>OW203770.1:21857687-22346770 GCA_934045905.1 Leuctra nigra
GCAGGGGTCAGCCCAACCGAAGTGCAATGGAAGAGCCTCACCCTGGGGGAACCGCCTTGATGATCACGGTAACCCCTACGCCAGGTAAGTATGCTTAGACGGCATCTCGAGTGCAGATACCACTTAGTTGAAACCATGGACTAGTGCAGCGGTGCACTACAGTAAAACACTTTTACAAATTGGTTATAGATGTTTAAAGGAAATCGATTAATTCCTGTCCTTGAAGGTGATATTTGCGCATTTTTATATAAACACAAATATCAAGTATTCATATTGAGAAAAATAGAAATAATTATAGAAATGTTATTTGCAAATATACAAGCTGCCCCGACATCTAGCGGTAATCATGTAATTTCTCCAATTCGGTATGTTCAATACATGACAGACAGATGGCAGCACTCAACATTACGATGGGCAGCTTCGTTGGGCCGAGATGGGTAACATTTTCCTTAGTAACCAAAATGTCCGTGGGATTGCGCCAGCGGTTGGGGTAACATCTTTGGTAGAAACTAAAATGAGTTTTAAAGAGTTTTAAATGACCAATTTATGTATTAATAGTCTTTGGTAGTCTGTTGTAATCTCAAATACATTTAAAAACTTAAATTAAATTGTCCTACGTGCATAATATCTTTGTAAAACGAAATGTCATCATTGACCCAACATAGATTCCATATTTTCAAATTTTCGTCATCTTGCCGCGTTCTAATCTCTGCCCAGTAAATAGTTTTCACATGAAAACAAGATACGACTTCAAGCTACATCTTTGTACTATGTAAATTTTTGTGTTCTTTTGTTGTTTTTTTTCTTAATTTTTGGGTCATTTTTAATAATGTAAACACTGTGTGTCGTAATTATTTGTACCGGAAATCAAAGCCGGAAATGACGTCATTTTGTTACCCATCTCGGCCTAAAGTCGGATTAGCTGCGATGTAGTGTGACTTTAGGCCGAAATGGGTTACCTATCAGAAACGACTTTAATATTAGATTGTAACTTCGTAGTGCTTCAGATTAAGAAAATTATCACTTCCCTGGATAAAACAATGTTCGGGTAATCATTTAAAAATAACTCATTGCTGGATAAAACCACAAAACGTCATAATACAAGGTAAATTCATACTCAGGCTCATCAGCTGTCAAAGTCTGCATTCTAGCAACTTATGACCGCATTTAACCTGTTCTATGAATTGATAAGTATATATTTAGATATATTAGCAGTTCATAAACATTAAAACTACGAATTAAAGCAAGGAGAAACATTTTATATGAGAAAATAACACTAAAACTGAGCCGCCATCTTGGTAACCCATCTCGGGTAAACGTAGTTTCCGCTGCGATGAGGCTCAAAAATGGAAAACGCTACGCTCGGTGTAATGTATTTGACAAAAGGGAGCCAACTAAAAGCAATGCAACGAAATAAAATAAACAATAAATAAAACAATGCAGCAATGGTATTTTCAATGCAACTTAGTATCATCCATAGATATGTATTTATTTAAAAATTCAGTATATAGGTCATTCAATCTTAAAAAATAGGCAATTAGCTATAAGGTAATTATGAACTAAGAAACTTACCGATTTAATCAAATTGCATAATTTCAACTATGAACCAACCTATTTCTAAAATTATTTATGATAATTTTCGCCTGTCAAAGAGAGTTTTCTTAGAAATGAAAAAAGACTTTGCTCTTAAAAAAATATATAAAACAGCTTTATTTATTATACACATAGTAGGTGAATAATTACAAAATAGTTTCTTGTTCACATACCTATTACCTAAGTCTGTATTTATTTATTTGCCACAGATATTTAACAAGCTATATAACCCTGTCTGTCGAGTAAAACAAAAATGCTGAACTTGAAATTGTATCTCCCTTCGAAGATGATTTCAACATCAATTCGCCATCTATTATGGAAGATATTTCGATTGGTATTTCAGGTCTATAAAGATACAATAGCTGTATTAGAGAATGGAATGAAATTATTTTTAGCGATCGTCTCCTTTTTGTCTGATGGCACGGACCTTTGTTTTCTTCTGTTTTTGCGTGCTACGTCGCCGTTATCCAAGTGCGTATACGGGGGAAGGGGGGGGGTGGGGGGCAGCGCCCGAAATCAGGGTTTCATCTAAAAAAATAAGTACATTTACAATAAATAATATAATATGAAAAAAGCACTTAAAAATAGACAGATTATGTAAAAAACGTTCCTTAATGGTTAGAATAGGGAATATGCAAAAGATTTTTAATGCGACTAAAATCCAATATTTCAAAATAACAACATATTTGTTGAAATTACACTATTTTTTACACTAAAACACCTTAACATTATGGCACCTTAACATTATTTTTAATTTTATTGATGTTATCCCTATATAGGGTGACACAATAGAAAAATATATAGATTTACTTTAACTTTTACTACCTACTTAACTTTAAAGTAAAAGTAGATAGCTCCAACTTACTTCTCTCAATCTCCCTCAGCTTTCAAGTGAGGAAAATTCCTTATTTGTTTTACTGAATAATGAAAATATATACTTTAGAAATATTTTGAAACAAAAAATGATTGAAAAAAAATAAAATTGGGTTATTTTTAGTATACTCACCCCTTTCTTTTTAATTCTTTTTTGTATTTTACAAATTATTGGTACCGTTGACGGCGTTGCTTTGCTTGAATAATTGTTTAAAAATCATTTTATCATAGGAAAATAAATTTCAAAAAAACCAAACCAAATACAACCAAGCAAACCATATACACCCAAATATAAGTCTGTCTTAGTTTGAGTGAGGCGAATCCTTATTTGTCCTGATAGCTGAAGCTCTAATAATCACATGATAATTACCAGTGCCCTATCAGGTCCAGCATCATCTTCTTCATCATCATCATCATCACAGCAGACTCCATGAAGACATCCAGACGATCGCCACACAACCCAGCCACATCGTCATCATCGCCATCATTAGGTCCGTCTCCAGCTTCGTCATCTCTGTCCAACTGGAGAACGCAATGATTCATTGGATTCAGCGGGTAGTTGGTAGGATCTTCGGCCTTTGGAAATGTTTATTATCCGTTCAATGATGAAAAGGATTCCATGAAATAGATACGATAAGCTAATGCAGGGCCGTAACAAGGGGGTGTGCGGGCGGTGCGGCATCACACGGCGCCTCCAACAAGGGGGGCGCCAGGAAGCCACATTTTTATGTAAATTACTTTTTTTGCACCCAAAATTAATTTTTTTGAGTATTGAAAACACAAAAACGCCCTGCGGGGCATGGTTGATGTCGGTGGTGATTTCAGTCATACCCATGAGGTCTAAGCCCTTCACAAATTAATGCTATAAATTTCGAAATACAATTTTGAAATAAAATTATTCTCCTGAATAAAATTTAAGTGAAATTGAATTTCAGTAATGAATAAAAACCATAAAAATCCTATCAGAAAAATCAAAATTTTCCGTTTCAGGGCCCTGGATCCGCATATGGTTTTAGGAGCCCCCCCCCCCCCCCCCCCCAGGCCCCTCATTGCTGTCATTGTCAAGGCCGTGGAAATGTTTGACTACTGTTTTGCATGGTTTTGCATTATTTGTTTTGTGCACAACCAAAGTTTTGGATTGTCCTAGTCTGAAAACATCACTGGTTGGGTATAGCGTTTTCTGGGGAGGTGGAGATATAGCGGTGGTGGGGGGGGGGGGGGGGGGGGCAAAATTTAGATTTGCACCGGGCGCCGAAATCCCTATAGTTACGGCATTGGGCTAATGGCACTATACAAATGTAGTGTTTGGAATAATATTGGATAATGCAACACAGAACAGCAGAATGCAATCATTTGCCAATATAGGGAAAATACGTAATATGATTTCTTCATACTTTTGTATCTACCAGGATGTTGATGGGATGGGATGATCATTTGATTATATTTATTTTCCGGACGATAAATGCATATTATATTTTGTAGATGCATCAGTATTTTAACATTGCGTCATAGACGGTGTTATCATCATTATGTAATTTTTTGTAGGTTAACCTAACTATAAATGAATTTATAAATTAGTTATAACCCCATAGAAAAACACTTGGTGTAAATACCAGCCAAGTCTCCCAACTGAAAAAATTAAATAGATCTAACATTTCAGTACCAAGATATAGAGTTGCAGTTACTTTCTAGTATTGTACAAGCGTCTTCTGATCTACATTGAGGACGCCGTCGAGAGGGTGGTATGTTTACTAGTGGATGATATCAAATAATCTTCACCTTCAAGTATGCATTTGGTTGTAGTTACTGACTAGAGTTGTACAAGCATGCTCTGCTGATGTATATTGAGGAGTGAGGACGCCGTCAAGAGTGTGGTGAGTTTACTAGTGGATGATATCAAATAATCTTCTACTTCAAGTATCCCAGTGAACACTAGGACGTACCTGGGACGTCCCCAGGACAGACTACTTACTTAGGTAGGACATCCCCAGTCCGTCCTAAACTCGGCCTAAAATGATCCCCAGAGTGTCCCCAGAGTGTCCTAATTATACAAGTTTTTCGATCCCAGGTACGTCCTAAATTAGGCGGACCTTCCTAAAAAAGGACGACACTGCCTAATTTAGGATATCCATTGTCCTGTTTAGGACGTCATTTCCTAATTTAGGTCGATACTTTTCCTAAATTAAGATGAAACTACCTAATTTAAGATATACATTGTCCTACTTTAGGACGTCATTTTCTTATTAAGGTAGATGCTTTTCCTAAATTAGGATGAAATTACAAATTTAATATATAATTTTTCATTATTATTATAATAGAAAGGTATTTCCTATGGAAGATAATTTTCCCCTATTGGGATGCAATTGCCATATTTAATAGACAGGTTCTATTTGCACAGACACCAATTCGCACGTGCTTCGCATTATTCATATTCATTAATTCAGTTATCAATGTTTGCATCCAAAAAATATGGCTCCGACTCCAAGGTGACAACTTAGGGTTCCAGTACAAAATAAAAGAAATACACATTTTTCCTATCATCCAATAGGACATGTCTCTTTTTGTTATAATATCTTATAATACTTGGCAGATTTTGGAAATAATATAACTTACTTAAAAACAAACGATAAAGAGATATGCTGAAATTAAAAATCTATATTGTGAAGTCGAAGGGCAGAGTTCTCTGTTGACAGTTGTAGAAACTTTTAAAAATATTTCAATAGCAGCCATTTTTAGGACAATTCTTCCTAAAAAAGGCAATTGCCTAATTTAGGAAGAATGTTCCTAAAAAAGGATCTTCTTCCTTTATTAGGATATCCCAGGGAGGGTACCCAGGACATCCTAGTAGGATGTCCTTACTTTAGGCTAGGATATCCTAAAAATAGTCTGTCCCTGGGACGACCTGTGTTCACTGGGATGTATTTGGCTGTAGTTACTAACTATAGAGTTGTACAAGCATCTTCTGATGTACATTGAGGACGCCGTCGAGAGGGTGGTTATGTTTACTAGTGGATGATATCAAATAATCTTCTACTTCAAGTATGTATTTGGTTGTGTAGTTACTAACTATAGAGTTGAACAAGCATCTGCTGATGTATATTGAGGACGCCGTCAAGAGGTTGGTGAGTTAACTAGTGGATGATATTCACTCTCAAGTAATGTATTTGGTTGTACTACTAACTAGTGTTGTACAAGCATCTTATGATGTATATGGAGAACGCCGTCAAGAGGTTGGTGAGTTAACTAGTGGATGATCTTCACTCTCAAGTAATGTATTTGGTTGTATTACTAACTAGTGTTGTAAGCATCTTATGATGTATATTGAGGACGCCGTCAAGAGAGTGGTGAGTTTACTAGTGGATGATTTCAAATAATCTTCACCTTCAAGTATGCATTTGGTTGTAGTTACTAACTAGAGTTGTACAAGCATGATCTGCTGATGTATATTGAGGACGCCGTCAAGAGGTTGGTGAGTTAACTAGTGGATTCACTCTCAAGTAATGTATTTGGTTGTACTACTAACTAGTGTTGTACAAGCATCTTATGATGTATATTGAGGACGCCGTCAAGAGGTTGGTGAGTTAACTAGTGGATGATATTCACTCTCAAGTAATGTATTTGGTTGTACTACTAACTAGTGTTGTACAAGCATCTTATGATGTATATTGAGGACGCCGTCAAGTGGTTGTGAGTTAACTAGTGGATGATATTCACTCTCAAGTAATGTATTTGGTTGTACTACTAACTAGTGTTGTACAAGCATCTTATGATGTATATTGAGGACGCCGTCAAGAGGGTGGTGAGTTTATATCAAATAATCTTCACCAGTGTTGAATCCAGGCATACCTCGGGGGGGGGGGGGGGGGGGGGGGGGGGGGGGGGGCAGTGCCCCCCTTCCCTGAGGTATGCATGTGCCTCCCCCGGCACAAATACCTGTTCAAAATACCTTCAAAATAATATGTGAAAAAACACGTAAAAATAGACGGATCATGTCAAAAACCTTCCAAAACGGTTAGAATTGAGTTAAAAATTCCAAACATTTTCCGGGGCTATTGCGCCCCGGACATGCATATCCTGATAAGTTCAATAAATTTACCTATTGTTAAATCTCTTAAGCCCCATTTACACGGTGCAATTTCTTGAACAAACTTCTGTGCCACAGAGGTTCTGCTCGTGCGCAGTATCACTTTTGAGATGATAAAGGGAATCTGCACAATGTGCAGAACTTCTGTGACACAGAAGTTGTTCAGAAATTGCACCGTGTAAATGGGGCTTTAGACAATTTTTTGGATATTTTGCAATTTATAATTCCCCAAAATAGATATACACTGTGATTCAAAATTGTACCTAAACGAATGACCTTGATCAAAAATTTTCTCGGGGGCTATGCCCCCGAGAATTGCTTTCTGCTTTGTGCAACTACAAGCATATTCATAAATTAACTTCCCCCCCCCCCCCACGCCAACATAAAAATGTACCCAAAAAAATTCCACCCCCAACCATTCAAGTGCCCCTCCCGAGAAAAATGTCTGGATTCAACACTGATCTTCACTCTCAAGTACCATGTATTTGGTTGTATTACTAACTAGTGTTCTACAAGCATCTTCTGATGTATATTGAGGACGCCGTCAAGAGGGTGGTGAGTTAACTAGTGGATGATATCAAATAATCTTCACTCTCAAGTGCCAATGTATTTGGTTGTAGTTACAAACTAGAGTTGTACAAGCATCTTCTGATGTATATTGAGGACGCCGTCAAGAGGGTGGTGTATTTACTAGTGGATGATATTCACTCTTAAGTAATGTATTTGGTTGTATTACTAACTAGTGTTGTACAAGCATCTTCTGATGTATATTGAGGACGCCGTCAAGAGGTTTGTGAGTTAACTAGTGGATGATATCAAATAATCTTCACTCTCAAGTGCCAATGTATTTGGTTGTAGTTACAAACTAGAGTTGTACAAGCATCTTCTGATGTATATTGAGGACGCCGTCAAGAGGGTTGTGAGTTAACTAGTGGATGATATCAAATAATCTTCACTCTCAAGTACCAATGTATTTGGTTGTAGTTACAAACTAGAGTTGTACAAGCATATTCTGTTGTAGATTGAGGACGCCGTCAAGGGGGTTGTGAGTTAACTAGTGGATGATATCAAATAATCTTCACTCTCAAGTACCAATGTATTTGGTTGTAGTTACAAACTAGTGTTGTACAAGCATATTCTGATGTATATTGAGGACGCCGTCAAGAGGGTGGTGAGTTTACTAGTGGATGATATCAAATAATCTTCACTCTCAAGTACCAATGTATTTGGTTGTAGTTACAAACTAGTGTTGTACAAGCATCTGCTGATGTATATTGAGGACGCCGTCAAGAGGGTGGTGAGTTTACTAGTGGATGATATCCAATAATCTTCACTCTCAAGTACCAATGTATTTGGTTGTAGTTACAAACTAGAGTTGTACAAGCATATTCTGTTGTAGATTGAGGACGCCGTCAAGGGGGTTGTGAGCTAACTAGTGGATGATATCAAATAATCTTCACTCTCAAGTACCAACGTATTTGGTTGTAGTTACTAACTTGTGTTGTGCAAGCATTTTCTGATGTATATTGAGGACGCCGTCAAGAGGGTGGTGTATTTACTAGTGGATGATTCACTCTCAAGTATGTATTTGGTTGTAGTTACAAACTAGTGTTGTACAAGCATCTGCTGATGTATATTGAGGACCATTGGACCATTTTCATCCTTTCTGGACTATAATCTTGGCGATTTGATATTATTGGTCAAAAAGTAGGCTAAGGTCTGGTTTGTCAATGCCCAGCTCAACCAGTAGTGAAGTTTAAACTCTCATTCAAGAAATGCATTTTTTGTTTTTGCTATGGCAATTTTGTCCTAATAAGAAAGACTGGCCCTATACCAACAAAACTTATTGCAAAAGTTATGATATCATTGAAAATATACTCACAAGAGTAGTTGGCAACCCTTTTTTGTTATACCTACAATTTCATATTTAACTGAATAAAAACAGCCATTTTACTTTTCCTCAAGTGTGGAGTACGTAACATCAACCAAGCAAAATTTCAATTGCTGTACATTCAAATTTTTTACCAATAAAAAAGTAGCAAGAAAATTGTTTGAAACGTAAAAAGAATTGAAATTGCTAGATACGGGTCCAGCATCAAAGAATATTGATTCTTCTGATTATCTAAAAATTGGTGGAATCAGCTAGGAATCGTCCTAACATTAATTACTACTTTCCCTTTAAAGTAGTTATTATCCATAAAAAAACACTCCGTGTAAAAAAAACAGCCAAGTCTCTTCAACTAAAAAAAAATATGAAATCTTAAAATTCTGCACTGAAAAGCAGTGATATCAAAAAATGAGCCAAGTCAAAACTTTATTTGAAAATCAAAAAACACTTGGCGCATCGTGTAGGTATATAAATAGCTTAGAAGTATAGGCCAGATATAAAATAACGTCAAATATGTATACCTATAATGCCCTAAAAAACGATGCGCCAAGTATTTTTTGATTTTCAAATAAAGTTTTGACTTGGCTCATTTTTTGATATCACTACTTTTCAGTGCAGAATTTTAAGATTTCATATTTTTTTTTAGTTGAAGAGACTTGGCTGTTTTTTTTACACGGAGTGTTTTTATGGAGATTTCACTCCTTTTTTTAGTTTATTCTTAGAACTTGTGACGTCATATCGAATGAACAATGACTAAATCCTTTAAAAAAAGTCGCCACTGACAATTTGGTTAACCCTACAAGTGCCAAGGCTAAAAAGTGTATAGTGCCAGCCCTATTTAGCAGAAATGTGGACATAATTGGGAAAATTAATTTGAAGATGAAATAATTGATCAAAAAAGAAGAGAAGGCCGTGAGTGAGAAGGCCTCTCACCTTCCTATTCAAAATCTATATAGATAAGGTTTTGCAAGAATGGCAAGCTAAGTGTAGATGGATGGGTGTGCCTGTGAATGGAGATTACCTGCATTCCCTTCTCTTTGCTGATGACCAAGTAGTGGTTGCATTGGACGAGGACGACTGCAATTATATGATGCGGAAATTATCAGAAACATACGAAAAATGGGGTTTAAAAATCAATTTTGACAAGACCAAATACTTGGTGGTAGGGGGAGAAGGTAATGACATGGACGTGGATGGGAAGGAAGTGAAAGAGTGCCGAGAGTATAAGTACTTAGGATCTATTTTTTCATCGGAGGGAAGTAGTCGGAGAGATATTAGCAGCCGGATAATCCAGGGAAGACAAGCGGTTCAGAAGCTGAACTCGATGTGGTGGTCTGAACAACTGCAGAAGCCTACAAAGAATAGAATTTATAGCAGCATTGTACAAAGTATTCTTACATACGGATCTGAGACCTGGGAAGTAACGAAGAGGGATAAAGAGAGGTTGATGGCGGTTGAAATGGATGCGCTCAGAAGAAGTTGTAGGGTGTCAAGAATTGAGCATATTAGGAATGAACAGATACGGAGATGGATGAAGAAGGAAGAAACAGTGGTAGAGGAGATAGAGCGAAGGAGATTGTGCTGGTATGGACACTTAAGAAGAATGGATCCCCATAGGTGGCCCCTGAAGATATGGCATTGGACCCCTCCAGAGAGGAGGAAAAGGGGCCGACCGCCGAGAGAATGGCAAGAAGATGTAAAGGAGGCAATGGGGAGAAGAAACTTGCTGGAAGATGGTTGGATGGACAAGGAGAGGTGGCGATTGGGGTGTGAGAAACGGCCTGTGCTGTAAAATACTCACAATATATATATATAAATAATTGATCAACAATATTGGGATTGGTTTTAAAAGTTTCAGAAGACTCCAAAGAATTATATGAGTGCATGACATTTTAGTTTTTTTCGAAATATCAATTGATTAAAAATATAATTAATCGTATAAAATTTAATTACATATAAAAAGGTATTTTGCCAAATTATTTGCACAAAATAATCACTAATGACCATGATCGTTTTTATCAAAATAAATGTAATTTACAATGCTGAGAAATACCAAAAAAATAATCAAACAATTATATGCAATGGAATAAAAGATACGTTGATTTTAGTAGTTGCGCATGCGCAATTGCACACATGGTAACAATAGGCGAGAATTCACCACCATCTTTATGAATCATGTTTCCCAGTGAACACTAGGACGTACCTGGGACGTCCCCAGGACAGACTACTTACTTAGGTAGGACATCCCCAGTCCGTCCTAAACTCGGCCTAAAATGATCCCCAGAGTGTCCCCAGAGTGTCCTAATTACACAAGTTGTTCGATCCCAGGTACGTCCTAAATTAGGCCGACCTTCCTAAAAAAGGACGACACTGCCTAATTTAGGATATCCATTGTCCTAGTTTAGGACGTCATTTCCTAATTTAGGTCGATACTTTTCCTAAATTAAGATGAAACTGCCTAATTTAAGATATACATTGTCCTACTTTAGGACGTCATTTTCTTATTTAGGTAGATGCTTTTCCTAAATTAGGATGAAAATGACAAATTTAATATATAATTTTTCATTATTATTATAATAGAATGGTATTTCCTATGGAAGATAATTTTCCCCTATTGGTATGCAATTGCCATATTTAATAGACAGATTCTATTTGCACAGACAGCAATTCGCAAGATTCGCATTATTCATATTCATTAATTCAGTTATCAATGTTTGCATCCAAAAAATATGGCTCCGACTCCAAGGTGACAACTTAGGATCCAGTACAAAATAAAAGAAATAAACATTTTTCCTATCATCCAATAGGACATGTCTCTTTTTGTTATAATATCTTATAATACTTGGCAGATTTTGGAAATAATATAACTTACTTAAAAACAAACGATAAAGAGATTATGCTGAAATTAAAAATCTATATTGTGAAGTCGAAGGGCAGAGTACTCTGTTGACAGTTGTAGAAACTTTTAAAAATATTTCAATAGCAGCCATTTTTAGGACAATTCTTCCTAAAAAAGGCAATTGCCTAATTTAGGAAGAATTGTCCTAAAATAGGATTTCAGTAGCAGCCATTTTTAGGACAATTCTTCCTAAAAAAGGCAATTGCCTAATTTAGGAAGAATGTTCCTAAAAAAGGATCTTCTTCCTTTATTAGGATATCCCAGGGAGGTACCCAGGACATCCTAGTAGGATGTCCTACTTTAGGCTAGGATATCCTAAAAATAGTCTGTCCCTGGGACGACCTGTGTTCACTGGGTTCACGGCCTTCTAAAGTAATTTTACCGACTGATCCAGCTCAACAATTGATCCACTATTGATCAAATAAACAAATCCACCAATAAAATACACTGTGCGCCCTTAAATAAAATTTAGGGCCCCAATTTTACGAAGTGTCGAAAAAATCGACGCTGGCACTAGAAATACAGTTTCAAGTGTCGAAAAAATCGACGTTGGCACTTGGAGGGTTAAGTAACTAATGAAAATCTGCGTATGGTACTATATATTTAATTTAAATGATCTTTCATGATGAATAACAAAGGTTTCATTCTTATCAGTCAACCGAGTTCCGAGATATGGCAACACTTCGGTTTTCAAAATGGCTGCTGAACTTACTGCACTGCCACATAGAATGTGTATCTATAAATGACGTGTATCATTTTAAGCTTTCTGAATATGTTTTCATTGCATAGAGAGGGAATTATAATAGTTTATAAATTTGAATGACGTCATTTCCGGTCTCATAAATAGGAAAATTCTAGTTTGACTGTTCCTATTCCACAGAGATGGCCTTCCGAATCGTTTGGCGATAGTTTCGGACCGATATGTCTTCCAGTTTTCGAGACATGACGTTACTTCCGGTTTCAAAATGGCGGCTGCAATCTCTGACCCCTTGAATTATAATTTAAACATGATTACATTTTATTATAAGCTGTTTCAAATAGTATTTATCGCATCAAAATGTAAATTTGTGAGATTCTTAAAATGTGTGACGTCATTTCCGGTTTCGGTTTGGGAAAATGTAAATATTCCTGATGATAATACATAAAGCTGACCGTCTAAATTGTTTAGCGCTGCTCTCGTTCAAATTCATTTAGCCGTTATTGAGATATGATGTCACTTCCGGTTTCAAAATGGCGGCTTCCGTTTTTTTTTATAACAAGTCACAATGACGTCAAAAGTACATACTATACTAACTGCTAAACTAACATTGTTTACTTAACTTTGATTGTGTTATAGCCTATAACTCATTATTAATTACAATTATCAATTTCATTTAAATTGTCTACTAAGTATTAAAAATATTTACCTACATTGTAACTTCCAAATACCCTAAAAAAGTCAATTTATTCATTGTACTTATGGGTCAAGACTTGAGTAAACATATATGTATGTATACCATGTTATGGAAAATAAACTTGAAACTTGAAACATACGTTACATAAATATCAAAATAATCGGATCAACCTTTGTTGCCGAAATGCCAATCGATGTATTTCAAATTTCATGACGTCATTTCCGGTTACTTCAACATAATGTTGAGTCTTTTGCTACTGATAATGCATATAGATGACCGTCTGAATCGTTTGGCGCAAATTTCGTTCCAATCGGTCCAGCCGTTGACGAGATATGACGCCACTTCCGGTTTCAAAATGGCGGCACAAAAAATCATAGGGGGGGAGGTTAAATCAGACGTCTAAAGTGCACACGTGGTAAAAATGTGAAATCAATCGGTTAAGCCGTTTAGGCTGTGGCCTGTTTACCGGATTTTAGCTCCACCCTACTACGGAGATTATTATGAAAACCGCCCTAAAACACTGTTTTCACGGCCTTCTATTTCGCAAAGGGCGTAACCTATTGTTCCCAAATTTGGTATATGTTGTAGGGTGGGCCATAGCTCGAAATTAAGATATATCGCAACAATGTGAGATTTCCCAATTTTAAGATCCAGTAGGCCGAAAATGCCACTTTGATGCTTACAGTAAAAGTGGGTTTGCTCCAGCCTTTATATATGAGAGTGTGCGCGCGCCGTACGACTTGGCTGGCGTGGAGCGACCGCTCCACTAGATTGGGAACATCATTGTTTCTACATCAAATATGTACTAGGTAATCGATAGATATTTTATTTTATTTTATCTATATTCTTTATCCAATATAATATATTTTCTGTACATTGAAATATAATCAATTTCATGAATGTTTTACACATAAATATATACAAGTATCAATTTATTTATTTTCATAGTACAGTAATACTAGTAACATAATATGTAGTTCGTTACAAAGTAGTAATACACATCTCTTATAACTTATAAGTTATGTGACTGAAGTGAATACTATTAAACAAATACAAAAGGATTTGTGTGTTCATCTTATCTTTAAGAACGATTATATGATATTAAGTACATATAAGTATAATTACAAATTAAAAATATATTATTCTTGACAAGCTGCTCTATCATAGTTGGCCTATATTATCACATATATTGGAAATCATCCTCGAAGAGATAGAAAACAGGAATGCGAGATTCATCTAAATTGGCGGGCGGAATTGGAAGAAGTTGCGAAGGAAGAACGCTAAGGAATCGCTTCGAAGCAGTCTCGAATATGCTTCCAAGTTTGCAAGTCCTGTGGGAAAAGTATTGCATATTTTAGTTACTCAAAATCATCGGGTTTTAGGGTCTGTGTGACTTGGTGAAAATCTGTATTACCAGAGAATATCCCAGACTTAGTCCGATAATCGATAAGTTTATACCTAAGTTAAATACTTTTACACAATGCCTAAATATTTAAAGAAATGCATCTCATTTATGTAGATTCTATTCTCATTCGTTAAAGTAGTCCCACTGCTCCAGCCATGGTGCTTAGAATTCGCCGTAATTCATACAAATCTCTTATGAAATAATACCTCAAACAACAGCATAAAACAATTATATCTTACCGTGTGCTCCAATTATATGTTTTTAATTGAAGTTCCAATTAAACTATCCCAAAATAATTCATATTTGTAGTGCAATGTTGCCAGATTTATGGTAAATTTCATACATTGTACACATTTTCTTTCTTATTTGGCCCGTGACCCCATATTTGCAAACGGCAGTCTTATTCTAAAAATTATTATCTTAAATTTGAGACTATTTTTAATAATTTGTCATTCCTCTTGGGGTTTTAGGAGCAATTTAAGGCCAATTTTCCGGGACGATTTCATGTCTCCCTGTGTTATCTTATGGGGGAAAGATGATCTTCAATCAAGAATATCTAATTATATCATACCGTAAGGGGCAAATATTTTTTGCTAGTTGTATGTAATATGGTTTCATTAATCTTTGGTGTGAATTACATCAAATTCTCATTCCTATGCCGTAACCCTGGAACCCCCTTAATGGTGCAGAGAGTACATGTAGGGATATAGCCATCAATCAATTTACCCGTATTTCAGTGAAAATAATTTTTAATTTCGGAAAAGTCCTGTAAAATATGAAATAAAGCCTGTAAACCGAGTGAACCGAGGTATGCTCGCACCCTAACTTCCAAACGGGCTAGTTCACCTCTGAAATTGCAAGTTTTTACATACATAGTTTAAAACACAATAACCGCTTACCTTTCGACACATCTTGGTTTGCAGTGTTGCAAAGTTGGCGAGAGTTTCGCGTAAGTCAGTCACTTTTTGTCGCTGGAACCTCTCAATGTCAGCCACAGCGAAAGCAGTGAATTTTCTGTCGGAAAAGATCAATATTGCTCTAATAGTTTCATGAACTAAATGCTAGTACACCCAACAAATCATAAAACGGTATTTGAACGAAACAGATTGGCTGCTGGTCAGGTTCCTTGACAATCAATCCTTGTTATTATCAAAGAAATCAGACCTCACCTACTAGAGGTAGATGACGCGTTAGCATATACTTCATCGGATGATGCCCTCACATTTTTTAGCAAATCAATTTCTTTTAAATACCATTTTATCATTTGTTGAGTGTACATTAAGATAAGCAAAGATCCACTCTGCACAATTAGGTACCTCCAGATAGTAGATTATAGTCTACAGGTACCTACTTGTATATAAATGTAGTGTTAATATTTTTTATTAAAAAAAGGAACTCCACCACTGGAGGGAGCTGGTGGAGAAGTTGGAGGAAGGTGACGAGGATGAAGAAGAGGAGGATGAAACGTCAGGCCTGGCCAGCCGGTTTGGAAGAGATCCGAGGCCCTAGACCCAGTGCGGGAGCTCCCACTGTCTGACCTGACAACATTGTCGGAACCAGAAGATGATTATTATATTAATAATGAACAATTGTGTATGAGAAGTGTGTAAGGAACAAGGTGTGTGGAACATTAGCTTGAGGGGAATGCAAAGTGGCCGTTGGGGAATGAGACTGGCGACCGATCAATTGGTGAAGGATTGCGTTATGTAATAGAAGAGGAAACAAGAGAGAGGAGTCACCAGGGTTTTTGGAGCCGCACAGTGTGGAGAAGAGTTATGTAGTTAAAGAAACGGAAACAGGATCTTACAGAGCAAAGTGAAGAACCAAGAAAATAAGACTAATGGGAAGGAGAATTGAATTTACATTTGGTACGCTGAACATTGTTTTAAGTGGAAGTAATGTCCATGGAAAGAAAGAAGTTTTAAGGTGCTGCAAGCGCAAGCGATTTTGATGCTTTTTGTAGACACTTTTTGCGATACGATTGGAGACGAAATGGGTAGACCAAATTATTTGAAATTTTAATCGTGATTAGATAAAAGACAAACTTAGGGTTATCCCTTGGTACATTTTTAATTTTTTGTTTCGTTAATTAGTAATAACTAGGAAAACGCTCAGTGTAACGCGTTGATGAGCGAGCACGGACAGGCGCAACACCTCGTACCGAAATTATGTCTATCGAAAATATCATTAAAAGCCAATAATTCTTGAATTTCGTCAGACTCAAGTATAAAAATCTCAAAATTGTCCTAAAACATTAGTCCCAATAACCATGCAAAGCTTGAACCTTTTGAACCTTTCTGATAGAACTGTTCCTCGTTAATATTCAAAAATCACAGGATCTCTTAAAAAAAAATTGACCTGGGACCACTCATATGATATTATTGTGTGTACTTACACAATATTAGATCGATCTGTTGAATGGCCATATCAGTTTCATACGTTTGAAAGTTTCTACTCTAACTACCTTGGAACTATAAAGAGTCGAAGTAGCCGTGATCAACATTTTCGAGAAATTTGACAGCCAACACGCAAAATGTCCGTAAAACGTCAATAACTTTTGGATTTAAACATAGATTAGTCTGAAAATTGTCAAAAATGCAGATAATGTTAGTCCCAATGACCATGCAAAGTATTAAGTTGATCAGTCATACGGTTCAAGTTTAAATTTAAAAAATTACATAAAAGATTTTTTTAAATTTTAACCAATGGGTGGATTTGGCTGAAACTTTGTAAGATTGAGTACAATGTTGGTCGCCATGACTTGACAAAATTTCAAATTGATCGGAACTACCAATCGAAAGATATTTTTTTTTTAAATTTGAACCAATCACATGAGCCCGTTCAAAAACGATCCCCGGGACCGCATAGATTACGTTAGTATATGTGCAAAATTTCAGATCGATTGGTTGTGCCGTTTGACCTGGGCAGTGAACACAAAAAAAAAAAAAAAAAAAAAACACACAGAGAAAGTGCCGTAAGAGTACCGTGGTGACGCTCGCTACGCTCGCTCAATTAGTGGATTTTTGGTTAAAAATAATCTATTTTCTTGTCTCCCTGGGCGCCGTATAAAATAAAATTTCAAAAATGTGCCAAGTGATAACCCTAAGTTTGTCTTTCATCTAATCATGATTAAAATTTGAGATCAATTGGTTTACGGGTTTGTTCTCCAATCGTATCGCAAATTTCATTGTTTTGCGCTGTTTTGTTGAATAACCGGCGCCCAATAGGGAAGTCTCGTGAAGATTAGAATTCAGAATAATATTTATTTTATGAAAGTTGAGATGTTGCTGAACACAGATGTGGTATTATTTTTGTTGTTGGACGAATAGTTCTCATGTAATTAATTTACAAAGTTTGATAGATCTCCTCTCATTTAAAAACAGGAAAATTGGCAATGACATCACAGTTTGCTATATTGCCATGGCAACAAGGGAATCCCCATGTCAACACAATGTGCAAGACTTGGAAATGACATCACAGTTCTGATTCTTGTTAAAGGCCGTTTTTCCCGCCAATAATCATATGCTATTTGAACTCGATTTTTATGAATGAAAATTTAAGATTTCACAGGTAATAAGTGTATTTGTCATTATTATTTGTGTTTATTTATAGAAATTTACTAGAATAAAATTTCATGAGACATCCCTATTAACGATGCAATAAGCAAAAATGAAAAAGTGCTACTAATATACAATCAGACTGATCCAGTGAACATCCTGTAAAAGTTACACTCATGTATGAAACAATTTTTCTCTCTCAATTTTCTAAAACGGCCGAGCGCTAGTATCACCTTAACATGCTCATGCTAGGATCTACGATTGTTGAACGAGGTGGAATAGTTTAAGTATCTGGGGAGCCTGCTCACCAACAAGGCTAAAGTAGACAGAGAAATACAAGAAAGAAGAAAGAAAGTAGAGGCATTTTATCAAGCAGTGAGAAAGTTGCTCTGGAATGAGATGTTTCCACAAGTCTGCAAGATCATTAATATGTACCCTGCCAATTCTAACATACTATATAGTATATTTTAATTTTAATTGTTTCTTCTTTTTCACTGCCCTATGGAAACACGAACTTCAAAATAAAAAAGTGCATCTAAAAAGTTTCCTGCCAGAAGTGGCTCCATCCTGTATCGGTTATTTGTTCGAATAGAGGAAGAGTTACTCGATCCCAACGAGAAATTTTAAGGATAGGTATTCCAATAAATAGCACAGTTATGTCCAAAGTTGCATTACTTTTGGTACAGCCCTCGTAAGTCAGCTACATTATTTAAAACTAAAGTAGGTAGGCACTTGTTGAAGATCACGTCTTCAATATCTTTTAAGAATGACTTACTCTAAGTTAGATTGCGCTTGATCGACTTCGGCGCTTGATTCCTCGATCTTCTTGTCCAGCGATTGGCACTTGAGTTCGCGCACTTCGTCCGTGTCAACGCTGCCGAACAATCTTGACACCAAACTACCACGTCCTAGGGCAGAGCGAACACAAACATGTTCAAAGCTTGTAGATTGCCAAGTTATAGATATTGAACAATCTGAAATGAATTCAAACTAGCTTAAGGTGCTTTGTTCAGGTCAAAGTGATTTTTGCCTTTTTATGAACGGAGTAACATTGACTTAAATGAGAAAAAGAGACAGATGCTCTTAATCATTTTGAGCGAGCGGCTCCATTCTCACTTTTGGACACTTCATCTGTTTTTTTTGTGTGTGTTTGGTACTAGGAAAACGCTCAGTGTAATGCGTTGATGAGCGAGCACAGAACATGCAGCATCCCCGGTCGGAAAATGTATGAAAATGCATGAAAATGTAGTATACATTTTACAAATATTTCAAGATTATGGAATCCTAAAATGACAAAAACTTTTGAAAATAACGACAGATTCGACTGAAAATTGGCAAAAATACCTTAAATGTTGGTACCAATGACCATGCGAAGTTTTAAGTTGTTCGGTCAAACGGTTCTAGTTTAAATGTCTAAAATCACAGGAAAAATGGTTTCAAATTTGAACCAATGAGAGGATTAGGCTGAAACTTTTTATGATTGGATAAAATGTTGGTTGCAATGACTTTGCTAAATTTCAAATTGATTGGACCAACCAATCGAAAGATAATTTTTCTAAAATTTGAACCAATCACAGGATTCAGTTCAAAAACGATTCCAGAGACCGCATAGATTACGTTAGTATGTGTGCAAAATTTCAGATCGATTGGTTGTGCGGTTTGATCTGGGCAGTGCTGACAAAAAAAACAAAAAACACACAGAGAAAGTGCCATAACAGTACCGTGGTGACGCAACAGGTCACATTTTTTTTCCGATCGAGCAGAAATTTTGCACACATACATACTGATATCATTGTTGGGGGGCCCTCCCTTCAAACCAACCATTGTTTTCGAAAGCAAATAGGGGTGTGCGAATAGTGAATTTTGATGTCGAAGTCGAAGTCGAATAGTTGCCCATGACTTTCTCGAAGTCAAAGTCGAATTCGAATATCGAAGTTTCTCGCATATCGAAGTTTCTCGAAGTCGAATATTTTTTGTAAATAATGCTGTTTTCATTTACACTCTACCAACAAATTTAAAATAGAATTCAAGAAATTTTGATTTATATTTTTAATTAATTTTAACAGTATCAGACATAGGTAGGTAGGTAGCATGGTAGGTATTGTGCCTTTAAATAACAACATACTTTTTACAATGTGGTATTGAACAGTAAAAAATAATACATAGGTACCTAAAATTTGAACAATATCGAAATATTGTATGTAATCTCAGCAATTAACGAAAGGAAATTATTTCCTGCTCAATAAGCACGTAAGTTGCAGGTAGAAAAAGGCGTCTTCAAAATGCTTTGACGCGTGTTGCACTTCGCCCTTGCCAGGGGAAAAAGAGTTCCAAAGCCGCTTTTCCCTGCTCTAAATTTGCGTTAGCAGATTCTATAGTTCGACTTCGTGTCGGAAATATTTCGCAAAATGAAAAACACAACACAAAACACAGGAACTTGGCACGACGAATGCAACAAATTCAGCTGTTGACAAAAGACGAATGTTGGCATTGGAACTTGGAGGGGGGTGTGTGTATTGTGCGCGCGCCCGCGACCTTGTCCTTGGGCGAGATGTACGCTGATTGGTCGGAAACTACTTTACCGACGCGCGCGCACTATTAGAATTTGAACGAATACTTCGACATTTCGAAGTGTTCGACATGTAATAAATCAATATTTGACTTCGAGATCGAATACTTCGACTTCGAATTCGGCCAAATACTTCGCCTAATTCGAATATTCGCACACCCCTACAAATATGTTTCCCCTGATATCGCCGAGCGCCCAAAATTATTTGAAAAATTAACCACCGACTGTAAATATACCGTCCTGCCATTTCTACTAATATCTACCTTTATAAATCTGGTCCCTTTGCTGCCTGCAAGCTTCGACCTGCTCCTGCGAGCGCTCCAACGCCGCCTGCAATGCCTCGTGGCTGGCGCAGACTTCTGCCATGCCGTCGGCGAAGTATTGGTACTCCTTGAGTTGTTCCAAGAAGACGTCTTCTTCTTCCAAAGCCACATCGATGCTGGCTGCCAGAGAGTCCAGGTAGTGGCCGGCTTTCTACAATATACAGAGCACATTCGATTAATGACTTGATCACCACTTTCTTCAGCACACTATTCGTTCCTTTCTCTGCCCTTCGAACAGATAGGTATCGTTGAGACATTTGCACACAAAAAAGGTCAATAACATGTACATTTTTAAAGATTCAACCACAATGAAAAGGTAAATGCAAATGGTATTACCGACCATTTAAAAAGCAGCGATACGGTAACGCGTACAGTTCTTTGAAGTGTTTTTTTTCTACGCAATCAGAATTTTGTAAAATCAATGAACAGGCACACATTTAAACACACTAACTATAACAAATAATGCCATAAACTAGAGTATGGAACATTATGACCTACGGTACACCGTACGACCTTAAAGAGTTAAATACGATTAATATACGATAAACTTCCACAATCGATATTGATCGATTGATCAATTCATTCTATTTGCTTCATAGTATTACGTATTTTAATGCCGCTACCTGTAGCGAGTCTCCCATCCGCTCCTCCTGGCCGCTCCACTCGCTGAGCACCTTGCCGTAGCTGGCGTGGAGCCTGTGCATGCCGAGCAGCCGCTCCCCGATCTTGCCTCGCAGTCTCAGCATGCTGGCCACGTTAGTGCGCAGTTCCATGCTGTAGTTCTTGTACGCCTCAAACTGCTTGTCGGGCCGCAGAACTCGCAAGCTAAGCGACTTCAGTTTGCTCTCGGCTAGCTCCAAGTAACCTGCCGATGATAGCGATTGTTAGAATGCACAATGAATTACATGGAATGGAGTGAATTTGAACAATTTTTTTTTATTTAATTGTTCGATTTTATGGTGTGTGGTGACGGCCTGAAACTAAATGTTCTATTATGGTGGCACAGATGTAGTGTTTTCACTTTTCGCATACCCTATTCTGAGACTATGTGCAGACAAAAAGTAATTAAAAAAATATTAGTTTCAAGAACAATGCAACATTACATTTGTCATGAGGAACATTCTTGCCAAAATTAAATTAATTGTTTCAAGAGTTTAAGACTGAATCAATCTCACCAGAGCATTGCTTTGTTTAGTGGAATCTTTTTAGTGGAATTATTGAATAATAAATAATTATCATTTTTGCTAGAAGTCATTCTAAATTAGTAATTACAGACAGTTTGAAATTCAATAACACTACCTATAGGCTACCTACCTAAATTATATTTTAATTTGTAGGTATAGGGGAGGTAATTTTTTGGTCAGTACATTCAAAATCCGAAATGTATGCTTGACTTGACTTCTTGGAGGTAAAATAAGTACGGAATTGAGTTTGCATTCGGACTGATGACGAACTGAAGATTCTCTCAGAGAGACACTCGCTGTTCGTGGCACTAAATGATAATAAGATGTGATCAAAGCATCTCGTAATGGTTCGTTTATCTCACCGGCTTCCTTGATTGATTCTCTCCATCCCTCCTCCTGCTGGATGAATCCCATGAGTTGCTTCTCGGAGGATAAGACGGGATGCGATGCGCATCGCAAGAGGAACGTCTGCAACAAACTCGCTCTTATCATTCATCTTCAATCTCCGTTAGCACTGAATCGAGCTAGACACTTTAGTGAGGAGGTGCCATTGTTGTTACCTCTACCTACTCTCATTTCAATCAAGTTAGATTTGTAATCAAATATGCCTTGAGGGACATAAATGTAGGAATTCTATTTAGTGTGAGTGTGACCAAATTTAGTACTGAGGCAAACGAGGATATTTTGCTGTCAGGTGTTTTTACTTGATTTATCAAATTTCGAGTTACAAAATACATTTTATTAATAGATGCCCTTGTACAATTTAGTTATGAAATTGGTTGCTTGGCCCATGTTCTTCTTTATGTACTATTGCAAAAATAATATTGTTTTACGAGTGTTTTGCCTTCACAATTATAAACTTAAGATCAGGAATAGCACAAAATTTAAAATTCCTGTACATTCTAAATAGAGACCCACATTAAATAAAGTATCTAGGTGTTGAAGACTAAAAGTAAAAATACATCTAATGAGATTTTAAGAATGAATAGGAGAAAGATTGAAGTGTGTACGATTCAAGAAAATGTAACTTCCAATCATCCAAATACCAACAAATGTGTTTTAATTTACGTAATTATCATGTTTCCTTTCAATCTTTCTTATCCACAACTATCTGACAACCTGCTGTATTCACTGTATTTGCTGTATTCTGATTCATCACAGCTAGTTGCTGATTGCTGAACACCATTGAAATCTCACTGAAGGGCATACGTCACACAGCATTGCCCTTCAGTGATTTAACATCAGATGAAACCAGGGCTCGAAATTAGCACTTGCCCGCTCGCCCCAGGCGAGTAGAATGACTGCTTGGCGAGTAAAATTTGACAGTTAGGTACTTGCCTGAGTGGCGAGCTACTTTTTGTGCTATTTGTGCATTTTACATTTTAGTTTGAAGTAATACTTTGAAAATTATTTTGAATGTTTTGAATACTATAATATTTTGAAAATAAAATGTGTGAACAGATTTGCATCTGCCAAAATATTACATTTGTCACTTTGGATGTGTGTTGGATTGATGTTTTCAGTAAAATATAATAGTTGGCTATGGAGCTGGAAATTAGCAAGCACAAAATTGTAGGTTCTAATAATATATACCTAATGAAAATTAGGACGGCGAGTAGATACGTCACCGGGCGAGAGATTTCTTTTGGTCACTCGCCCATAGGGCGTGTAGGTAACTAAAGTTTTAAATTTCGAGCCCTGGATGGAACTAGGTACCCTATTTACTGTGCTAACAAGGATGACAAAATATACAATTACCTCAAGCGATCCTCGCCTCTTCTCCCCACCGCGATCGACCGTATCAAACTTCTTCTCTGGAAGCGGTGGCACGACGAGATAAGGGTAAGTGGCTACAAGATAGTTCCTCAGCGCCTCGAACTCGGAATAGCGTCGCCATATGCTACCCAGTCGGTTAATTGCACCAGTCCATCCGGAGTCAGTTACTCTACACACATATGATGCACAACTCAGCATAACAAGGCAAATATACATTGATTTTCTTGGATGTAATAAAGGAAAAAAATCTAGAGGTTTCTATAAAACATAAATTTCATAAGCAGGAAAATGTAGGGTAGAAGCACCGGTTCTGGCCACTACACCGGTTGTGGCCACTTTCATTGAAATTAGTTAATTATAAGATAATGATGGCATTTGCATCAACCTTGATATATTTAAAAAATACAGTGTTACAAACTTAATGACATGGTGAAATTTTAAAGTGCTAGCTTCATTCTGAAAAGTCAAGAAGGGAGTGGATGTTTTCCCTCCACTTTTGTTCCTTGTTTCTTGCATATTTTGCTAAGGAAATAGAAATGAGTTTTATTTAATATAATTATTGTTTTTAAATATTCTGACAACAATTATGCATATTCTGGTTCATTATGAACCTATCTTTGAGGATATTAAAATTGTTAAGGGATTTACTCATAATATCTTGATATTTTGGGGGGTGGCCAAAACATTCTCAAATTTTATGTTATTTCCAGTTCTGGCCATGAGGTGGCCAGAACTGGATAACATGAGTTCCCAGTTCTGGCCACTTCCATTTATTGACTCAAAATCATCTTAAAAAAATACTTATATGGCTCCAAAAAGGAAGTAACGTGAAATGAACAATTAAAAATATCTTCTATCTCCCCCCCCCCCCCCCAAAAAAAAATATTGAAAAAATACTCATGCACAAAGCCCTAATATTATAAGATGGTTTTAAAGAACATTTTGTGAAAGTTTTAAATTCCTATCACCCCTCCTTCATTTTTATTCTAATATTGAGAATCAACCCCACCAATGGACTGCCACCTTGACGCGGTGGTGGGGCTTAAGGTGCGGCCTCATAACGAGTGTTGGTCCCAACTAAGTGCAGTCCAGGGTCGACCTAGTCCCATGCCCTCCCCAAATTCGCGGGCCCCTCGGGCCGGCCACCCCCCTCGAAATGGTGATCCCCCTGAAATCGGGTCCCGGTCCCACCGGCCCGAAGTCTCCCCCCCCTCCCCCCCCCCCCCCCCGGTCTGTCCCCATTCCGGCCTGGCCTTCCCACCAGTGCTGGACTCCCCTGGATCGGGCCCGTTAGGTTGACCCCTCCCCATGTCCTCCAATTATGTTCAACAAAGTTAAATATAAAATTAATGTGCGCAATATAACCTCGTCGTTGACGCGCCGTTAAACCAGACTAATCTAATCTAATTGAGTATCAAAATTTGACCCCCCCCCTGCCCGCCAAAATATGTACAAATTTGTTATGCACCGTAGCCTAAGTGGATAAGTTAATTTTGCTGAGTATGTGCATAGAGATGTATACGGTATGTGGTAAGATTTTTACAGTTTGATCAGCAAACCCCTAATTTGTATTAATTAAAAATATCGTTTACCCCCTCCCCCCCCCCCAAATTATAGAAAATAAGATCATGCACAAAGGCCTAATATTATAAGGTGATTTTAAGGAGCATTTTGTGAAAGTTTTGAGTTCCTATCAATAACTCCGCCACTTTTATTCTTGTATTGCTAATCAAAATTTGCTCCCCCTGCCCCCCCCCCCCCCCAAAATAAAATTATGTAAAAATTTGATTTCCACCGTAGCTTAAGTTGATAAGTTAGTTTTGCTGAGCATGTGCTGAAACTTTTAAATGTTTATCATCTGACCCCTTATGTTTATGCCAATAGGTAATTAAAAATATGGCTTACCCCCCCCCCCCCCCCCACCCCCCAAATATTGGAAAAAAAAACATGCATGAAGGCTTTAGATTTGAGTTCCCATCATTAACTCTGCCCTTTGTATTCTAGTATTGAAGTCAAAATTTAATAAATATTTAATAAATATTTATTTAATAAATAAAGCATTGTATCAATCCTGAAAATGTGGATCCAAAAAGTTTAATATTGTAGGATCTGCATTATTTTAAAGAAGAAATAAACCTTAAGGTGGCCAGAACCGGTGTTCATACCCTACTCTGTCTACTGATTATAATTGTAAAGTTAGGGGAGGGGGGGATCAAATAAAAAGTTTGTAAAACACTCACTTTGATTCTATGAGGTAGACTGTATAAAAGTCGCGATAGTTCAGAGCTCCGGTCTCCCGCTTTTCACATTCAGAAATGCAGATTTCCATGTGGTCCAGCAATGTGTCCTAAAAGATACCTAGCAGTTTAGTAGAATAGGTCGACACAAATAATCGGGATCGAAACTCCAGGCAAGCAACGAGTGAGTCACGTCGCACGCAGTCAAGAGCACAATTCCAAGAGTTCCAGAAATTTTCTAATTGCGAGCCAAATCCAATGAATTACACTTCTGGAGATGCGGTTTGAAACATTGTAAAACTGAGACTCTAAGGAATCACCTCCCATTTTTCGATTCTCGATATTTCAAATAGTTGAGACGATTCAGCAAGTTGAATAAAACACTTTGTGTGCATTCCGAGTTCTTTTCAAAACATTCACTGAGATATTTTAATTGCGTGCCAGTGCCACCCAAAGTGTATTTAAAGTGAATCGTAAAATGAGGTGATTCCTTAGAGTCTCTGCTAAGAAATGTTACAAACCGCAGTCTTGGAAGTCTTGGCAAATGCAATCGTTTTCTGCCTGGAGGTTTGCTGGCTGGGAGTAGCGGCGGATAGCCGGGAGTGGCTTCCAAGTCGTAGCGTACTCTGGTATAGGGGTGACTTCTCCAGAAAGATATTACTATAACCTCCTTGCTAGGTATACCTAGGCGACCTAGGTAAGTACTATCTGGCAAATTTAAAGTTGGGCTGTCATGGTCAAAAATTGAAAATATTGTATTGTAACTAGAAGTAGAATGTCGAAAACGCGAACGCGATGCGATGTTTGGTTCAGGCGCTAGAGCCCCGCGAAATTTGAAAAACCTGGTTTTTGTGACGTAGGTCCCACCCAACCTTTGCCGGCTTTTGCGGCTGAGTAGGGTGTGAATGACGAGTTTCCCACCCCCTATCCGTCTTCGCTGCGCTATAACTTCGTTTGGGAATATCCTACAGACCTCTAGTTTTCGCCGCTGTGATTGCATGCCTAATGTCTTCATGTTTTTTGAATAATAAGAAAATGGGGCTCAACCGTGATAGCCCACCTTTAAAGTTCATGTTGACAAGCACCAGCAGTGAGAGAGTCGACAGAACCATAACCTATCCAAGGGTGTCACACACTCACCTCCTTTTCGGTTGACTGGATATTTGAGTGACCATTTTCACTGTGTTCTTGGTCTTCATCTAAATCACCTTCCATTATAAGAAATTATTGCAGTTTTAAAGAAAGTAGAATACGGGCGTTCGCGTTCGTGACACTCTTCCTGACAGCAAATGACCAAATGTCAAATAATACCAAGTACCAACTTCAAAGAACAAAAGCCCCACTCAACTCATCATACCAACTTCATAATTTTTTTGCACCCTATGGAAAAAAAATTCTCAACAGCAGGGCTCCAGGGCCCTGATTCTATAACTCCATTGCGACCGCTTAGCAATTATTTCAATGTTAATCCTTATGGAAGAAATTGCTAAGCGATCGCAATGGACCTCAGTTCAATGGTTTCTCCTAGGGTTTTCCATGCTGAAGATACCAATGATGCCAACAGTATAATGTATAATCTTGTACTTCCGCCCGCTTGCCGTCAGTCATTTTAACGTCATCTGTCACAAAGACTGAGCAAGTAGGAGCAAGGCTTTAGTTTTCTCTGAACATTACTTCGAGTACATTTTCTCATTATGGATGGATTTGGTGATAATTTTGATCAAGCCGACATTGATCCTGCAGCAGAGTTCTTGAAACGAGAACAGGATCAACTTGCAGGATTGGAAGATGATCTAAATTCCATCGGGGCACCTCCCCCTCTCGACAGTAAGTACCTAGATGATCAAGTATTCAACTCCATGACTTTGTAACAATCTTTTATCTTGTGTAACTATCTGTGTACTATGTGTATTGGCTGAAGCATGTTGTAAATATTTCCGTGTAGATGACTCATTCGTCCAGCCAAACTCCGCTGGGAGTTTTGAAATGATCAATGATATGGGACAAAGCGATGGACTGGATTTCGGTGCCATTGACTCAGGTAGGTAACATTATACAGCACCCTGTCTTATACTACATACCAAACTTGTGACTTAAATTAATTCGACTTTGTACTATGTGCTTCTTATTTTTGCTTGTATACCTATAATTTGTTTTGCACGAAATGTGTCGTCCTCTCTATTTCTAAAACTCGCTCTTGGCTGATTTTCTCGTTGCTTACGTCGGCCATGTTGTTTTCAGACCGCGCTGGCTCTCCCATTGATGCTGGATATGGTGACAACACTGAACATGGTGAGAAAGCAGCAGCAATTATTAATTAATCACCATTTACTAGAATACATTATCAGAATTAGACATTAACATTAAAGATATTATGACTGCCATTATCTTCGAAGTGAGGGCATTTAGGTGCACCGACTTCTACTCTCTGGTTAGCACCTTCTGTCTGAATCTTCCACTCCCCCTCTTATCTCGACGGGTTTGAGACCATTTTAGAAAACTTTGTAGCATCAGGCTTAAGCAATTTTTTGTGATTTTGTGACTGCCATATCCGGATTATGGTCATAAAGAAGCCAGTTCTAGCCCCGCAAGGCGTTTTTTATAATAATAATAATAAATATCTGTCTCCCGTTTCCAACACAATGTCGGGTCGGGGGGTGGAATTCCACCATCCATCTTGGGCCTTTGCTTCAGTGATGTCGGGTGGCCGGTCCTGACACATCACACTCTTCTTCTTCCTCCTCTTCGTATTCTGGTTTGCTACCGCTCCACCATGACTCTCCACCTCTCTCTGTCCTCCCACAATCTTTCTGCAGTCACTGTTCCCCACTCCTCACCTCTTTCCTCTACATCTCACTTCACCTGGTCCTCCCACTTCACTCTCGGTCTACCCCTTCTGCTTTCCCGGTCTCTCGCTCTTTCAAATTCTCTCTTCGGTATTCTCTTGGGATTCATTCTTCTAAGATGACCATACCAGCGTAGTCTGTCTCTTCCTATCTTATAGTTGAGGCTCTCAACACCTAGCTTCTTCCTTATGTCAGTACTTCTTTGCTTTTCCATCTTCGATACTCCAGCGATGCTTCTGAGGAATTTCATCTCGGCCGCCTGGACATTTCCTGCTTCTTTGTTGGTCAATGTCCATGTAACTGCACCATAAGTTAGTATTGGTATGAAGTACGTCTT
Organism: Leuctra nigra; assembly: GCA_934045905.1. Lineage (NCBI taxonomy): Eukaryota > Metazoa > Arthropoda > Insecta > Plecoptera > Leuctridae > Leuctra > Leuctra nigra. Next base: position 21,886,653 of record OW203770.1, read on the forward strand.
GTAGAGTAGCATCTTGCATTTGGTTGGCATGTCTTCGTTCCACAGAAGCTTTCTGACTGACTGGTAGAATCCACTGGCAAGGTGTATCCGCCTAGATATCTCTGCTCCCATCCTAGCCTCATTTAGGGCTCCCATAATCTAAATGTGAAAAAGCGGGACAAAAAATTCCAGATATAAAATCCCGTGCGACAACAATGGGGGGTCTGGGGGGATGGCCCCCCAGCTAAATGCGGGTCCGGGGCGCATAGCCCCGGGAAAAATTTGAAATTCATAACATGATTTAGAGCAATTCTACGCACTTTTGACAGGAAATAAATTGTGTTTCTTTTTATTGAACGTGCGTAGTTTTGTTTCCTTGAATAGGTACCTACTAATTATTATCATGCACCTATTACCTACCTATTTTAAATGTCTCCAAAGAGGTAACATTTGTTTTGTATAAAAGATGAGGGATAAACCAAAGGAAGTCAATGACAATCATGATTAAGATGATATTTATTATTATATTTATTATCGATGCAGAGTGCATTTGAATGAAAATGAGCGGGATTTTTGACTTGTTAGAAAAACGGGACAAATACAGGGTTTTTAAAATGTTGTGGGGACAATGGGACACTACCTCAAAAGAAGGGACTGTCCCGTCAAAAACGGTACGGATGGGAGCCCTAGCCTCATTGGTCACTATGCTTCCTAGATATTTGAACTCCTGCTTTACTTCGAGTACTTCTCCTTGTAGCTGGATGTTAGTATTTTGGGCTTTCTTATCCCTACTCATCACCATGGCCTCACTCTTTTCTCTGCTTATCCTGAGCCCGTATTCCCGAGTTACTACATCCCATCTGTCGATCTTCTCTTGGCCCCACCAATGGACTGCCACCTTGACGCGGTGGTGGGGCTTAAGGGACCGGCTCGCATAGCGAGTTGGTCCCAACCAAGTGCAGTCCAGGGTCGGCCTAGTCCCATGCCCTCCCTTGAATTTGCGGTCCCCTCGGGCCGGCCTCCCCCCTCGAGATGGTGATCCCCCTTAAATCGAGTCCCACCGGCCCGAAGCCTCCCCCTCCACCCCGGTCCGTCCCCATTCCGGCCTGGCCTTCCTACCAGTGCTGGATCCCCCCGGATCGGGCCAGTTAGGTCGACCCCTCCCCATGACCTCCAATTAGTTCAACAAAGTTAAATATAAAATTAATGTGCGCAATATAACCTCGTCGTTGACGCGCCGTTAAACCAAACTAATCAATCAATCTTCTCTTGGACGTCCTGCGCACATTCTCCCCACACCATGATGTCGTCGGCAAACACAAGAGTTGTTGACTGGTCGCTCTCTTCCCGTTCCACTTCTCTTATCATCTCATCCATGACGATGTTAAATAACATTGGTGAGAGTGCACTGCCTTGTCGGAGACCTGTGTTGATGTTGAACCACCCGGATCTTCCGACTGCTGTCTGGACCATGCTGCGGCTGTTACTGTATGTGCTTTGGACCCGTTCTATCAGCTCAGGATACACTCCTTTCCTCTCCAGGCATTGCCATACCGTCTGTCGAGGTAGCGAGTCGTATGCCTTTTGCAGGTCCAGAAATACCATGTACATATCCCTACCCTCCTCCCACTTTGCCTCCATCATCTGCTTTAAGGTAAATATCAAGTCAATTGTTGATCTTCCACCTCGGAATCCGTACTGCTCCTCTCGGAATTGGGGATCAGTATGTTCTCGCAACCTTCTTCCAATCACTTTCTCGTAGACCTTAGCGCACTGGCTCATGAGGGTGATTCCGCGATAGTTCTGGCACAGGCCTCGGTTACCCTTTTTAAAAGTGGGGATAATTATTCCTTCTTCCCAATTCCTAGGAATCTTCCTTTCTTGCCATGCTGCCGTAATCACCCTCCAGAGCCAGTAAGCGCCTGCTGGTCCCGCCGCTTTCAGCATCTCAGCTGAAACTTCGTCGCCTCCTGGAGACTTTCCGTTGCTCATTTCTCCAATCGCTACGGCAATCTCTTCCACCGAAATATCTTTCTCTTCTGGACGGTCGACGCCGGCGTCATCAGTATTGGTGGTTAGAGTTTGAGCATCAGGGTGTGGACAACACTGTTCAACAGGTTCTTGAAATGGGTCTCCCATAGTTTCTTGATTTCGTCCTCTTCTGGTACAAGGTTCCCCTGTTCGTCTATCATATATCTTCTCGAATCTCCTTGCTTTCTCTTGTTCTTCATCAACCCATAGAGCATTTTCTTATTCCCTTTGTAGTCCTCATCCAACTTTGCTGCAAAGACCTCCATTGTCTTCTTTTTCTCTTCCTGGACCGTTTGTTTCACCAGCTGTTTTGCTTCAGAGTAAGCCCGATTATTCTCCTCAGATCTCGCTATTTCTTTCCTTTGCCATGCGTCCCTTTTCTCCTTAACCACGTATTTAACCTTTTCATTCCACCATGGTGTTTCCTTTTCTCTCTTCTTTCCCTTTACCCGGCCACATACTCTCTCTGCACTCATTACCATCTTATCTCTGAATTCTGTCCACTCCTCTTCCACAGCTCTTACTTGGCCGTCTGGTATTCCCTCTTCTATCATACTTCTGAATTCCTGTTTGTGCTGTTCTTCTTGCAATTTCCACACTTTAAGTTTGGTGTGTTTGAGGACAGGCGCTGTTCTTGTCACACTGGGGTATCGCAAAGTCACCACCAGGAGGCGGTGGTCACTGTCAATTGCTAGGTTGGGGCAAACACAGACAAATTATACAAATTATAAGTGTTTCTGGTTGTGGACATACTTCTTGAGTGACCTTCCTATGAACCTAGTGCCCGACAAATAATGTATGCAGCTAATTTTGTGGGACTGAAAGGGAGGAAGATGATATGCAGGCAGGTCCGGGGCGCACAGCCCTGTTTTTTTTGCATCAACACTTCTTGATGTAGGTATGTTTTCTGCATTTTGAGTGCAGTTTCAACAATGTTATCAATAGTTATAATTGTCAAATTACAACAATAGTCAATATTTCAACATTTAATAACAATACCTAAATTAAAAATATATTTCAAAACGAGGGAATATTATATAGGTATTGTACTTATTATAAATTAATTGGGTAACAAGTAGGTATAAAAAATGATATTATCTCTTTAATTCTAAAAGTTTCTTATAAATCGATTCATTAATTTAGCAGAATATTATTATTTTTAATTTTGTCAATAATTTTGTTTGTTGATTTGTTTTCTTAAAATTATTTCAATGGGTGCTCGGGCCCCGGAGCACCCACGTAGTTGGCGCCACTGGTCACCCACTTATTTTTTAGTAAAAATCGGCTTAATATTGTACAAATCACATAAAATAGCAGCAAATTTGTTCCTGAAATGCTAAATTTTCCCAGGGCTATGTGCCTCGGATCTGCATTTTATTGGGGGCCCTCTTCCCAAACACCACTGTCATTATTTTCATAGACACTTGTTTCCCCTGACAACCGCCACGCGTCCGCCCACTTATTATCTACAATACAAATTATAACCATCATTGTTAACCACGCCACTACCGTCAACCGGGGCTACTTTGGACACTTTTTGAACTCTTTTCGCAATACCTTTTTATTGGTACCTATTCATGAGAACAGTGAAAAAAATCATGATCATCAGGTAATCATTAGGCTTGTGGAATTCAGATAGACATAATTTTTAGCTTGAACAGTTGTTGTTTAAAAAAATGTTCACTGATGTCCAGAATAGTCCAATGGAGCGGGGCTACTTTGGACAAGAAGCATTATAAATATTGATTGGCAATTGATAGAATTACTTTAGAATTTTTATGTCATGTTATTCTATGTACCTAATATGCTATTTACACTACCATCATATATAACCATCATTGTTAACCACTTGGTACGTTACTAGTAAAATATTGATTATTATAATGTAATCATTGTTTGTTGCAAGCAGCACCGAGTGAAGAACCCAGTAAGTAATAAAAAATAAAATGCACCCTCGGCAACCAATTAGCTTTGCTACCCCGCTGAATAGTCATTCAAAGATCTTGCTCTTGCTAGATCCTGGTTAGATGTTGCTAAGATTTTTCAACAGGGCAATATCTTCTTTGTACATTGTTAGCACATTTCAATACATTGATACTTCAATGCAGTGGCGGCTGGTGCATTGGGGCACAGGGGCACGTGCCCTACCTAAAATATCAGGTTATACCTAAAAAAAAATATAATTTAATTCCTCAATGATTTATTATAATATTCTGCAAATAACAACCAATAATTATTCTGAGAACAAATTAAATGTTCAATTTGTAATGTAAAATGTTGAAACTCCCATCCATACGCTCTCCAAATCAATGAAATTACTGTATATTCCGTCGCCCACTTGAAATCTTAGCGGCACCTGGCTGGGTATAGGCAACCAGGGGCACAGCTAATACCGTGCCCCATTCCTGACGTCATTCTAGAAGTTGACGCATGCGCTCTTGCGTTCTTGCCATAGCAGCGCTCGAGCCGAACCGCGGTGTTGGGGCACAGAATCTTTGTGCCGACGGCATTCGGCAATCATCGGGCTTGATGCTTTTAGCTCGTGGATCATACTTCTCGTCCATCACTCAACGTTCCCGCTAATCGTTTTGAAGCGTTAATGTTTTTCTTATGGATTTCTTCAGATAAATTAAATAATTATCAGTGTAAATTATGTTTTGTTCATCAGTACCTATCGGTACATCATTGTCTGCTACTCTACTAGACTCATAATGTAAGTGGCGCATCAACTTTGTCGAGCTGTGTGTCTTCTTAGTACACAAAATTCTCAAATCAATGTTTTTATCTTTGGATGGAATGGCACACATGAATGTGTGGTTGTGAACTATAAACGCGTTATTTTGTTTCACTGCTTGCTCTTTATTTACCTAATAGAAATATAAGCCAATGAAGGTTTTCCAAAATCGTCGAAAATGCCGTATCGTATGCGCACTAAGAACGAATTTTTAACAACAATAGGAAAACTCGTCCAATCGCTACCAGACTCATTGTTGAGTTGAGTGTCAACTCAACAATGCTTTAATGAATTCATGGAACAATATTATATCTAGGCAACAATATAAGAATCAACAACAATATTAGTATGGAAAAATAAAATGGAATCATATGCAAGATGAAAATGAGACGGCTACGGGGAAACCTGATAAAAAAAAGCGCGCCTCTACTTGGTGCGGAATCAGAGAAAACCCGGCTATGCTTTTGATGACAGAAGAAACTACTTACTGCACGACGTAATAAGTGCAATTTCTCAACTACTCTAAACTTAAATGGAACGCTCCCAAATCATTAACTTATGACTTGATAGTGTTCATTATTTCAAAAATTTCCGCCTTCGGCGGGTTGGCTCCGCCGGCTGGGGGTTCCCCCCAGACCCCCCGTGGGGTCAAGGACAACTTCGGTATTGCGCCCCGCCTACTAGACAAGGCACCGGCCGCCACTGCTTCAATGAACCATCCTTCTTGGTGATATAACTCCGTGGTGAAATCAAGTCATTTGTTAGAAACTTTCTTACAGATTTGAAGGAATTATATTTAGAAGCAATATGAAATGGAGCCACTTTATCGGTCATAAAGTATGCTCAATATTACTTAGCCCCTAACTACATTGCACAACTTTATAGCTTAGTATTACTTAGAAGCCACTCCCGATTCTATAACTGCAAAGCGGAAGCAATGGGAAGGAGTTAGAGAATCAGCCTGCCTGATATTGAATACGATCAGGCCGTTTGTCCTAACTCGTGTCATTTTAAAACTAAGATATTATAAGATCATTTCTTATGATATGAAGGTTATATTTTTCAAGTCTTTGAAGAATTTTGTCTTGTTTTGATTTCTTTGCCTACACTGTTGCAATGGCTCTGTGTTAAGCGGTCAGCTTGACCGTTATACCCCATCTACACGCTCACTTTAACAGAGTACTTTAGTAGCCTCTCACTTTAACTAGACCGTGTAGATGATCAAGCCTCCTATGTTTTAACATGAGTCGTCATTTAAATGTATGTTTCACAAAGGTAGGTATACTCTATTAAAGTGAGCAAGTATTACTTATTAGGATGACATGTGTGTACAGAGACGGCGACACCGGTGAAAGTCATCCGTGAAGAGCCGGAGAAGATCAAGAAGTGGCGGGAGGAGCAGAAGAATCAGCTCACTGAGAAAGGCGAGTATCAACTAACATTAAGGTGGCTGTATATCACGTGACTTTTTAACCAAAAAGCTACACATTTTCTATTGGAAGGGTTCAGTTTAGCAAAGACTTCTCCCTCATCAGATAAGTTAGGACACATCTGTTGGAACTAATCTACGCAGAAAAGAACTGCGAAAATAACATATTAGATGATTTTACTTCCTTGCACCTAAATATTCTCAAATCAAGACCTGAAGTTGAAGGAAATTCTACGAGTTGCCAAGAACAGCAAACATTACTCTAATAAAAAGGCACATATCATCACAAACCTGACGCAATGTCAGAATGTATAACATGCGCTCTTTTTTCCTCTTTCCAACGAAATGTTGAGATATTAATTAGGTATATCCACTATTATGAAAGTTATGTTTAAACGAACAGCTCTTAGTTTTGACAGTCTTCACACGCATACGTATACACGAGATACGTATACACGAGATTGGTGTTGTTTTTATTATTAAATCACTGCAAAATTAAATAATATTGACTGCAAATATTGATAAGCTCCAGTATGCAGTGAATTTCCTTCATAAATCACCTTGGATTACTCAACATGAACGATGTAAGGTATGTACTCATAGGTAACTATTTCTTTTGATCGGATGTAGAGAAATAAAGTCACGTGATATACAGCCACCTTAAGGATTTCCAAGTAGATTTTCTAAACATATTTTTTGTTGAAATTTGCAATTTGTATTATTATTTTTTTTAACACTGTATATTTTTTGGTGTTTTGAAAATAAATAATAATAATAATAACAGTACCTATATTCTAATGTAAAGCAACTTGCAACTCTCGGCTTAAATTGAGTTTTCAATGTTATGTCTTCAGCGAGGAAATAACACGGGAGGTATTATAGGAAAATTATTTTGAATTTAGTTTCCAATTTTTTAAAACGTCCTGGAAGGTGTATAATAGTATATACAAGTCTTAATAAATACCTACCTTAATGTTAAGTACACAATAGTATTAGTTTTTGGTTAGAATCTATTGACAGAAAATAGTTTAAGAGGGCTTGGTAGTGAGCGTGGCCTTGACGAGTTTTTTAATCGATTTTTATCAATATCTTTTTCCAGTGTAATTGTTAACAAAATAGGGCTATGGACGTGAATTCAGAACAGTTCAATGAAAATAATTTCATAGTTTGGAATAAGCTATTAGTTTTATTGTGTCCAACATGTGTTTAGAACCCGAAAAAAAATTACTAAATTTTCGGGTTCTAAACACCTGTAGGACAAAGTAAATCAAATAAACCATTCCAAGCTATGGAATTATTTTCATTGAACTGTTCTGAATTCACGTCCATAGCCCTATTTTGTTAATTACACTGGAAAAAGATATTGATAAAAATCGATTTAAAAACTCTTCAAGGTCAAACTCACTACCCAGCCGTCTTAAGGTGGCAATTCAAGCTCCATTTTTTTGGACCATTTTTTACTCAACTATGACTGACGAACGGCTTATAGGAGCACCCCCAAATTTTTTTCTCATGTTCATAACATATTTGAATGAATTCTGATCATATTGATTTTTAAACATTTGTACTGGAAAAGCGCATGGAAAATATTGAAAATGGCCAACTTTAAGCTATCACAACTGCCGTACATATTTTTTTATCGAAAATATAAACTGACTAGTATCATTGTGCATGTATTGGTGACACTTGCTAAAAATTTGAAATTAATTGGTCAATCCGTTTGGTGCTCGCGATTGAGAGAAAAATGCATTCTACCTCTAAAAATGATAATTTTCCAGCTCAATTCGAGTCCATATTTGCAGCGAAAATTTCCCCTTCGCATTCCTGGACTGTGTCACGTACATGCCATTAATTTAACTGTCAACTTAGCGATAAGACGACTCAGAGTCGAGAGCAAGGCAGATCAGTTTCACCCTGTGGTGTGGGCAGAATGACGTCATTCATTTTGTTGATAAACACATGCGCTCGCTCTGCATCTCTCACTAACTCAATGAAATACATTTACTCAAACATTTTTAATTATTTTAAAACGTTGATATAATAAAATAAAATAGATTATGTACTAACCAAAAATAATGGATCAATAATAATTAACTTGCGAAAATTGATTTGAAATGTGTATATATTTAGTTAGCTTGAGCATCACTTCTGCTCATTTTGTTTCGCCTTGTTTATAATCAAATGCATTTTTGTCTCGTGTCCGAATTTTGTTACCCAAAAATTTCTATCTCCTTATAAAGTGTTTAAATCTACTTTCCGAACAATGTTCTTTATTTTCAAACTGTCAACAATTACGTAAGTAAAACCTCCATTATTGCGGAGACACCTCACTTAGCTGCTTCATAATAAATGGGAGTGTTAGAATGTTTGGTTATACCAAATTGATTCGGCAAAATGCAAAATGCAAATAAAATGCAAAATGTAAAATGCAAATTTTCAAAACAATGAGTTGGGCTTGATTAGGGTATGGAAAGACGCGTCCGGGTGGGATGACCACTGATCGACCTACTCAGGGCTGGATCTAGGTACATGCTGTACTACGTCACAGAGCGAAATATTTTAGATGTGGTCTTTGCGAGAAAAACAATAAATGTGAACTAAGTTTTGCTTTAAAATTACTGATCAATCTCTTATTATGATCTGATCACATAATATTTCTGTCAAAACAATACCTATGGTCGGTGACAGGCAAAGATGAACCCTGTTTATCATTGCCAGGTATCGGCTGGCCGGCGTATGTTAGAGCGGGTTCATCTTTGCCTGTCACCGCTTAGTTCCAAAGAAAGCATCAGCACGCTCGCTGCTGTGTATGTTTTTAACACTCGATTTATTTAATTTATAAAGTTTAGTGGAAACATGGTAGAGTACTTGTTGCTCTTTAGGATAGTAATGTTTGCGTAAAATTACATGCTACATGCTCTTTGTGAATTCATATTGTACAGATTATATAAACATTACTATTTCTTTAAATACTAAATACCCATTGCTCTAAATAGGTACCCTTATAAAGTTAAAGAACTGTTTAATTTATTTATAAAATAATTACAATATTGTGAAATTAATGGTTACATGCTAGATTATTCTTTCGGGAATAAGTTCGTATAGTATTTTCTCTTGGACAATCTTTACTTATCCAACGTGTCGATAGAATACATCTACCAACTTCATAACAATACAAAGAGAAAATAAATTATTGAAAATGGTTTATAAATCTTACTTATAGTTACCCAGTTCTGTCTGTCTGTCTGTGTGTGTGTATGTCAGGAACGGTTGCGCGCTTCGATTTGACATTGGTATTTATTGAAAACTATAACTAAGATGGTGGCGTTACATTGCCAAACATGTCTAAAATTACGTCTTCTGCTTTTTGTGAATAAAGAAATAACCAAAACTTACCTAAGACGCACACTATATGCTTTTGTATTTGTAACAAATCTACTCTAATGTATAGTAACTGTCAAATCAATTACTTTACATAGAAAACGTCATGCCGACAATTTCGTTCAAACTGACATATTCAAATTTTCTTCTCTCTGAGTTATACATGGGCCGTGAACCTGAATAGTGAATACCAACAAACCAAAGCCGATTGAATTGAAAATTTGTAATACATTTTATTTTGTTAAATATGTACTTTTCCATCGTTTCTTATTAGTGTTGTCATGTTACTGAAGGAATGTCTCTATTGATACGGTTTTTAGCATCAATGTTTAGTTTTTACAATATACCTATCAAGTGGAGCCGAATATAGCAACGTGAAGAATGTGCTCTCATTGGTTGACAGCAGTCACGTGACCGTACATACCTCTCTGCTATTCGGTCATAATCGAAAAAGCAGATGGGGTAAACTTGATAGTTTGTCCGTGTTTTAGAAGTAGAAGGTCGGAAGTCCATTTCAATTATTCTTGAGTTGAGCTAATAAACCAGGTTTTCCGACTTCATCAAACCATAATTTTGTAAAGGGGACATGAGTCATTAGAATATAATAACATAATAGAACAGAATATAATTATATTAACAGTTTAGGAATAAACTGTACTTTAGTAATAAGATATTAAGAAAATACACATGTGGATTTTCCAGTGGCTGAAATAGTCAGCTGTTGTAGCATCAAGTTTCAGTTCAGTGAAATGATCAGATTCTAATCTATTAAAATGAACATTTATAATGAAGAATTTCAGCTACAGTTCTAATGGGTGATCGGTAATTATTTGATTGAATGCGTTGGGGTAATGTAAGAGAATATTTCAATACAGCTGTATTTATTGACATCAGTCAAATGGTAATTGGAGGAGCTTGATTATATCATTCCAAAAGGGTGCAACGGAAAATTGAGAAAATGTATTTCCACCCTTCTACCTCGGAGAGACAAATATAATGAAACCCAACCCCCACACACTAAGTTATCATTCTTTCTGGGATAGCATACCTCTATGTATCATGAATCGCCACAATGCAAAAAGGCTGGCGTTTTTTTTCTTAATTTGTTTTACTTTGTAAACTCATTTGAAATGGAATTTTCCATAATAGTTATGGTTAAATTACTTTCCTTCGTTAAGTTTATTTTCGTATTCTGTTGGGCATTTTAGTCATGCTAACGACGTTATGTGTGTAGTGTATTATAACTATAAAGTTATCAACAACGCACACTCTGCTGCCAAATATCTCAACTCATGCTAATTTACGCATACCCCACTGGTGCGCATTGGTCATGTTTTACATGACGGGTCCCTCTAGTTGTTAAATAAATGGTTATAAATTCATTGAAAATCAAAATCAACACATTCTAAAGTATAAATAATAAATTAAAGTCCAATAATAATTAACAATAATAATTACGTCCATAATTAATCAAATTAACAATTACTACATTGTGAATACATTGAAAATCAATAAACAAGTGCAAACGCTCATGTCTACCAAATGTTATCGCATTCATTTACTCGGAAGTAAACACGTCTGGAATGAATGAAATCTAATCTGGCTAGTCGTTAAAATTTATGACCTCCTCCAGCGTTTCACATGTCGCCACTTGGGAGTGGGGGGTGATTTCGCACGTCAGCTATTTCAGCCAGCCTTTTACAAAATAGGCCAAAGTCAAACGTGAATTCCCACCTTAACATTTAAATTTAACATTTATGAGGAAAAATTAGACTGCATTTTTTCGACTTGCCATGTTAAAGATAGGGCTAACGCAACTTAATAACGTGATATATCTTGGAAATTAATTCGGCTACCCCACTTTTTCTTGCGTTTATATGGTGCACAAGGAAATTATCTATTAAATAAGCATATTTGTTCAGATATCTATTGGAGACATCCCCCCTTAATTAAACTGGATGTTGCGTAAAGCGATCCCAGCTTACAGTGAGAAGAAAATTGGGCCATTTGATTGAGTGTTTTAGTCTACCACACTTGACACCATCGTGTGTTGCTTTGATCTCAGATGCCAACGAGGAGAAGCGCAAAAGCGAGATGAGGGAGGCTGCAAAGAAGGAGCTTGAAGATTGGTACACACACCACGAGCAGCTCATTGCTAAGACCAAGACTGCCAACAGGTATGATCTTATTGTGGCTATACTATTTATATTTTGTGCTAAATGCTTTTTTTCTTTGTGCTGTTCTCTTCGATGATGAATTTCATATTGGGCCTGAAAATGGCCAGTGGCAACATTTTCATGCTTCTCATCGTCATGCTGGAAATTTTATTCCTGCTTGGAGGATTATTCTAATTTCCCTTGCCGTCTCGTATCACTTGATACGGGCTCACTGCACACTGGAGTGCTATCTATTATCACGGTAGTGACGCCATATCAATTGATTCGAGACAACAAGGAAATTTAGAATAACCATCCAGAAGTGAATATAGATAAATAAAAAAATAAAAAATAATGTATTTGTTAGTATGTACAATTAGGTACAATCATAGAATGTATCATAAATATTATCTCGGTGGCTCTGCTTTCTAAGAAAAATCATATGCAGTATTATTTCCAGACACCTTAGTCCCTGTTTTACCTATTGTTGAAACAGGGACTAAGGTGTCTGGAAATCAAACTGCATATGATTTTTCTTAGAAAGCAGAGCCATCGAGATAATATTTAAAACGGTCTATTAAGATGTAGTCATGCCATTGACAATAATTTTATGTTTCTTGCTGCCAAAAGGGAAGCTGCCAAGTAAGTTGCAAGCAATGTTTGTTTTATGTAGACTTGCACAGCTGCAGTAATCCTGCAATTTTGTATTTTCTTCCGATGATGCTTTGCTTTCCAAGCAGATTTGGGTGTAGACTCCCAATTCTGGTAGTTCCAGTGTAGGTACCTATTCCAATTGATTTTGATAGGCATCTCAAGCACTATTTTATTGATTTACGTTACGGTACATACATACATACATATTGATGATTAAATGCCTTTTGAACTTTCTGATTACCCTTTTTTTAAATGTTATGAGGTCTTGTAGCTCATGAATGATTCTTCAAGTTTTTTTTTCTAGTTTTGTCATGACCTTGATTTTAAACTTCATGCATCATATGTTATTAGAAAAATTGCTCAAAAGACAGGATTATTTAGAAGAATTAGTGGATGTTTCCATTAGAATCCAAAATACTTATATATCAATCAATTATTTTACCTCATATTGACTACTGTAGTTCTGTTTTATTCTTACTAAATAAAAATGAAATTGACATAATACAAAAGCTTCAAAACAAAGCTATGAGAGCAATATTACGGGTGAATAAATACACAAATATTAGCAAAATGCTCGATACACTTTATTGGCTCAACATAAAAGATAGAATTTTATTGAACTCAATGACTCTAATCTATAAAATGACTAAAGGATTCACCCCAAATTATTTAAGCAATATCTTGACTATGAATGTGGATGCACATAATCATAACACTAGACTTAGAATAAAAAAAAATATAAGCATTGTCCGAACATTTTCAAAATTTACAGAAAATTCACTATTTCATAAAGGTATTTTAATTTACAATAGAATTCCTATAGATATAAGAGAAAGCGAAACACCCAAGATGTTTAGAAGAGAGTGCTGTAGAATAATAAAAAATAAACTGTTAACTCCACTACCACATGAAAATGTAGGATTCTGGTTATGATAGGTAGATTGCGGAAGTGATAATTTTAAATGTACCTAATAATTTGTATTCAGTGGTTAATTTGGGGGCGGACGAGGGCGGACGCGTCCCCCCACTCTTTTTTCAGGGTGGACGCCGTCCGCTCACTTACTTTTCATATTTATATGAAAAATAAGTCAATTTTAAGAGAATTTTCACTTTAAAGAGAATTTTTACTTATAAAAAAAATTATCTTTAAATTGTGTACAAATCGCGTAGAAAAGCACCAAATTTAGTCCTGAAATTCAAAAATTTTCCCGGGGCAATGCGCCCCGAACCCGCGTGGTGTTGGGAGGCCCTCCCCCCAAACCCCCCATTGTTTTCATAAGCAAGTTTGTTTCCTGACATCGCCGAGCGTCCGCCATTGTAATGTGTTAATGTACCTACTGTATTAGTACTGTACCTATTACCTACTGTGTTAAATGTATTAGGTACCTATTTTTGTATTGAAATGATGATGTATTAGAACAAATAGCAAAATATGCTAAATAAAGAATTTACTACTACTACTAATTTTACTTGTGTGAAGAAATAAGTAAAGTTTAAAAAAAATAGTGCCTGCACACAATTAATTACCTAGAGAGAAATTCATTTATTATAAAACAAATGACAGCTGTCCAATACAAGGATGACCACTAGGATCCAGCATGCTTACAATAGTATAATTCTAATGGATACAAAATGTGACAAATATTAATTAAGTAAAGACTTAATATACCTACAAACTAAGATGAATTATTATATAAATGATTATGCAATATACTAGACGAATCTTTTAAAATTGATAAAACTATTTGATCTACGAGAACCAAAGAAAAAATGAAATGTGATTTAAGAAATTTTGTAAAAAAATCCGGAATTGAAGCTCTAGCTCCTAAAAGGAGACCGGTAACGCTCCAGTATTGTTCTTTAATTTTGTATCTTTGAGCAAGATCGGGGATGCAATCGACGTAATGATCTTGTTTTTCCTTGTTCACGTCCTCCGCTTGTGATCCCCCTTGCTCGAATCTAATGGTTGGGTCGAGAATAAGGACTTTTTTCCGGTCTCTTCGAATGGCTATTATGTCTATTCTCTTCAAAGAGCCAGTAGTCGAAACACAAGAAATTTCTTCATGTACCTCCCACTTATTTGCTCGGAACGAATCTGCTAACAGGCTCCTCACTGTGTTGTGTCTGTTAATTCTCAACAGTTCTCCCTTCAGACAACCTCCGAGAACATGAGGTAGGGTGTCATACTCATTGCAGCCTGGTTGACGGCAACGGGTGTTCTCGAAAGATCTTCCTGGTACGGCACGAACGGCGGCGAGATTAACAGACATCTTGATGTTATTTATCCACTGAGAAGAAGACAGTCCCTCCTTAGAGTGTAACCACTTATTGGCTCTTGTCGTTTCTCTGAATACTTCCACTCCACGTCCTTTATGTGGCAAATCAACCCATTCTTGAAATGATTTTTCTCTCATAGCATTTCGTAGTTTTCGGCCAGTAATTCGATTATCAACTTTAATGCAATTTGTGAGTTCAAGCGTTTCAATACATTGAGTCATTTCTTGTTCAATATTTCTTACATTATGAAAGTGAGGATCATCGGCATTTAATAACTTTTTACAGATATTAAAATTCTGCAGATGCGCCTCCCATGTTGCTCTCATAATTCCAAGGCCCCTGAATTTACGCGGAGAGTAAATAAAGGAATTTGGAGTATCACCTGGAAGACCAATCATTTCTTTAACTCCACTTCTGACAATCTTATCAATATCCTCCAAGAAGGATTTTGGTAATTGATTGGTCGGAGCACACTGTAGAGGATAGATCAGTGTGGGCCATATAAATTGGTTCAGAATATTCAATTTCTGATCAGGTTTCAAGAGAGAAGACGATACTAGTAGATGGATGTCTTTTTCCAGGTTTTTAATTATCTTCCCCTTATCTACTACTATCTCATCATGGAAGTCAATTCCCAGGTACTTAATTCGTTCATCAGGAGCAGTTGCTGGGATAACAGTGCCTGTATTTGAAACAACAGGAAGGTGTGAAAGTTTACCATTCATTATTACAATTGCCTTACTTTTCAAGGAATTAATATCCAGACCAATAAGAGAAAACCCTCTTACCGCCATGGACACTAATTCAGACGCCGCAGACATATTCTTCCCAATTACAGCTAAGTCATCAGCAAAGGCAACGGCCGAGATGTTGTCCATTTCCTTGACCAACGAGTATCCTAGGGAAGTTGATACTGTTTGCTCAGTCAGCTCCTTTATTATATGGTCAATTGCAAGGTTAAATAACGTGGGAGACAATGGAGCTCCTTGTGGAACACCTTTCTTCACAGAAATAAAATTAGATTTTGTTCTGTTTGCTTCGATCTTGATTACGTTATCCGTCACAAGTGAAATAATAATTTCCCGTAGCTTGTTTGGAATCGGTAGACTTTGCAGGCACCGTTTAATGTGATCATGGCCAACACTGTCGAAAGCTTTGCTAACGTCAAGGAAAGTAACACAACAATCCTTATTGTGTAATTTGGCATCTTTCAGACACCCATTAATAATTGAGGAATTGATGTACGTTCCTGGTGAAGAAACAAAGCCTCTCTGATGTGCAGAAAATTGAACTAATGCTCGAAGTCTCTTGTCGATTACCTTTTCAATAACACGACGAATCACAGAGAAAATTGTAATGGGCCTCCAATTAGATAAGTTCTTTTCATCGCCGCCTTTATGAATCAATATCGTTCTCCCTTCCCTTAACTTCATTGGTACATAGTTCAATTCAAACATAGCGGATGCAAGTAAACTGATTGTTTTCCCACAATTCAGCTCTCGAAGTACACGAAGAAGAATGCCATCAGGGCCTGGTGAAGTATGGATGTTGATCTTCATCATTGCTTCGTTTATCTCTTTAACAGTTAATGTCAAATTATAGTTTCTATCCTCGACTTCCGAGCTCTGATTTAAATCACACAAATAAGACGACTTCATGTTTTCATGGCCGAGGATGTCAGTGAAATGATCTTCAATCAGTGGCATGGGTATGGTGCATGACGCAGTTCTATTAGTGTTCATTATTGTGCGGACAACTTTACGTCGTTGGTTATAATATTGAAATTGAGCCAAATCATAGCTATACTGCTGTTTTCTCTTTTGTTTATCACGTTTTGACTTACGTTGTGGATTGTTTGATGATTTGTACGTAATATTATTAAGGCCAATAGCTTTTGCTTTTCTTGCCTTATAAAACTTAATCGCAGGATGAACCGGCCCTGGAAGTTTATGCACTACTTCCGACAGAAAAACAATAAGTTCATCAACGAGAACATCAAGCTGTTCAATAGATTTGTCAGATGTTCGCAAGAATGTATGAAATCTCACCTCCCATTCAGTCATATCAATTTTCGGACCTTTCTTGGATATTCGAACTCCGAAAGTATCTCCTTCTTCCTTTGACGAGTTAATTAAGTCATCTACTTGCTCAGTCTCCATACGAGAGTCTTGACTGTGTGTTTGATAAGTATCAGCGATCATACTTCTCGCAACATCAGGGTGAGCACAGCGAATATGATTACGAAGTCCTCGAGGTTTATAGAAGGCCTTACACTCTGGACATTGTGAAGTTCTATTAGTATTATCGATAGATTCTACCGGAATGGCTTGTATATCAAGAATTTCACTGCTTAAATTTCTTTCATCTTCCGTGACTTCAAAATGCTCAGGATGACACCGATTTAAATGAGTTTTCAACCTAACGTAATATTTTGAACAATAAGGGCATTGATCTTTCGCTTTTCTTGATAATTCAGCATTACATTTATCAAAATGATCAAGGAATAAAACGTTACGAATATTGGGGAAAGACTCATGACAATTCGGGCATATAACAGTGTGCTCTGTTTGAGTGTTTTGACATCTTGGTTCTGGTATATTTTCGACTGAACTTGAATTCAAGCCATTGTGTGACTCTGCCTGAGACTCGCTTCCTGGATCTTGAGTTGAATGCGACCGTGTGCGGTGACTTGACATGGTGCATATTCACTGACCTTGCATGAGCTTCAGCTTTTTCTAGCCCTTCTTCAAAATGAGCCGAATCGAAAAACCTCTTCAATATGATTTAAACAAAATAAATCAGGGAAACTAACCTTATCAGTCGATAGATAATTTCTGTGAGATCACTCACATATACAAAAACACAATAAAATCCAGATAAATAAGAACTTTTAAATAAATTTGCCGGAGCTGTATAGACAGCAAACTTCCATATCCACTGCCTAGTGGACAATCAACCAATTGTCCTCACTGGAAAACTGGAAACTGGAAACTTCTCACTGGAAAACTTTTTTTTTAACCTTTTTTTGTTTACATATGACCCATGGGGGTATGTCCTTAATGCATGCATCCAATCATGAAATAATCATAAATTTAGCACTTTAAAGTTTATGTTATACCCGAGGTTGTATTGTACTTCAACGAACGATGACTATGAATTGTGTGCAATCGCTCTACTTTTTTAAATTTTACATGACGTGTAAAGACAAAACTAAAAAAAGAAATTAAGCACCACTTCCATGCTGTAACTTTACCAAGATTAACACTAAACAGTAAAACCTACTGCTATTAATAGTGTAACGCAAATGTATTATTCTTAACCCAAAAATTGTATCTTATTTTAGTTTTTTTTCCCAAACCATCACACTATTTTGTAGTACACTTTCATCTGCATGTATTAGTTCAACTTGGTAAATATTTAATGTACCAACTCGCACGAGGATCAATGTGACATAAAGTGGGTATTGCAGGAACGCCGAAAAGCTGTTCGTAGCCGAGACGGAGGACATCGTCCCCGGCACGGAATGGGAACGCATTGCCAAGCTCTGCGACTTCAACCCCAAGTCCAGCAAGACGAACAAAGACGTCTCCCGCATGCGTTCCATCATACTGCAGTTGAAGCAGGCGCCACCTTCCACCCCCATCAAGGGTTAGAACATTCCGGCGTTGATGCTCGTGTTATCTAGCTATCTGTCTTGTACCTACTTGATTATTATCTATATTGAAATGTAATGATTAATGAATATGTCTCTGTTGATGTAATTGGCAGCATTATATAACTCATGTTGTCCGTATAAATTCTTGTTGTCTTGTATTTTTTTTATTTTCCATTGCATTTTCCATTTATTTCCTTAAAAAATGCCTTATACAATTCGAGTTTTTACTAAATTGATTTTTATTTCACCTATAATGCAACTATAATATAAAATGATTTAATTTGTGGGTGATTGTTTTAATGCAGCGTATAAATAAATGAATTCGGGTTTTATGAATTTTATACGTAGATGGCAAAATGAACATATTACAGATATATTTTGCTTAAATAATGTCATGGGGAGCTTTTTAAGTGTGTAACAGTTCAAGATTAATTCATGTATATATTCTCGATGAGATTGTGGTCATCTTGAAAATAAATTGAATTTCTGAAAGTTGAATTTAAATTTGCCTCTCAAAGTTACAAATATTTGCTTTTCAACTTTCATAAGTTGGCTAAACTGAATCTAACTACTTGTACACATGTGTCACTAAAAACGAAATGGGGAGAAAAGCCAAATTTGTTGAAGAAGGTTACGTGAAAAAGGGTCCGGGCCGAAAAGCAAGAAAGCAAGGTGATCCAGTAATTCCTGGATTAAAAGGTAAAATATTTGTGATGACCTTTGACGTTGATTTTGTACTGAGAAGTAAGGAATGCCTACTCTAACCTCACTTCTTCCCAGCACACTTGCGTTTTAATTTCATATTCCACACTGCCTTCACTGGATTGCTTTTTCACTCACTTTATTTGTTTTTGATTAATTGTAATGTACTTTATTGATGCTCTGCCTACCTGCTGTTTCTCACTTCATAATTTCATTTTGTAGGTAAAATGTCCTATGCTGGAAGGTGTGTATGATGTTAGGTTAGGTGTAAATATCGGGTGTGACTACGATCCCGACAGCCGGGACTTTCAGGTTAAAAAAATAGTCCCGACCGTAGGTTTTACTGGGCAGCCTAAGGAATAAAACTCTCTATGGGTAGACAAATTCGAACTGGGCAACTTAAAAAAAATAACTCTATGGTTAGGCAGAATTAAAACTTGTGAAAATTACAAATAAAAAAAAATGTGCTCCCGGCCGGATTCGAACCGACGACCTCTTGCACCGTGGTCCAGCACGCTATCCCTAGCGCCATCTGGACGGTCATACTGAAAGCCGTTCTTAACCAGTATATAAATAAACAAGGCCAGTCGGGACTATTTTTTTAACCTGAAAATCCCGGCTGTCGGGATTTTAGTCACTACCGTAAATATCATGCCCTGTCCATGCTAATTGCTAAGCATTTTGTTTTGGCATTCTTTTGTCAGGTGAAGGAGTGATTAAAGCTCATAGTCATCGTCAAGCTCAGCGAGCTATCAAACGGGCTCAGAATCTAACTGCTAAGGCTGAGTTTAAGGGAGTACCTAGCAGCAGCCGACCTGCGAAGAAGAAGAAGAAACCCAAACTCGACAGTGGACCTGGTTATACAGATGAGAATAAGTCGTGGTTGAGTTTGGCAAAGAAGAAAGCAGTGAAGAGAGCTCTTGGTTCTGATGGAGAACAAGATGACGAAGACGATGAAGAAGATAGCGAAGAGGAGGTAATTAAACAAAAACAAAGAGAGGGACACTTTCACTGTATAAATGGAAAATCCACAAAATTCTCACAATGGGGAATATTCCCTGAAATATTCCCCCAAAAATTAATTCCCGGGATTTTTACATCACTATACCTACTCCCACGAAAGCTCCATGAATGCGCTCGGCTCACATGGAGCGCTTTCGTGCCCGACAAATGCTGACCACATAGTACTGAGCAAAGTTATGACAGAAAGTGATAAAAATGTAGAAAAGGCATGCTTTTCCGATATTCATAAGTCATAACCGTTGGGCGTTTGCCAAATGTGGCAATTTATATTTTGTATTTCGCTCTAAAACCTCTCAAAACCGACCGTTGGTGGGAAAAAAAGTATGACCAGGCTTAACCAAAATATCAAATATATTCAGATAATTGTAATAGTAGGTACCTATAATCTGTTTTATTTAACCCCACAGATTTCTGACATGGGAGACAACTCTGAGATAGACGAAGAGGGTGATGATGAGGAAGCGTCGGAAGCAGATGTAAGTTTCACAATTTCAAGCATTCGAGATGGAGCCGGTTGTGATGGGTCTTAAAACTAAATGCCAATTGAGAATGGTTGTGAAATTTGAATTTGAGTAGGTAGTAGGTACCTACATTATTAATGAATGTTTATTTTATTTTTTGGTGACATTTTGTTTTTGTTTAGACATTTTGACATTTTGTTTAGTGTTTTTGTTACAAAAGGTACTCTACCTGTTCTAATTTCCATGGCTCTGCTAGCTCTGCTATGAACTGTGTTAATGACCTAGTTGATGGAAATGTACTTGTTTCTCTTGCGTCATCAGAGCGATGATGAGGGAGATGTTACTGCGGAGATGCTGAGCGATGCCGATGAAGATCTACCAGCCGATGACTTCAGTGCAAGCGACGATAGCGACAATGAAGATGGTGAAGGTGACGATGACGATGATGATGATCTGCTACCCATTGAGAAAGAGACCAAGAAACTGCGCAAGAAACAAGCCAGAGAAACGTAAGGCAACTGTTATATTGAAACATTTAAATTCTGTTGAACCTTTTATTTTACAATATTTGTGTTCAATAGGTTAGGTAGGTACCTACATTTTGAACTCAAAATGTTTGCTACATTTGCATTTTTGGACAATCTCAAAATTTATGTCATTTGATGGTGATACTACATCTTTGATACTACTTACCTACTGATATCTTGACACAATTCTGTGTGGTAGTTTTGGCAGAATTTATTTGTGTACCTATCATCACTCATCGTAAGGCAGCAAACATGATGGGGAAAAAATATTTTCCATTTTCACTTACTAAATCCATGTACTTACAGGTAACTTTTAAGTAGGTAGTACACATAGAAGTAGGTCTACCTAGATATTTTAACAATCTGCTATTTATTTTTACAATTTCAAAGAAGAGACATCTGCAAACATAATTTATAGATTATATAATTCTGAATATGATATCATGAAATTTGTTGGGTCTAATTTAAAATTACATAATCTGTGTTCGATGTATTTTTCCTTTTTATGTTAAAAACTTAGGCTTAGATTCAGGGTTGGGTCAGTAGAATATTCCGCGTAGAAAATGGGTATTCTACGCGTATATTCTTCCGTAGAATATGTAATGTAGAATATTGATGTAGATGACATATTCTACACGTAGAATATTATTTTTTAGAAAATCATATTGATTTGGATTATAATGATCATTTTATTGATTTGTTTTCAATATAACAGCATTTTACTTTACTATGAGTACCTACCTACCTAGTACATAACAACTCTACCAAATTGTTGATACGAGAGAGACCAACTACAATTTATTTCTTCTAAATTTAATATTAACATAAAAACGCAAAGTGATACTCAATCATCTCATTGGGACTTTGGTAGTTGCTAGCTGTAATGCTGGATGCTGTAATCTAGATTCAATTATCCAAACATGAAGAATATGCACACAACTTTTAAGTAGAAATTTACGTTCCATTCTACATAGTTATGTCTCTTCAATTAGAAATTATTTTGAAATGTTGTTTTAATTTAAATTTTTTACAATCTTGCTTAATTAATGGCTTTTCCTGCAATACATATTCAAATCATTGAGTGTTCCCTATTGTAGCATTGTAGGGGAAGTGTGATAATGGGCTTATTAATTAAGAGGTAGGATTGCTATCTAATTTGCCAAAATTAAGGTTGTGACCGTCTGATACAAGATACAATACGAGTAGAATAAATAGAAAAGATTTGAACTCGACCACTCTAAAGCTAAGTTGAAAATAGGGCAACTAATAAAGCAAAATAATATATTTTGGTCTTTGCCAACTTTTCCAAATTTTACCACTGTCAATCCACTGGTACTTATAAAAAATATTCTACAATAATATTCTACATATTCTACATATTCTACGTGTTATTCTACGTGTATGTAGAAAATTAATATTCTACGCGTAATGACCCAACCCTGCTTAGATTAGATTAGATAGATTATTAGGGTTTAACGGCGCGTCAACGACGAGGTTATATTGCGCACATTAATTTTTACTTTTAACTTTACTTAGGCAATGTGCAAGTGCAACTGTCAGTAAATTATTCCGAAGTCGCAGCTTGTGAAGAATGTTGTGTATTGCAGTAATAGTGAATGATTAAATCATGTATTGCATGCAGGAAGCGGTCTGAAGCGGAATTGCAGACCAACATGGCGGACCGAGACACCTTCGTCTACCCCGAGACCGAGGAGGCTCTTAACCTCCAGGAGGTCCAACAGCGAATATCAGACATTGTTCAAGTGTTGGCGGATCTGAACAAGCATCGGAAACTCAGCGGAGATTTGAGGTGAGCGTTTGACACGACTCATGTTTCTGAGTCTCAACTTTCATTGACTGTTCTGAAGATGTGCCATGATGACTTGAGTGAATCGTGCATCCATATTTCTTAAACAATTACCTAGTACCTACACGCGACAATTCATAAAACGGTATTTGAAAGAAATAGATTGTCTGAAAAAAATGTGATGGCATCATCTGATGAAGTATATGCTTACTCGTCATCTACCTCAAGTAGGTGAGCTCTGATTTCATTGATAATAACAAGGATTGATTGTCAATAAACCTGACCAGCAGCCAATCTGTTTCATTCAAATACTGTTTTATGAATTGTCGAGTGTACCTACATTGTAAAAACGAATTACCTATAAAATATGACTAAAGAATCAAACTACCTGGTTGTCGTCCAATATTTAGTTAATCCGGACTAACTTAGGTAACACTGGCCCTTAAAGCTCTGTAAAATGGGTATCTTCCACAAGAAACTGAGTCAATTAACATTAAATGTAATTTACTATTTTCTTTGCTACTACCAATAACTTACCTACTACCTACTCTAAGGAGACAAGAATCGAGGAGAGGTTTTCTTTGTTATCGAATTTGATAAGTGCTTGTCAAATCATTTAAAAGCATTGCCGAGTTCAACTTTTGACGTAATAGTACTAATAACTATAGCTTTGAGATTGAGCCAAGTGTCCCGAGTAGTCTCTCTCTCTCTCTTCCTCTCTCTCTCTCTCTCCCTCCCGTACATCACCGATGACGTTGTTCCAGGTCTCGCAGCGACTACACCGACCTGCTTCTCAAGGACCTGTGCACGTACTACAGCTACAACGAGTTCCTCATGTCGAGGCTCATGCAGCTGTTCTGTCACACGGAGCTGATCGAGTATCTGGAGGCCTCGGAGGTGCAGCGGCCGATCACGATACGAGCCAACAGTCTGAAGACCAGGCGGAGAGACCTGGCTCAGGTAACGACTCAACAAGACATGCTTCACAGTTGTCTCGGCTCGGTACATCATTGACTTCGTTCTGGATTTGAATTCCTGAGGCTGGATTCACAAAAGTTTTTTCTGCTCAAAAAAGCAGAAATGGTTGGGTTTGGTCGAATTGGTTGGGACTTCTCAGCAAGGGGAGTTTTTGTATAACTGGAAAAAGTCATGTAACTGAGAAACTTACAACTGAGGCTCCACTGTACATCTCTACATATCTATGACAGCATTTCCAATCCCTGATGAACAAAACAGAAATGACTAGCACTCTCGTTCGGTAGGTACAAGAATTCATGTGATAGTCGCTATTCCTCCATGTTCTTCTAGCCGATTGAGCAATTTTGGAATTGTTCATTACACAGCGGGAGCACTTTTTAATGTTATTATGATAGTCAAATAGTAACACAATACTATTGAATGACAAATGACAAATAATGAAAAAGTTTTTCCAATAACTATATCCGATTCCGATATGATGTTAAAATAGATCGTCATACTCGGGAATATTTTGCGCGCATAGCTTTCATACGGTTGACCTTGAAGTTGCGCTTGCGCATACATCCACGTTAGCTCATGCAGGGGCGGGGACTAATTTCTGTTTTGGTCTACTAGGTAACAGCGTTTACCATTGCAAATCCTGTATAACGTTGTGTTTCCTCCATGTCGGCAGGCGCTGATCAACCGAGGCATGAACCTGGACCCAGCCGGCAAGTGGACCAACGTCGGCCTGGTGGTGTTCAGCTCGACGGTGCCCATCGGCGCGACGCCCGAGTATCTGGCCGGCCACTACATGCTGCAGGGCGCCTCGAGTCTGCTGCCCGTCATGGCGCTCGCGCCGCAGGAGGGCGAGCGCGTGCTGGACATGTGCAGCGCACCAGGCGGCAAGGCGGCGCACGTCGGTTAGTCCTCTTGCGCAGCGGAGCTCGCTGATGTTTATTTTTTGTTTTGTTTAGGTATTATTAATTGTTTTGTTTTGAGGATGTACCAGATATCATTTGTTATGTTCAGTTAAGTGTGCCATTATTTAGTTTAGTGAGCTTGGGCTGCACTCAACTGCTTCATTACCTAACATTTTAGTAGGTATATTATGAACTGTAAAGACAAAACTAAATAATCTAAGAAGAAAATCATTTAGCAGCCTGTTAGATAGGTACCTACCTTCCCAGATCTCTTATATTATTTGTAATAATTGTAATGAAGGGATTTGTGAAGCTGGTCTCGGGATGTAAAAGTATATTGTCTAACCACCGAGACTCGAACCTAGGATGATTTTAAATCATTCAGTTATTTTTGGGTGGGCGTCAGTGGTTGGGTAAGCAGTACCGAAGCATTCTTCTTCCACACCTCTGGTACACTCAAACCAATAAAAATTGGTACTCGAAAAGAAATGGATTTGCTGCTGGTAAGGTTCCTTGAACATTTATTTATTTATTTATTTCGTAAGCCTTTTTTCCACATTACAATAAAATTTATACAAAATTTACGAATGTATAAAAGTTGTCAAGTAAAGCATACATATTAGTTGTACTTAAGAAGTCAGCTGAAAGAACATAACCAATTAAAAAAACACGTACATAATAAGCTAAAACATGCAGTTCAAGAAATCGTCAGTAGAATAAAACAGGGCTGCCGTTTTTACGGATATTATCCGTTTTTACGGATTTATGAGTACAAAAACGGACACACGGATTTGTTGACTCTTTAACAGATACTGGTGATTCATAGTTGAACCACATTTTCTCTGTTGAATGAGATAATATTTCAAATTTATTACGAAAATGTATAGTTTGACAAGATATTTTTGTTTCCTGTCCAACAATTTTCAGTGCAGAGATTGTTTCAAAACACCCTTTTGTGTAAGTAGGCTAGCTATACTACAAATAAATGGTTGCGAGTGAATGGTTGAGGGAGGAAGGGGGGTGGGGAAACTGGTCGACCTTGAGCAATGTCTTGAGTGTCTAGGGGCGCGCGCTGCCTGAGGCATCCACTTGTTAGTTGTTTGCAGCTGGTCGTGGGTTAATGACCTGATTAGTGATTGCATCCCTTATTCTTGCGTGTGCTTATAGTTTTGAAATTTATTATGCTCATTATGAATAATGTGTTGGAAACGGGAGAAAGATATTTATGATTCTGAATTCAAAATTACCATTCCATCCACAGCTGTCAGTCCAGAACCCAACCCCCTTCTCTCATGTCCCATGTTGCGTGAGGAATTCAATAGCTTATCTGTCAAGTGGCCCAGTTAGTGCTTGAAATATGGGAGTTTTACATCATTTTAAAGGTTTTTAATGGGCATACGGATTTTTACGGATTTTTCATGCTTTTTAAAAGGATATTAATTTGTATGTGGCGGCAGCCCTGGAATAAAACAAATGCTTTAGTAGCATTATCTTTAATTGTCTTTTAAAATCTTCTCTTGTCGGTGAGCTCTTAATAAACTCAGGAATCTTATTGTAAAATCGGCGCCCCATTTGCAGTACCCCTTGCGACGTCATCTTCAACTTGCAGTACCGGTGCTGCAACAATCAATCCTTGTTATTATCAATGAAATAAGAGCTCATCTACTAGAGGTAGATAATGCGTTAACACAGCCTTCGTGGGATGTTGCCATCAAATCTTAATCAGCCAATCCTTTTCTTTTCAAGTACCGATTTTTATAGGTTTGAGTGAACATTCTTGCCTCATGGAATACCTTGATTAGTACCAGTATGATACCAATATGATAAACATGAAAAAGTAATGTCAATACAGTTTAATGACATAATCAAGGGAGGGGACTTAAAAACATAACTGCATCACACTTAAATTGAAGTTAATTTGGCAGACATAATTGAGAAAATACAATCTCGGATTAATGTCATCGCATCAGGGAATGACTTTGTTCTCTGCTGTTCAGCGGCCCTGATGAAGAACAGCGGCGTGTTGTTCGCCAACGACGTCAACGAGGAGCGAATCAAGGCCGTTGTCGGAAACTTCCATCGGCTGGGCGTTGTCAACTCGGTCATCAGCTCTTACGACGGACGCAAGTTCCCACAGGTAGATCCGTTACACAGTTTTAACATATTCAATCCCATACAATATATCATGTCCAATATGGCAAATTCATAATTAATGTTTTCCTAGACATAGAATGGGATTACCGACCCATGAAGTGCGATTGTGTAACTATTTCCGAGTTAGACGAGTACATATCTAACATTAATTTTCCTAACGACGTACATCTAAGTCATAGTTGGAGTGAGAGTTTGTAAGGAAATAAATGTACATCGTTAGCAAGCAGGGAAAATTATCACTTTGGCAAAAGTGAATCAAATATTCTACATTTATAATAGATTTGTTTTTTATTGTAAAACTTACCGAATTAAATCTCAATAATATTTAAAACTTCCTACCATAATAACAAGTAAATAATATAACGTTTTATTCCCTTGTTGAGCGAGCGAAGCAAGCGTCTCCTTTTGGCACGGACCTCTGTTTTTTTTTGTTTTTTTTTCTGTATTAACCGATACACAGGTTGCACTGTTTCAGTGATCGATCTGAAATTTTGCACACATGTAAAACCAACCTTCTCTGTTTGCAGACCCTAATTTTTTTGAAATCCATTCATTGGTTAAAATTTAAATAAACATCTCCTGATAGGTTGAAAAATGAAAATGGTCTTCGATAAATCTGATCAAACTCATATTTTGGCTATACAGGTCAGAGTTTTTCTTCAATCGAGCTGAAATTTTGCACACATGTAAAACCAACCTTCTCTGTTTGCAGGCCCTAATTTTTTTTGAAATCCATTCATTGGTTACAATTTAAATAAATATCTCCTGATAGGCTGAAAAATGAAAACGTGTTCGATAATTCTGATCAAACTCATATTTTGCATGATCATTAAGACCAACATTGTCTCTAAATTTACAAAATTTCATCCCAATCAGTTATGAACGTATAAAATTATTGACATTTTTAATATCTGTCAGTAAAGAAGTATCGAAAGTAATGTTTTCCAGTGCCACTTGAATTGAATCTGATTTGCTATATTTACCAGGGTATTTTCAAGTTTCGATGAAAAGCATATACTTTTTTACTGATTGAGTGATCATATTTCGAATAAATATGGATGTATTTCTTTGCGTTGTGTACGCATTTCCGGTTCTAGAATTTGCACGTACCCGTGCTCGCTCATCAACGCGTTACACTGAGCGTTTTCCTAGTTATTAAAATAAGCATCCAGTGACTTCAATAGACAATTTTAAATATTATCTCGGTGGCTCTGCTTTCTAAGAAAAATCATATGCTGTATTATTTCCAGACACCTTAGTCCCTGTTTTACCTATTGTTGAAACAGGGACTAAGGTGTCTGGAAATTAAACTGCATATGATTTTTCTTAGAAAGCAGAGCCACCGAGATAATATTTAAAATGGTCTTTAACATTGTTTGACACTTGAATTAGAGCGACCGTGGAAGAAACCAAATTAATTCAACTTGTCACCTGGGCCCTGGCTATTTTGAACTTATGTTTGACATAATTAATAAACACACGCTTGTCAAATGAATAAAAAGTTATTAGTTTTATTTTGTCCAACGGATGTTTAGTACCATAATTTTACTAATTTTAGGGCACTAAACATCTGTAGTACAAAGTAAATCTAATCCCAGAAAAAACACTCCGTGTAAAAATACCAGCCAAGTCTCTTTAACTATAAAAAAAAATAGACGAAATCTAAAAATTCAGCACTGAAAAGGAGTGATATCAAAAAAGGAGCCAAGTCAACGAATTTTCCAAATTTTAATCGTACCATTGAAATAAAAATATCAACCCCTGAGAAATACTTAAAAAAAGGACTTGGCGCATCGTTTTTTTAAAGACACTTTTCTATCCTAAAAGTATAGGAAGAACTCTACAAGTATATTTTCCTGAGTATATCACATTCATTATCGACGAATCATACTACGTTTTAATATAACTAGTACTCTTACCTACTGGCAGTTTTGGTATTTTGTCAATATTCAGAGGAAATAAACGGATAAACGAATAACGAATAAACGGAAGCGGCCTAGTCTATTCGTTATTGCCACTATTTCTAGGGTCATATTAATCAATCATACTTCTCAATATCGTGACTGAGGGAAATAGCGAAAGCGCTCATTACAAGAAGGCCGTCAATGAGATTTGTATAAGTGACTAGTGCACTGAGCCATGCTGCTCAAATAATTACTGACTAGATTTTTATCTAAAGTAATACGTTATGTAATTTATGAATTTTTTTGGTATAAAATGTTAATTAATAGCAATTAATTACACGGCGAGAAGGTTCAAAGTATAATGCTGTAGTAGGTATGTTGATGTACCCACAAAACTATAGGTAGGTACCTACCAATCACAAACACAACTGTTCTGTATTTATTGCTTGTAAGACAATGCTATGTTTCTTTGCGTACTTATATTTAAATTTAAAATATTTTACAGAATGTTCAATATTTAATTTGAAAGTTTTGTCCCAATTTTTCTAGGCATTTCTGAACTACGTAGTATGTGAGTGGCATAAGCTTAAGAATAGAAAAATGTCTTTAAAAAAACGATGCGCCAAGTCCTTTTTTTAAGTATTTCTCGGGGGTTGATATTTTTATTTCAATGGTACGATTAAAATTTGGAAAATTCGTTGACTTGGCTCCTTTTTTGATATCACTCCTTTTCAGTGCTGAATTTTTAGATTTCGTCTATTTTTTTTTATAGTTAAAGAGACTTGGCTGGTATTTTTACACGGAGTGTTTTTTCTGGGATATCACTTCTTTTGTTAGTTTATTCATACAGCTTGTAGCACATGTCCGAGCAGGGACTAATTTCTTTAAAAAAATACGCCTCAACCGATTTGGTTACTATGAAAAGTTGCGTTTGGTATAAGATGAAAATGATTATCCAAGAAGAATAGCTTAAGTTTCGTTATAATCGATCCAGCCGTTTTCGATACATGACGTCACTTCCGGTTTTGAAATAGCGGCCGAATTCCGGTATAGGTAATAAGAAAACAATCTAGTTTTATCTAGTTGATACCTTCATGAACGACCATCTGAATTCCTAATCCCTATATTTCCGTAAAATCGGTCATGCCGTTTGTAATATATGACGTCACTTCCGGTTTCATTTAGTGGTTCCTGCCGCCATTTCCGGTACCATTAATTTATTTATTCATTTTTCACAATTGATTTTTCAAATAAATAGCAGAATGAATACGCAGGAGCTAGTTCAGTTGCAATCGGTACAGGCGTTTTAGATATATGACGTCACTTCCGGTTTCAGGAATGGCGGCCGAGAACACTGCTACCTTGAATATATAAATTGTATTGTCTATGTTACAATGTAAGTTAATTATGTACGTATTTTAAGTATAATTTGTTGAAATAAGTTAAATATTGCGTATTTATGACGTCACTTCCGGTTTAGAAAATAAGAAAATAATATTTTTTTTATTGATACTTCATATAGATGACCATCTAAATCGAATGGCGCTAATTTCGTTCTAATCGGTCCAGACGTTTTTGAGTTATGACGTCACTTCCGGTTTCAAAATGGCGGCTTCCGGTTGGTTTTATAAAAAGGCACCTCAGACGCCAAAAGTGCACATGTGGTAAAAATTTCAGGTCGATCGGTTCAGCCGTTTAGGCTGTGGCGGTGATAGCGACGTTTCGTGATATCATCAGAATCATCATCATCTTCAGAATCAGAAAGTGGTGTAATTTCACTGTTTTCTCGGTCCTCTAGCGCGCAAATGGCATAACCTATTGTTCCCAAATTTGGTATATGTAGTGGGGTGGGCCATAGCTCGAAATTAAGATATTTCGCAACAATGTGAGATTTACCAATTTTGAGATCCAGTAGGCCGAAAATGCCATGTTGTTGCTTACAGTAAAAGTGTTTGGTCTGCTCCTCAGTTTATTAGGCATTTACGGTATGTTGAGTGACTGTGAGTGTATAGTACGACTTGGCTGGGTGGAGCGACCGCTCCACTAGATAAACCATTCCAATCCAAGCTATGAAATTATTTTCATTGAACAGGTCTGAAGACGCGTACAAAGCCTTATTTTATTAATAATTACATTGGTAAAATATATGTATTGATAAAAATTAAACACTAATAAAGTAAACATGTCAACACACGAAAAAGTGAGTATACGCTTACAATTATTATCTGATTATATCGCAAATATGAGTGTCAAATAGTTAAGACGCTGCCGTGTCTAACGCTCGAAGCTGGTAGATTTAGTCCGTACTTTGACTAGAGTTGTAGTACTCCATCTCTCTAAAGTGAGTTACACACTCAGCGTCTAGGAGATAAACGACTACAATTTTGAGATGTACTCATCCAACTCTGAAGTGATTCCACAATCGCACTGCTGGCCTAGAAGTAGGTACGTTTAAACAGACTGGTGTTATGTGCGTGCAGGTGATGACCGGGTTCGACCGAGTGCTGCTGGACGCGCCGTGCACCGGCACCGGCGTGGTGGCCAAGGACCCCACCGTGAAGACCAACAAGGACGAGATCGACCTGCAACGCTGCTACAACCTGCAGCGACAGCTCCTGCTCGCCGCCATTGACTGCGTCAACGCGCGCTCCGCCACCGGCGCCTACGTCGTCTACTCCACGTGCTCCGTGCTGGTAACTTTCCCTCGCACTCTAGCCGACCTTGATCCTTCATAGAAAGACGATTTTTAAACAATTGCTAACATTGGATTAGAACAATTATTTGTTCTAATAATAATTAATAATAATTGTTTTTAAGGTGGATTAACATCCACCCATCTGAGGTTATCAGTAAAAACTATATTTCACAAATTATTTCTTTGTTAAGATATTTTTCAACTGGATAATGAAATTATTTGTATGTCTTTATTTTGCACCAAGAAACGGAGGGACTGGCGATATACCGAATTAACTCGTGTATAAGACGCACTCGTGTATAAGACGCACCCTTGTTTTGAGAAGTCTATTTTAAGAAAACACTTAGCATGCGTGTATAAGACGCAGTAAATGATGAAAAACAGTCTGTGTTTGTAAACATGATATCCATCTAAATGTTGGTTTTCCAGCTAACTGAACTATTTGAATGAAAATCACTGCCAACTTGTTGTAAACAAACAGCAATTTCCTGCTTCTGAGAAAGGGGGGAGGGGAGTGTCTACCCAGCAGCTGTTGCTTGCTCTAAGAGGCTTGCACCTGCCTTTCCTCTGCATTCCAAAACAAACCCAACTCCTCTCCTCCCCTTCCATTTAGATCGCCATTCAACAGTGTTTAGTCTATTTTATGCCTGTCAGAGCAATGTTTTTCAGATGTAAACATATATTTTGTCTCCTGATCTAAATGTAAGGGAAAACATTTTATTGCACACATGTAATATGTTAATAATGTTGTGTCTACACAGTGTGAGTAGTCCAGACAGAGTTAGAGGGAAAGGCAGAGATAGACAACATGTGGCAGTCTACCACAGCTCTGTTTACAAACATACACCTTGGATTTACTGGGAAAAAAGCTTGGTATGCGTGTATAAGACGCAGGGCTGTTTTCAGAATCAAAATATTGACATATAATTGCGTCTTATACACGAGTTAATACGGTAATCACGGTCTTCTTGAAATTTCCACACATTTGCAAATAAATTCGAATTTCCAGAAGACCGTTTCACCATGGCAACACAACTTTACATGTAAAACTGCACTTTTTATACGTATGGAAAAAGTTAAATTTAAATCAGTAAACCCCTCATATCTCAGTAAATCATCCAGGTCTATGTACATATAGTGCTGGCTTTCCATGCTCCATTATCTTCCGTCAACGTCCGACACCGTCCGACGAAAACGACCACGTGACCCGTCTCGACCAATCAGAGCCATCCCCAAAAATCTCAGACGGCGAGGGATTGGTCGAGACGGGTCACGTGGTCGTTTTCGTCGGATGGTGTCGGACGTTGACGGAAGATGACGGATCATGGAAAGCCAGCTTAAAGCTGTTAAAATAAAATATTGTACCTGATACACGATTTATTAGTTTTTCAAAGAAATCTAATTATGGGAAAGCAGCTTATTAATACACTTAATTTCTTCAGCAATCAACATGTCTTTATCTGTATGGTCGCAATGTTAAATTGCATGAAAAGCTCAAGCTGTAACTTTGAAGTGATATCTTGAAAATTGGTTCAGCTTGCCTACTTTTTCTTGGCATATTATGGTGCAGAATTAAATTTTATATGTATGTAGAATTTGATTGATTTCTTAGGAAAGGGGAAATATGATGGTCCTTCCTTAAGGTGAAGGAGAACCATGGACCTAAATGCATCTTTGAGATTGTGTCCATCTCACTGAAGATAGGCAAATGTTGATCCGGGATCACGTTTCACGTCGCCACATGTTGTCACTTGCCATGTCTGTTTCAGCCTGAAGAGAACGAGTGGGTGCTCGACTACGCGATGAAGATGCGAGACGTGAAGATCGTTCCCACCGGCCTCGACTTCGGTACCGAGGGTTTCACCAGTTACCGGCACCACAGGTATTTAATAATTTTATTGAAGTGTTTGAGAATGCTAATGCGTGGGCAATGCACAAATGATTCTGGTTGCTGCTAGGATATGCCAAGTGGTAGGGATGTCGGCGGGTACTCGGGCGGTTCCGGGTAATAATAATACTCGCGGGTCACATTGTTTTTTTATCGATATTTTTGGTTTGGAGTATAGCGCGTATAGCTCCAGGCGCTGCAGCTGGCGCCTCGCCTCAAGT
This sequence comes from Leuctra nigra, assembly GCA_934045905.1. NCBI lineage: Eukaryota > Metazoa > Arthropoda > Insecta > Plecoptera > Leuctridae > Leuctra > Leuctra nigra. Next base: position 21,920,211 of record OW203770.1, read on the forward strand.
GACTTAACGACCTTGGGAGCTATGGGGTGAGAGGGGTGAGAGAGGAATGAGGCAGGAGGGGTGAAATCATGTGGAGGGAGAGTAGGAAAGCACAGGGATTAGGAAAAATGCGTCGGTATTTTATTTTCAATCTCGCTGCAGACCGGAGTGAAAGTTGAGCCGCGGGTGGAAAAGGTGCATAAATTCGGGTTGTCTTATGATTTAAGTCATCAGTTATATCGTGGAATGTTCTATTATTACTTTGTAATAATAATCCTTCGCCCGGTTCCATAGTTGGGTCGGGGGGTGGCCAAGGCCACCACTTGCTAGGGCCTCGGACTCCTGAGCCAGCTGGCCAAGCTTGGCTCTTCCTCTTCTTCTTTCTTCTCCACCAGCTTCTTCCACTTCTTCCTGTCTTCCCACCAACTCTCCTCTTCTACTTCTTCCCACTTCTCCAACCTCTCTCGCACATCCTCTGCTACCACTTCGCTCCACTTCTCCCTCGGTCTTCCCACTCTCCTTTTGCCACTCCTGGCCACTTCAAACTCCCGCCTTGGTATTCTATTCCCTTGCATCCTTTTCATGTGCCCAAACCACCGTAGCCGCTCTCTACCCAATTTAAAAGTCAGCCTTTCCACATTCAAGTCCCTTCTAATTTTCTCACTCCTGATCTTGTCCATCTTCGTTAATCCTTGCGCACTCCGTAGAAACTTCATTTCTGCTGCTTGTAACTGGCTCTCCTCCTTTCCCCCAACAGCCCAGGTGACCGACCCATATGTAAGTATCGGGACAAAGTAGGTCTTGAAAGAAGTACCTTGCACTGCTGAGGGAAATGCTCATTCCAGAGAAGCTTTCTCACTAGCTGGTAAAACAAGTTAGCCTGCTAAACTCTTGCTGTGACCTCTCTTCCTATCTTTCCATCCTTCGTTAACCAGCTAACAAGGTACTTGAATTCTCCCTTCTCCACCAATTCCATGCCTCGTAGTTCGATCTTCTCGTTCCTTGTTGCCTTCCTCTCCAATACCAGTATCTCACTCTTTTCTTGGCTAATCCGCATTCCGAATTCTTCAGTAGTCTGGCTCCATCTATCAATCTTTTCTTGCACTATTTCACTAGTTCCTCCCCACACTACTATGTCATCGGCATACACTAATGTATTGGTATCTTGGTCGTCACTTGGTTCCACTCTCCTCAACAGTTCGTCCATGACAATGACAAATAGCGTCGGTGAGAGCACACTTCCCTGACGAAGTCCTTCCTTGACCGCAAACCATCCCGACTTTCCTTCCATCGTTTGCACACAACTCTCATTTTTCTCGTATGTGCACCTAATTCTATCAATGAGTTCTCTACGTACTCCCTTCTGCTTAAAATTTGGTTCAATATTTGAAACTGTCAATTATTCAATTCATATTCAAAGTGAAAAATCACTATTCGCTCACCCCCAGAAATGATGTTTCTCCATGATGAAACGCCGGCATGTTTGTCATCAGGTTTCACCCATCAATGAAGCTTACTCGGAGGTTCTACCCGCACACGCACAACATGGACGGATTCTTCGTCGCCAAGCTGAAGAAGTTCTCGAACATCATCAGGAGCGGCGACGTCGAAGAAGAGGAAGCGGTCGAGGAGGAGGGGAAGAAGCGGAACCGCAAGAAGCAGAAGAAGCAGCAAGCGGAGGTGAGCTGAAGGCCTGTGATTGTTGATGATTAATTGAAAATGGATTTATACAGTGAAACTAGAGAGGAAGGGGGGGGGGGGGGGCAGTGTTGAGTAGTAACTTAACGAAAGTAACGCGTTACATTTCAGAACTTTTGTGGTAACTTAGTTCCTTTTTTCAGTCGGGAACTTTAACTGATAAAGTTCCTTTATTGATGTAACGTCTATATTACGTTACGTTACTTGCAAAGTTTCTTTTTTCGTTTGAACAGACTCTACTTTTTCAGCAATCTTCCCAAAATTTCCCAACTTATACTTCCGGAGTAGCGATCTGCCATCAAAACAAGTTTCCACTGGCAGTGTAGCTGCGTTAGTCATTGGTTTGGAATGTGCATGCTCTCGTCAGTGTTGATAAGGGGGTGAGGGGTAGAGGGAGGACCAATGAGTAGAGCCAGTTTTAAATGGTGATTTTATTTCTTAAAATTCGTTTTTAAAATCATCAATTTCGTTTTTTGTGTTTTTTCTGGAAGAGGGATTTCGCGATTTTGTGGTGATATTAAATTGGTTATAAAACACATTGTAATAGCCCCCAGAAACCATAATTTGATGAAAAACATGTATGCCACATTGGAGTAGGGATTGGAATTGATTGGTCATGCACTATTAGCACTGAAATAGGCTTGTCTAGAATGGCGTCTTTAATGCTCTGTAATGTCTTTTCCCCAACCCACATTTTCTCTGTGTAGATGATACGTAATATTTAAAATTTCATGACGCAAAATGTATAGTTTGACAAGATATTTTCTTTCCCAATCCAACAATTTTCAGTGCAGTAATTGTTCCAAAATATCCTTCTGAATAGTTGCGACTGGTTGAGGGTGGAAGGGGGGGGGGGGGGGGGGGAACTGGTCGACCTTGAACAGATGGGGGCGCAAAACAAAGCAGCCTGGAGGCATCATCAACTGGTTAGACTGGTCTGGTTCACTTTGATGGTGGGTAGCAAAGTGTCTGGCGAGGGGGAGGGGATTGATTGAGTTGCACATGGAAAGAAACTGGTTTCGTTTGTTGTTGTGTGACCTGTTAGGGGGATAAAAGCAGTAATTTTAATAGAAAACCTTTATTTCGTGGTCATTTCGCGGAAAATGTTGAATATCGCGATCAGGGTTGGATTTCGTTTTTTTTCGCGATGTAAAAATGGTAGATTTGGGATCTATACACAATGAAATGGATTTTAGTAGAAGAAAATAGTCCAATCAGAACAATTCGCGAATTTGCGCATCACCATTTAAAACTGGCTCTACCAATGAGAATCACTTTCAATTCACCCCCTCAGTCCTCACTCGACCTTGGCTTGTTGCAGTGTGACGTAGCAGCTCATTCTCCCTTCAACCATCATCGCCATTACTTGTTTGTGCAGAGCATTGTTTAGAACCTCTTCTAGTATTTCAATTTCGTTACGTGTGATTTTCTATCTATTGTAGATTTATATTGGTGATGAAAATGCGTGAAAATGAAACTATTTGCCGTGTAACTATGTGCATACAAAAATACTACACTGATTGTATGACATTACGTTTGAAACCAATATACCCTGACTAGAGGTCAGTTAGGGTACCCGGGTACAAACCGGGTACAAACCGGGTACCCGGGTACGCCATTACCCGGGTACAATGGCGGGTACTCGGGTATCAAAAAAAAATAAAAAATAAATAAAAAATTTTTTTTGGTTAGTATTAGCTTTTTTTGCATTTTTTGCATCAGCTGCCACTTCATCACCAGCTGCATTGTTTATAGTTATATAAACAGAATGTAATATTTATTCATATTTCCCAAATTTCAAAAATCCCAACCAATTTCATTGTTAGTAATTTTATCAGAATGCTGGTGAGTTGAGATGGATAATTAATTAATTGATGGGGAGGTGGGTGGATTGATGGAGGGGATGCAGGCAAGATATACCTTGTGTTCAACCTTCCATTGTATGGACGTTGTGTTTCTCTCCCCAATGCCACGGATAGGGCGGTAGACTCAATGCAAACAATTTCAAAGCATTTTCAAAAAAAAAAAAAAATTTTTTTTTTTTTAGTTTTTAGTTATTTATTACCCGGGTAATTAAAGCGGGTACCCGGGTACAAATCATTACCCGAATCCGACCTCTAACCCTGACACAATATTCACGTTTTTTCCCTAAAAAAATCTGTCGGTAACTTTGAAAGTAACTTTGCTAGTAACTTTGGGTAACTGGTAACTTGTAAGTTCCTTTTTTCATGAAGTAACTTATCTTTAACTAAGTTCCTTTTTTGACCAAGTAAAAAAAAGGCCAACCAAGTTTAACCAAGTTTTTTGTTAAAATCTCTCGGTACAAAAAAATTAGAACTTCATTTTAGCTTAAAAATGACACGAGTTTATTTGGCTGCCATTAGATAACATGGGGGAGAAAACTCAAACTATCTCAGAAACTAGACACGAGAAGTGTTAAATTTTTTCAAGGATTATGTACCGTATTAACTCGTGTATAAGACGCAATTATATGTCAATATTTTGATTCTGAAAACAGCCCTGCGTCTTATACACGCATACCAAGCTTTTTTCCCAGTAAATCCAAGGTGGATGTTTGTAAACAGAGCTGTGGTAGACTGCCACATGTTGTCTATCTCTGCCTTTACCTCTCACTCTGTCTGGACTACTCATACTGTGTCTAGACACAACACTATTAACATATTAAATTTCTGCAACAAAATGTTTTCCCTTGCATTTAGATCAGGAGACAAAATATATGTTTATTTCTGAAAAACATTGCTCTGACAGACATAAAATAGACTAAACACTGTTGAATGGCGATCTTAATGGAAGGGGAGGAGAGGAGTTGGGTTTGTTTTGGAATGCAGAGGAAAGGCAGGTGCATGCCTCAAAGAGCAAGCAACAGCTGCTGGGAAGAGACTCCCCTCCCCCCTTTCTCAGAAGCAGGACATTACTGTTTGTTTACAACAAGTTGGCAGTGATTTTCATTCAAATAGCTCAGTTAGCTAGAAAACCGACATTTAGATGGATATCATGTATGCAAACACACAATGTTTTTCATCCTTTTACTGCGTCTTATACACGCATGCTAAGTGTTTACTTAAAATAGACTTCTCAAAACAAGGGTGCGTCTTATACACGAGTGCGTCTTATATACGAGTTAATACGGTATGTCATGATTATCAATAAGTACACAAAAATTTATGAAGATCTGAAACTATCGCCACCTTAAGGTAGTACCTTCATTAATCATTATACATACAAAATAAAAAAAATCTTGAAATTACAAGTACAGAAAACGTTTTCCTACATTTCAACTATATTTAAGAATAAATGAATCATAAAAGTCATTTAACTTGCAACCCCTGTCGTATAGCAAGGTTTCAATTTATTGCCTTCCGAGAATGAACAAAACTGTAACACAGGAGGTATAGGGAAATCATTTAGTTTTTGGCTGATAACTTTTAAAATAGCACACGTTGGTATTGTTTTCAATTTTTTTCCTAATAGAATGTCCAACTATCTATCTAGAAATCAGTTTTTTGAAAAAACGTTGAACCTCAGTAAAATTCAAATCTCAAAAATAGCATGGAAATCGTCATGATTTTAATGGCCCCCATAAGACTACATGTTAAAAATAGGAATTTAAAACTACAATATCTCAAAATCTAGACACAAGAAGTTGTTCATATTTCACAGTATCGTGTAAATAGTGATTGATTATTGATACCTCTGCCAAAAATAGGCTTATTATTTGGAAGATATGAGATATCAGTTGTGCTACTTTAAGGAAGTTCCTTTTCTCAGGTAACTTACTTACGGGGGGGGGGGGGGGGGGGGGGGTAATAGAGCCTAGGTACTAGGTAGGTATTTTTAAAGCGTTTGCACAATAATTAATTTTAAATAATGTCCACCAAGATTGTAAAATCTTTGAAGCTTTGTGGTTTTTTTAGTTTATTTAGAAACTATATTTTGAGTTTGTGCGGTTTGTTTTTCATTATGCTTGAAACATTACTTACAAACATTACATAATTTGAACCTAAGGCAATTTAGAAAGAAACCACAGTTACATCCTTGAAGAATCAAGACTAGACAAATTCTTGTAGTACCTACCTAGTTTAGTTTTTACGTTGACTTGGTGTTATGTACTTTTGCTCTAATACCTAATATTTGACAGCTTTGTGGTCAGAACTGAGGTGTGACATTAAGAAATAATGACTCTAGATTTTGCCAAAGATTTTAGTTTTACTATTGTGTCTAGTTCTGCTGTATTTTGAAAGGGGGATGTCCCTTTTGCAATCTTGTTCCAATTGACGTATTGACAAGGTTATTATGTAATCAATCAGTCAATCTAGGATTGTCCAGCATTTGGAATTAAGATGGCAATAAAGGTCATTAAAAACTGAAACTACCTTGCTGGAAAGTGTATCATGAACTTTTTAAATGTGTGTGCACAGAGCTGGGTAGTAACTTAACGAAAGTAACGTGTTACCGGTAACGCGTTACTTTTTTGTAACTTTTACAGTAACGCGTTCCTGCTATGATAGAAGTAACTTAGTAACGTGGAAAGTTCCTTTTTGTTGTGGAACTTTCACATTTATAAAAGTTCCTTTTGCAGTTACTTTTAGAGCAGAATGTACCTTCCCTCAACATTCAAAACTACACCATTTCCGCCCTCAAATATGTACCTACCTGATTTTCTCTGATAAGGAATTTTAGGCCACCTGCACAAAACCGCATTCCAATCACGCCGTTCATGCTTAGTGCGTCACCAGTTCGCCCTCTCACTTGCACTTGACCAACCCTGCCGTGGCATGGGGGAGGGGGTTGAATTAGATGCAAGACTTCTTACTGGGAGGAATTTCGTTGAAAATTTTGTTTTCCACAGAGAAAAATTACAGCCTGAATTTGTGTTTTAGCAAATTGGCTGCATTCCGGAAATAAAATGGTCAAGTAACTTTCAAAGTAACTTTTCATTGAAAAGGAACTTCCAGTTCCTCTGATTAGTTGAGGAACTTTAACTTTAACTAGTTCCTTTTTTTCGGAAAGTAACGTAACTTTAACGCGTTCCTATTTTTTTGGTAACTTACCCAGCTCTGATTGTAGGTAGGGTTGGGCGAACCTCATTTTTTTCGAACCGAACCTCGAACCGAACCTTTTCAAAAGGTTCGAAATTTTGAACCTTAAACGAACCGAACCTTTTTTTCAGAAAATAATGTTTTCCAGATGTGTAGATAAGCACGCATAAGCACCAGTCACCATTCTCCTCCCTCCCTCTCGCAAGTCAAGTGGTTAGACACTTGACAACAGCTGTTTAATGCCCGGTGTTTGTTACTCAGATATTATTTTTATTTGTATCTATACAGAGACATTGACTTAATAATATAATTGGAACAAAAACGCGAAATATACTGCTCGAAATTTAAATATATTTCAACACTTTTCTTCCTCTCTTCAACGCCATAATGGAATTTCATTTCGAAAATACTTGAGATGGTAATCCTGTGATTGTATACTCCATAAATACTTCGCATTTTTACGCGAAAATAAAAGTTCAATATTCTTCAAAAATTATCTTGTCATCGTCTTACTATTTTTGATTTTGCATTGTGTTACAATGAAGTTTGGAAAGCTCAAATATACACCATTATATTTTAACTTTTGCGTGATAATCTTCACTTCATTAGATCGCGAATAGTTTTCTAAATGACCACTATTATTTATTCAAATACCATAAACATACAATATCATCAAAATAAAATAAAATATGCCGTCAAGTCAAGTTATTTGTCATCTGGATTACTGCGAGTTCACAGACCTTTCAACAGAGACAAACAAAACAATCCTCCCTTCCGCAAGGGTCAGGTACCTGCTGGCTAGCAGATGCAGGACCCAAAGTACCCAAACTCTGTTCCAAAAGTATAGCACAGTTTAGATCGCAACAGTCATATTATTTCGTTTTTAAACTTCGAAAATTTTACTCAACAAGGAAATTACTTCGACTTCTAAACTGAAATCAATGCTACTTTGCTACTTGTGACCAATAGCACTTCGAATTACGGCATGAAAAATTCGGTTCAACATTTATTTGAACATGGAACACCCTATAGTGTGGCAGGATTTGAGTTTTCTTTGATTTATGATGGATTTCGGCTTACAGGGGCTCTATCACTGATATATAACACGTGGATTGCTTATCAATGCTTTGCGATTGAAGTCAATATTTTCTATGTCGCCGCTGTAATAACTTTGTGGATTTGTAACAAATTATAACTAATGTAACTAAAACTTGTTAATTAACTAGTTAACTAATGTCTAATGTAATGATTTAGTTGATTTAAAGTGATTTTAGAAATGATTTAGATCGTGTAAAAGGCTGTTATAAATTGATGACCTTGAAAAGGAACATTTTATTTAATGTATTTTCGACTTCACTGGGACTAATGCTAAAGGGATTCAATGCGCAATCCACGCAACGAAGTGAAAGTAATGAAGATCAGTGGGCTCTATTTACCAAGGTTTTACCATTTTACTGTACCCGTAAAGACAAGAGGTTGGACCAGTGACAAGAGGCTGGTCGCATTATTTGAATGAAACATGGCGGGAAAAAAAGGCGGGAGGTTCGAAAAAAGTTCGAAAACGAACCTTAGAGGTTTGTTTTTCGAACCTAGCTAGCCGGTTCGGTTCGGTTCGAAAACGAACCGGTTCGCCCAACCCTAATTGTAGGTGTATCCACCTCATTCCATTAAAGTAGGGTACACAGTTCTCATCGGATTTATCTTCAATAACAAAATGTCCTGACTTTCAGAACAAAGTGGAAGACTCAAGTGCTGAAGTTTCCACAACAACACCGACCAAGAAACCCAAGAAGAAGAAGAAGCCTGCTTCTCCCAGCCAAGCGGTTGCCAGTCCCAAGAAACAGAAAGCAGAGCAAACGAAATCACCACAACAAAATGGCGGCCCCGTGAAGAAGACGAAGAAACAAGTAGCCAAGTCCAGTCCGAAAGTTGCCAAGAAAAAGAAGAAGCAGGGGAAGAAATAGCTTGGATATTGAACAGACGACAGATAATTGTGATGCAATTCTATGTTTTATTCGATTATATCTTTATAGGTATGCTGACTGGAAAAATAAATTTATATTCAACATCACACTAATTTATTAATTTATTTATATTTTGTATACAACGGACTTATTTCGACTCCATTTTATACATCTTGCAAACCAAACCTTCCTACTACATATTTACAAATTGATATATTTTTCTTTGGGAGGTAAATTTGGAGGGGACACTACTCATAAAACTTAACAAGCCATCAGCCCATCACTCATAATTAATCATTACCAGGCAATAAGTTTTATTATATGTATATCAAAGGTCATGTATCATGATGAACTACTAAGTCAAATTTGAGGTCAAGGCTTTGAATCTTAGGATTTGATTTGATGGCTTTTTTCATCATATCTGAATCTACGAGCTGAGAATTCACTGCATATCGACAAAGCCCATAATCTCCAACAATATCGTGTTTGTTTTTGATTCTTTATTAAGTTAAATATCATTCAGAATAAAATCACCTATCGGTACTGCTCTTGCTACCCCAGAATATCAAGTTGACAGGTAAAAAATGTGGAACATTTTACTAATATTTAGGTATAAGATAAGATACACTTGGCCAAACAAAACTTGAACATTCAATAAATCTGATAGGCTGATGAATGTAAGATCGCACCATCAAAGTCAGTCCAAGCGATCTCATTGTCTCACTCTAGTAGGTGACCTCACATTTCAATGATAATAACAAGCTTTGATTGGTTATGGGACATGACCAGCAGTCATTCAAATTTGGTCAATGTTCAAGTTTTGTTTGGCCGAGTGTACATATATTTTATAATTTTTATGTGTAATCAACGGTTGTGTTTGTTTTTCTCATGTTATCTCGAGCCACCTTGACCCGCTGCAACGAAGACGGTTGGTTTGGCTATTCGCTGAGTGACGTTCAGTGTACATCAGTTCACTGTTGGCCGTCACCATGTTCACATTGATACCTATCATATTCTGCCTCGCATCAACATCTGCCAACTTCACTTCCAGAGGTATGTTGTGTTCAATCTATTGCATACCCTAACATTGACTGATCAGTTTGTCGAAGCTAGATTTAATTTTTGTAAAATTACATTAAATCTATTTTTTATATGCTGTGTGACAGGTTGATTGATTGATTTTTCATTTAATGATTATTATTACTTATTGTGCACACATGGTTTTCTGAACTCATTATTATGTCAAATTCCCTTTTTAAACACGGTGCACTTTGACATCAACTCTCCACTTTTTCGATCATGAGCGATTAACAGATAGTCAAGTAAAGTAAGGTCATGTGGCAGACAGCTGTCAGCAAATGAGAGTGCTGTTTTCCACTCTCTAAGAATTTAACAGTGTGTCTGGTTTAAGCGTAGGTCTTCTTGTTCATATATAATTTTTTTTATGTACCTATTTTAAATTGCTCTGCACTCTACAACAAACTTAATGTTTTGTGGTGGCCTAATTATGATATTATTTAATATTTATGTACCTAGTATAACATTTTTATGTTTTCAATACCTACTTCTACAATTTGTCGTACCTATACCTTATCAGTTGAGATGACTTGCCAAATGTTATGTTTTTGCAAATTTAATTGTACCTTATCATCAATTATCAGCTTTTAATTATTTTCTTTAACCAACCAACTCTTTATGTTTTCTTTTTAGAGTGATACCTAGTACCTACCTATCTGCATACATTATCTGATACATTTCAGTCCAATACTGAATAATAATATTGATATTGATTTTGAGCCCTTTTCCAAAGAAAAGGGCTATAAGTATACTTGGTTTAGTCGAAATAAAATTCTTGTCAGAAAAGACGAAAATACCCGTCAAGCTATTTCAATAACATCATTCCCGGACTTGAGTAAGCTCTAATTCTGTTAGGTGTTTTGCATGTTCCAAATATTTGACGACGAACATGATATTGATAACGGAATCCAGGTTGTTGTTGATGACTTAGGTCAGTGGATATTAAGAGAAGGGTTTACAATATTACATGTTAATATTAGATCAATAAAAAAAAATGGAATGAATTAAATGTGATCTTGAGCAATATTCTTGGATGTTTTGATGTGTTGGTGTTATCAGAGATAGGTTTGAACAATGATTTCGAGACGCAGGTATTTAATTTTCAAGGTTATAATTCTTTTTCATTTGTTAGGGAAATCAAGCGAGGAGGAGGGCTGATATTGTTTGTAAAAGATGATTCAAGTTTTGTTAGAGATAACGTTAAGTTTGTCAGCTTTGAGAACATAAGTGGTGTGCTAACTACAAAATCGGGTTCAAAAATTTGCATAATTGCGATATATAGACCTCCAGCGGCAGACAAATTCAATTTTATACGTGAATTGGAGAATTATATATCACGAATAAAAATTAGTAATGTTGCAATTGTTGGAGATGTGAACCTAAACTTGCTAAATAATAATGATAATATTGTACAAGAGTATGAAAGTGTTTTGGCTGTGAATGGATTTAAGAAATGTATTTATGGAGTCACTCGAGAGGAGCTTTTGGGAAATATTGTAACTAAATCTTGCATAGACCATATTTATTTGCGTTCTAATTATGCAGGTATTTCCTCCTTAATTTACACGTCAAAACTCTCAGATCATTATTTTGTTGGTGTAAATGTAAATTTGCTCAATCGAGAAGAATTTATTGGAAAAAAGCAAAGCCTACCTAAGCAAATATTAAATGAACGTAAATTAAAAACTATAATAATAATAATAATAATATTTATTTATTGCTTAGAACATGTTCGGTGGCATACTTGAGTCTGTAGAGTGGGCGGATTTGTTAAATGTGGATGACTGTGTTGAATTGTACGATAAAATAGTAAATAGATTTGATGATTGTTATAAGCGGTCAATGTTCACTGTGTCTAATGTAGGTATAAGGAAGCAAGCAAGGAAGCAATGGATGACTCCAGAGCTGCTTGAAAAGGTGCGCAACCGTGATATAGCGTTCAAAAGATTTAAAAGCTGTCATAACACCCTAAAGGCTACACTTAAAATTGATTATAATAAAATAAGAAATGAAGTCGTTAGCGATATTAAAAAAGCAAAAATTTATTTCTATCAGATCGAGTTAGAAAGGTCTAAGTATTGCATTAAGGAGACATGGCAAACAATAAACAAAATTATAGGTAAAAGTGGGAATTTGTCTGTTGATGAAGTCATACACAGATACCTTGGTAAGACACAGTCTGATCTGAACATTGCAAACATTTTTGTTGATTCGTTTATTAGTGAAGTAAATAATAGGGAAGTCTCCTCATTTTTTCTTAAATTGAAAATAAAAACTAGAGGAAAAATGATAAATGTCAACACTTGTTTTCCTTGTCTAGTTTGTCATTTTCATTGTCAAATCTCGCATTGAAATATCGCCTAACATTCAGGCTGGTAAAACGGAGTTGGACAACATGAACGATTATGACGTAGACAGCAATGTTATCAGCAACCGGTCTCATCATGATTATACATTGGGTTTATGTGATTCAATACACGTTTTTGACGTCATTTGTCCCTTGGGTCGTTCTTGCGCTCGCGATAAGTGACTCTTTTTATTCAGATTCGATTAAAGCTTTGCTACTAGAGTATTTATCCCACAGATTAAATTTTTTGATCATCGAGATCAGAAACGTGTATATTTTTAAAAATCCAAGTATTTATTTCATTCTACATTCTAAGAGACTTCCCTATTTGAAGCATGACTGTCATATGCAAATTAGTAATGAGGCTGAAAACTGTATAATGCAATCAATGTTTCTTCGGCCGGTTAGTCCTGGGGTGGTGCAATCTATCATTAATGGAATGAATGTAAGTAAAGGACCTGGAATTGAAGGAATCAGGATGAAGGATTTAGTGTTGGTTGCCGAAAAAATAAGTCCTGTGTTGTCAAACCTGTTTAATTTATCTTTCAAAAGGGGTATTGTGCCTGAGAAACTAAAAGTATCTATTGTGCGTCCTGTTTTTAAAAAGGGAAACCACTTGGAATAAAGCAACTACAGGCCTATTGCGATATTACCAGCGATTGAAAAGGTTATGGAGCGTTATGTAGAAGAAAAATTGTCACATTATTTGAAAACTTACAATATAATAAATTCCGCGCAGTTTGGGTTTCAAAAGGGGAAAGGAACAGGGAATTTGTTATCATTATTTTCAGACTACATAAATAGCAAGATAAACAATAATATGCACATTTTAGTTATGTTTATTGACTTTACAAAGGCTTTTGAGTTTTGACACTTTAGATCATAATAAGCTGATAGCGGCCTTGCAGAGAGTAGGGATAAGGGGACCTGTATTGCAATGGTTTATGAGTTATCTTTTAGATAGGCATATAGTTGTTAAAATAGGTCAAAATTATAGTGTTAAAAATAAATATGTTACAGGTGTACCGCAGGGATCCATTTTGGGCCCTATATTATACCTCCTTTATGTTAATGATATCTTCAATAGCGTTCGTATGTGTAAAACGCTTATGTATGCTGATGATACAGCATTAATATCAGTTCATAAATCTTTAGAGATGGCTCAGCTTTATCTTCAACGAGATTTTAATAATATAATCAAAGTGACACATGATAGGAAGTTAATAATAAACTGCTCAAAGACAAAAGTTATGCATATATGTTCGTCTGCCAACAGTAACAGAAACAGTTCCGTAAAAATAACGTTTCATTCCAATGATTGCTTGCACGCCCCGGATGAATACAATATGGATGAGTGTACAACTTGGGTAGATCAGATTGAGGTTGTACCTAATCATGTGTATCTGGGCATGGTTATTGATGACAGGTTTTCATGGAAGCCTCATATTGATCGTTTATGTAAAAGATTGCGTTCGTGTGCCTTTCAAATATTTAATTTAAAAGATATCCTTCCTCTATATCTACTAAGAACAGTGTACTATGCTTTAGCTGAATCTGTAATATCTTATGGTATTCTTACTTATGGAAACGCATCAGACGTTCATTTAAAGAAAGTTGCAAATTTGCAGAGCAGAATTGTAAGGAGCATAACACTGGAGAGTGAGATTCTTCATGAAGGCATTAACACTCATTTTCAACAAGCCCAGATATTACCTTTTGAATATTTAAGACGTTATAGATTTGTATTACAATATTATTTTGATAATGATAATAAAGTGTGCTTAAAAAGAAATCGAGAGACAAGGGACGCTATTCAAAATTTAAATCAGTTTCAGGTGCCACTTTTTAATAATAAACATGGTAAGAGAACGCTAGCTTATGAAACTCCAATTATATTTAACAACATTCCGTTTAATATGAGACAATATACAAAGTTTAGTGAAGTAAAAGTAAATATTAAAAAACATTTTCTATCCTTGCTGCAATTATAGTTTGAAAGTTAAAAATATAACAAAATTTATCGATCTCTCTCATCTCTCTCGATCGCTGCGATCTCTCTCATTGTTGTGCTCTTGCACAACTTGCTCTTGTTGTTCAGTTCAATTCAATTTATTACATCTTGCAAAGAATATTATAGGTACTACCTTCTCTCTCTGTGCATTTTATTTGTATTTATATTTATATTTATTTATATGTAACTAAAGTGTATATCAATGTGTTAATTATATATGTGTTATTTGCCACATTCAAGTCTCAATGGGGCTTTGTGGCTGCGACCAATTTTGTAATTATTTGTATTTGTATATTATTTTTGTAAAATAAAAAAAAAAAAAAAAAAAAAAAAAAATATTCTTCTGTCATTGATTTCAGTCGTTTACATTTTATTGTCGTTTTTCATATTTCACCAACATTTTTACTCATTTTACAATTACATACATTTTTTCTGTCTCTACTTTGTTTTACGGGCCCTGTCACATGTTTATCCGGGTTCTTTGCCTCATCCGGTCCTTTTCAACCCAGACCGCCCCTGATTAATTTGATTTGAATGTTAATAACCTCGTTGTGAAGAACTAATGCAAGGGCATGAATTGTTTCAGTTGGTTTTGACGGCGATGGACAACCATTGGTTAACCGTGGTAACATTACTTTACCATCAGCCGTCCCCTGGCATGTCGGTATCTGGGAACCCGTCGGCCCGGTATATCAGCAACTCTGTGGCGGCACTCTAATAGCACCTAATCTCATAGTTACTGGTAAACAAACATTCTGTAATTGATGTTGAGTACATTATTGCAAGAACACTCGACAAAACATAAAACGGTGATTGAATTACAAATCAGATTCTCGGCATCTAACTTTAGTAGATTTATTTAGATAATAAATAATATTATTTAGAATATTTATGATTATTTATGATTATGATATTTATTTATCCATATTAATAATATGGAAGATCAACGACTCGATTGTTGAATATACAGACCAATTATTGTGTACCTATTTTATGTGCTCAATAAATTACATTATTATTATTATTACTGTTAATAGGTAATATGGATCAAATATCAAAGAGCATCACTAGTGCCAGTCATTCAATTTTATTGATATGTTTTGCCGAGTGTTCATTGATTTCATTTTTGTTATTTTTGTAAAATTTTGACGTTTTGGTTCTTAAGCAAGGTTTTTCAAAGAATTTATTGCTTCTTAATTTTATCAAGAATCAAAAAATATTTTGAGTTCTTACAATTAAATTTAAATTATAATTCAAAATAAGGATACAATATTATGCTTAGGCACATCCATATAAAAATGAAATAAATAGGTATATGGATCTAGTTGGCCCAGGCAATAACATTCTGGAGTTCCACCTCAGACCCGAGTTCGACTTGCTTGGTCACCTGACTGAAGAATACCTTTTTGTGGTCTTCCTAATCAAGAGGCAAATGATGGGAAGGTTCCTACTAAATGGCCTTTACTCCATCCTGCGTCCTAGGATCGCAGGACCTCCTTACCTATTCTTCATCATCTTCCAATAATAATCATGATTCATTCATCGTCATAGGTCATAGCCAAAGCCATGTTCGTTCCTGAACATTGTGTCTGTTAAACCACCCACATGCCAAGTTAGTACTATATTTATACTAGAAAATTTCATTAATATCAAATTTTTTCGAAAAACCTCAATTTGAATACAGAACTTATTTTAGAAACGTATCTCCCAGTTTTTCCTCTGCAGGTAATAAGTAAAAACTCTTTATATTTTAAAAAAGCTACAAACTAAATATTCTCCAGGGTTGCGATTCTATTTTTTTTTAGATTGCTGGCGGAATAGCAATCTGGATATTATGCTTAATGGCAAAATCTCATTGCTAACGAAATTGCTACCGTTTTGCAATTATAAAATCCCTACACAGGGTCTGGACTCTGGATTCACAAAAAGTATTACGTATTAGCTGCTCAGACAAGTGAATAATGTAAAATAATTCACATGATAATGCTCCTTTGTAAATCCAGACCCAGTAAATTATGTGTGCCTCTTAATATTCCATGTCAACTCGAATTGCATTTTGTAATGTCTCAGCCGCCCACTGTTTTTGGGATTACGGCACGAGGAAAGTAATTCCCAACCTCGAGACGTACCGCGTTGCATTGGGCAAGATGTATCGCGAGTGGCACCTCGACGACACCAACCCCCACGTCCAACGCATGGACATCCGACGCGTCGTGTTGGACAGCAGGTTCGACGGCTACGTCCGACGGAACCTCGAGAATGACATCGCTTTGGTCGAACTCACTCGGAATGCAACGCTGACGGATTACGTGCAAGTCGCTGCGGTGGATTGGATCTCGGCTGTGCCACCCAACGGCAGTGTCGGAGTGGTAAGAATAAGATTCGTAAAGAAATGTTTATTAGTGGTGTTTAGCGCTGCACCGTTCTGTAACTAGGCTATTACTACCCAATACAGGCATTAATAAAGAACTCCATTTTATGTTTAAAATCTCATTTGGCAAGGGCTTATCCAGAATGAAATTTGGGGGTGGGGGCCGGACATTACTAATATTTTAAAAAATCTCAGTGGAAAAAAGGGAAAATTTTGTATCAAGGTCATTCATTTAGGTGCAATTTTGAATCTCAGTGTATAGCTAGTTTGGGGAATTATAAATTGCAAACATCGAAAAATTAGTCTAAACGAAGAGGTTTTTAAGAATAGGTACATTTATTGAACTCATTACAATTCAAGTCCGGGGGCGCATGGACCCGAATTTTTTTTGGAATTTTATCTCGATTCTAACCATTTTGGAACGTTTTTGACATGATCTGTCTATTTTAAAGTTTTCTTTCACATAATATTTAAATGTGCTTATTTTCGTAAGTGAAACCCTGATTTCGGCAAGGGAGCCACAGCTCCCCCACCCCATAAATTCGCCCTTGACAATGGAGATTGGTTATGATGGCCATTAAATTAATCAGGACCCTGGGGGCAGAAGGGCAGATGTCCATTTTAATGATTTGAGTCGAGCTCAAATCAAAGTACCTACTTCTGTCTACATGAGTCACATTGTGTAAGAAAATACACCAATATAAATGTATTTGTTGACATCAGTCAAAATATGGCAAATTGATTAGATGATTCCAAAATGTAAGCAACTATGAATTAAGAAAATGGACTACGCTTTTTTTGGGTCTAAGGTACAGAAAGAAATATACCGGGTGGCCCAAAAAAATCGTCCAACGGGCGAGACATCATTGTGACGAAACTACTCCACATATCGGGCTGATAATTACACCAATTATACAAAACATACTAAGGTATAATATGTGAAAGTTTTAACATCATACCTATTATAGGAAAAGGTTACAGCTGTTCGAATTTCGTTGTCGAAAAATCGATTATACGGAGCTCAAAAATCATGCGTCCAGAAAATGTCCCATGCCCGGGACTCGGTTTACTCAAAACTGGTGATGGTATCAAGCTGAAAATTTTAAATGTCATTCAAAATATATTACTATCGATTGTTTAAAAATTTCAATTCATTTGAATCAATGTTACGAAAGTTTTGTTATCTAGAGTTTGCGCTTAAAAAGCAGAATACACCAAAGATAATTTATCAAGTTTGATTTCACATGCTAATTATCTCCCATATTTTCTGTTTTTAAGCCCAACTTCAAGATACCATAACTTTCGTTCCACTGATTTGAATGTACTGAAATTTGTATACAATAGATAGTCATATGTTGTGAATAATATTTAAAATTTTCAGCCTGATATCATTAGAAGTGTTGAAAATAAAGGTGTCCATACCAGTGTACTTTTTCTGATTGGGCGCTCTTTGAGCCCCGTATAATCGATTTTTCGACAACCAAATTCGAACAGCTGCAACTTTTTTCCTACAAAAGAAATGTTTTTGAAACTTTCACACATCAAATTGGTATGTTTGTTATAACATATGAAATTTTCGGACTTATATCTGCAGTATTTTATTCACAGCGGTGACTCGCTCATTGGACGTTTTTTTTGGGCCACCCGGTATATTCAAATGAATGTGTACTAAATTTTCAGCTTGACTATAGCTACACTTCTGCTGTGTTACGGAAGAATAACGTTCGAGACGTTCTGAGATTGTCAGATTTTTGTCTACATTTAAATAACATTGTTCTTCACTAAGAAGAGAGACTTGTGCTCTATTGTTCTGAATTTATCTTAAGGGTGCAAGCGTGAGTGATTTTGCCGTTTGTCTTTTATCTAATCATGATTAAAATTTGAGATCAATTGGTTAACGGATTTAGTCTCCAATCTTATCGGAAATTTCATAGTTTTGTGCGGTATTGTTGAATTAACTGCGCCTAATTAACAAGGCACGAAGCAAAATTAAAAACTGCTAAATATACAATGAGACTGATCAAGTGAACATCCTATCAAAGTTACACCCACTGAAAAAAACAATTTTTCTCTCCCAATTTGCTAAAACAACCGAGCGATTGTAACACCTTAATATGTAAATGAATTGTGTATGACATGTTGTAATGCAATGTTTGGATGACAGGTGGCAGGGTGGGGTTACACCGAGAACCGGGAATACAGTCACGAGTTACGCTCCATCGAACTGCCCTACATCGATCACGACACGTGTTATCAGTCTCTCGGAGAAGACAGGTGTGTACCTCATTGTTGCGTCAGCATTACATTATGCATTAGTTACAAATGTGATAGATTTGTTGATAACATTAAGAAATTATATGTACACCTGCGGTCACATAAATTGCTTGCAAATTCTAAGTTCTTTTTAAAACAAGACTATCCAGACGAAAGCACCGAGGTAAACGCAGATTTTGAGCATGTTGGATTATAGAGTTTGACTATAAGAATCAACCAACCATCTCAAATATAATAATTTGTTCGCCATTCAACAATTGACGGTAACTCGAGCTTCAACTTAGCAGTTTACCGTCAATTGTTCTGACCGTGGGTGTACAGTGGCGGCAAAATGATCGTTGCACTCTGCCTCTCTCTGACCCATATCATTAACATGTTTTTATATGGAGCAGAGAGAGATAAGAGTACAAACAACTTAATGCCGCCAGTGTAACTTACCTACTTAATTGCCATTATTTGAACAAAGTATATCAAAACTTATCAATATTCTAAAAATTAAGTTTTATTTTAATATCAGAAACCAACAAAGCTGGGAACAATTTGTACTGTTATACATTTTATGCTTCTGCCATTATTATTATTGACTAACCCCCACAATAACTCTCAACCACCCCCTCTCTCTTACCTACGTGCTTCCATGCTCTCTTTCCTCTGCTTCTTTAGCCTCTCTATTCTCTATCTTTACTCTATTCTTTATCTTTACTTTCATTCTGTTCAGATTCAAGAAGCTATTGACAAGTGACAAGTTCTGTGCTGGTTTCATCAACAAAGGCAAGAGTGTATGTCAAGGGGACAGCGGAGGTGGATTCATTACGATCGACAAGGAGACGAATGCCGCGACCGTTAGGGGTATCGTCAGCATTGACTTCCGCCCCCGGGAGTTCCCCAAGAGCCAATGTTATCCGTTGCATTACACGGCTTTCACAAACATCGGAGAGCCGAGATATCGCGCCTGGATCAGAGATCATCAGTCAGTAGGTGCGAAGATTATTGCTGCCACGACAATAATTACATACCGGAGACACGGACGAACCCAATTCTATATTCTCGATTTTGTGTTACAAAGGTTTGGATCAACTCGAGCTTTATCAATTTCAAATGTAGTCTGAAATAAGCACAAATACAAAAGTACTGTATTCCCTCCCTTACACTCCCTGGCACAAAAACGAAATTGTAAGGCAAGGTATCATCAGACGTCAAAAGTGCACATGTGATAAAAATTTCAGATCGATCGGTTCAGCCGTTCAGGCTGTGGCCTGACATTATCATCATCTGACGAAGATAAAGCGGTGTAATTTCACGATTTTCACGGCCCTCTTGCTTGCAAATGGCATAACCAGAGCCAGTTGTTTGTGGTGATAAAAAAAGCCAAAATTCGTTTTCAACATTCTGAAAGTGGTGAATTGGTGGTGATAATTATGTACATTTTTGCGATTGGTGGTGAAATGGAAAAAAAATATTTTTGTAAGAATAAGTGTGAAAAATGACGCGCGAGCGAGCCGCAATACTACCAACCCCCCTCTCACTAGCGAGACTCGTCATTCCATGCTCAGCAGCCAACCAGCTGGCACCCCCATACAGTCTTTGGCTGGCATTGACAGCTAGCTTACGAAGAAAACAGTGTGATTCTTTCTATTTCGTGGTACTTTTGACACAGATCGAGGAAATTTTCGTAAAATATATACTCGGAATCGAGGTTACAAGGTTAGCCTTCAAGAAGATGATTGAGATTAGAGTACCGACAGGGGAAAGGAAAGGGGTGGAAGAGGAATGGAACGAGTTTAAGACAGCATTTGTGGATGTTGCCGAACAAGTATGTGGAAGAGCTAGTGGGAAGAAGAGAAAGAAAGAAACAAGGTGGTGGAATGAGAGAGTAAGGGAGGCAGTTCGGAGGAAGCGGGATGCATGGCAGAGAAACGAATTAAATAGATCCTCAGAGAATGCAGAAGAGTATCGACAGTGTAAAATAAATGTGGCCAAGATTGTTCGGGAGGAGAAGAAGAAAGCAATGGACGAACTTGCAAGTAAGCTTGAGAAGGATTTCGAAGGAAACAAGAAAATGATATACGGACTGGTGAAAAGAAAAAGAGGAGTTCGAGAAGAAGTCCGAACGATGAAAAATAGCAACGGCGAACTCGTAGTAAATCCAGATGATGTAATCAAAATGTGGAAAGAGTACTTTGAGACCCTTCTCAATGTGCAATCAGGTGCCACAGAACAAGGGAAAGAACAAGAGAGAAGAGCAGAGGGAGAAGGAGGCACAGGAGAGGAGAGAGAGGAAGCAGATGTAAGCGAAATGGAAGTTGGGAAAGCACTGGGAGAGATGAAGAATGGGCGAGCTCCAGGAATAGACGAGGTGACAATGGAAATGGTAAAAGCGGCAGGAGAAACAGGAAAAAAGTGGCTGCACCGTGTAATACTAGCAGTTTAGAAGGAAATGAAGATTCCCGACGACTGGAGAAAAGGTATAATAGTGCCACTGTTCAAGAAGGGGGACCGTAAGGCTTGTAGTAACTACAGGGGAGTGCCACTGTTCAAGAAGGGGGACCGTAAGGCTTGTAGTAACTACAGGGGAGTGACTCTGTTGTGTCAGTGTGCAAAGTTATACGAGAAGATTGTCGAGACCCGTTTAAAAGGTTTTGTGGAGGAAGGGTTAAGAGAAGAACAATATGGCTTTAGGAGGGGACGGGCAACCACGGATGCTTTATTTGCGGTAAGGCAGTTAATGGAACGGAGATGGGAGAGTGGGCAAGTGATGTACATGGCGTTTTTGGATTTAGAAAAAGCGTACGATAGGCTCCCACGAAAGGTGGTGTGGGAGAGTTTGAGGAAGAAGGAAGTGAGCAATGGTCTTATTGAAAGGATTAAATGTACATATGAGAGAAGTGTCAGCAGTGTACAGACAGACATAGGGAGATCAGAGTGGTTTGGGGTACAGGAAGGTCTACGTCAAGGTAGCGTTTTGTCCCCATCTCTCTTTGTTAAGCGAGCGGAGCGTCTCCACTTGACTCTTGCGGCACTTTCTCTGTGTGTGTGTTTGTTTGTTTGTTTTTTTTTTTGCTGGCTCAACCCAGGCCGCACCGGTCAACGTATCGATCTGAAATTTTGCACACACCTTCATCTCATACTAACTTAGACCTGTATAGTTTTTGAGAAAGATCCGTTCACAAATAAAAAAAATCACGTTTTCCCATATAAATAGCATTGTAGGTTCGAGGAGTCCGTTGCGGCCGCCCGATGCGCTCCATTCAAAACAACTCGGAAGCAAGCAGCTGTCTATCTATTATTGTTTGAATACGTAACAATTATTTGTTTGCGGTTAGATAATAATTAAAGCAATACATGCGAGGTTATACTTAGGGTTTATTTTATTATTTTTGAAGATGTAGTTAATAGGTATAGGTATTTATTGTTTATGAGAGTGTGGGAATCACAAGGCGCGGGGAACAAGATGAACACTGACACAGTAATTATGCAAAAGGTTTATAATTGGCGAAAGGTACAAAGTAATGACAAAGACAGTTGGGTAAAGACGACGAGTGAATCCGCGTGGAAAAGTCTTCCGCTGGGACGTCTCTCTTCTCCCTCGTCGGTCTGTGTTCTGCCGCGGCGTGGGCAGCGCCAACCCCTCCCAACTCTCACCTCTACTGCGCAGGTTCCGATGTGTAGTTTGCAGGCGGGGATGTTGGCTCGCCTGCATGATTCAAGGACAGGCGGGAACCGGTCTACTGCGTGAGGGAAGGTTTGGTGCTGGTCCGCCACAGGACTCCCCCCCAGTGTCGGAATGTAGTGACGGCACGATGATAACTGCGTGCTCAGTCGCGCAGTCTTGCGGGGAAGTGAACGTGGCGTCCTCGTCGAGTTGTGGTTGGTAGGGCTGCATGTCGCACGTCCCCGGTGGTCTTCGTGGGCCCATGTGGGCGAATTGCCGGTCGTGAAGTTAGCGGCTGACCAACAACGACGTTGGGCGTCCGTTGGGAGTCAGTCCGTGTTTCCGCAGGTTGTTTTACAGGGTGTTCGTGTAGGACCGGAATGCGGGCTTGCACCGCTGCTGAGGTAGATGCTGTTGGTGGCTTAGTAGGAGTCGACCCGGGATTGGAGGTGCTCCTCGGCATGGGTTGTGTAGTGTCGGAGGTTGATTTTGAAGTGTTCGCTGCGGTCGGATCCCTGAGAATGTAGGCCGGCTTCAAACGGTCGATCGATACCACGACCCGCTGGCTGTTTCGGGCTATAGTGAAGTATTTTTCGTGTCGGGCTATAACCTCGTAAGGACCGTCGTAAGGTTGCTGCAAGGGTGCGCGGACCGCGTCGTGCCGCACAAAGACGTGTGTGCAGGTTGCAAAATCCTTAAACATGAACACCGAGTGTGAGCCGTGGTGCGACGCGGGGGTCGGTCGAAGCTGGGCGAGACGGTGCCGTAGGCGTTCTACGTAAGCCGGCGTGGAGTCTGTCCCTCCTGTGGAAGGTGACAGGTATTCGCCCGGTAGGCGGAGTGTTGTTCCGTAGACCAGTTCTGCGGAGGTGGCCTTCAGATCCTCCTTCCAAGAGGCGCGTATGCCCAGCATGACCCACGGCAGGGCTTCAGTCCACTTTTGGTCACCGTGGCACTTGAGGGCTGCTTTTAGCTGTCGATGCAGGCGCTCAACCATCCCATTCGCTTGGGGATGGTGGGCTGTGGTCCGAATGTGTGACATGCCAGCCATCTTGCTGAGCGCACGGAAGAGGTTCGACTCGAACTGGCGGCCTTGGTCCGTTGTGACGCGAAGCGGTATGCCGAATCGCTGCATCCTACCCGAGGCGAGAGCGGTGGCCACGGTCTCGGCCGTGATGTCAACGATTGGTATCGCTTCGGCCCACCTAGTGAATCGGTCCACGCATGTGAGGATGTACCGGAAACCGTCTGCGACTGCAAGGGGTCCGACCAGGTCGACATGGATATGCTCAAACCTGCTGTCGGGTGTGGTGAAATGGCCGACTGGCGCTGTTGCGTGGCGCGTGACCTTTGCACGCTGGCATGTGATGCAAGCGCGAGCCCACTCTCGGCAGTCCTTGTTCACTGATGGCCAGACAAAACGTTGCGTGATCAGTCTTGTAGATGCTCTGATGCCAGGATGGGACAGGCTGTGCATGCCATCGAACACCCGGCGTCGTAGCGATTGCGGCACAAACGGTCGTGGAAGCGGTAGTGATGTGTCGCAATGAATGGTGAGACCGTCGGGGAGTTTCCGTCGATGGATCTGTAGGGCTGAATTCGAGTGCTTCACCGCGCGCAGCTCAGCATCTTCCTTCTGGGCGGCTGCGATGTCGTTGTAGCTTACTGGGGAAGCGATGGCCTCGATTCGGGATAGGGCATCGGCGACGACATTGTCTCTCCCTGGAATGTGGCGGATGTCTGTAGTGAACTGTCCAATGAAGTCCAGATGCCGAAACTGGCGCGGGGAGCACTTGTCCGGTCTTTGCTTGAATGCGAATGTCAACGGTTTGTGGTCCGTGTAGACAGTGAACGTTCTTGCCTCCAACATATGGCGGAAGTAGTGGATGGCGTCATATATGGCTAGGAGCTCCCTGTCGTAAGCACCGTAGTTGCGCTGGGCGGTGTTCAACTTGCGGGAGAAAAAGGCGAGTGGTTGCCATCCGCGGCTTGTCCTTTGCTGTAGTGCTGCGCCGACGCTGGTGTCCGAGGCATCTGCAACTACTGCCAGTTCCGCGTTGATGTCGGGGTGTGCGAGGAGTGCGGCGCTGGCAAGGTCCTTCTTGCACTGCTCAAAACTGTCTTGCAGGTTTGGCGTCCAGGTGATGGGTGTTTTCCCCTTCGGGTCGGCGCCAACTAGCAGGCCGTTGAGTGGGGCCTGTGTCTTGGCTGCATGAGGCAGGAAGCGTCGGTAGAAATTTACCATGCCCAAGAACTGTCGGAGGTGTTTCACCGTGCTCGGTTTTTCGCGTGACAAGATTGCGTCGACCTTCTCTTGCAGAGGCTGGGTGCCTGCCGCGTTTACCGTGTAGCCGAGGAAGGTAACCTCCGCTGCTCCGAGCACGCACTTTGCTGGGTTTACCACGACGCCGTACTCGGTCAACCGCTCGAAGAGCTGACGAAGATGTTGCTTGTGCTGCTCCTGGTCGACGGAGGCAACGAGGATGTCGTCGATGTAGGAGTAGCAGAACTCGAGGTCGCGCAGCACCTCGTCAATGAACCGCTGGAACGTCTGGGCGGCGTTGCGGAGTCCGAAACTCATGACTGGAAACTCGAACAATCCGAATGGCGTCGTGATGGCTGTCTTGTGGATATCTTCGGGGGCTACCGGTAACTGGTTGTACGCTCGGACCAGGTCGATGGTGGAAAAGATCGACTTGCCTGCGAGTCGCTGAGCAAAGTCCTGTATGTGCGGTACAGGGTATCGGTCGGGTATAGTCCGTGCATTCAAGGCGCGGTAGTCCCCACATGGCCGCCATTGGTCATTCTTCTTGGGTGCTAGGTGTAAAGGGGCAGACCAGCTACTAGAAGAACGTCTGGCCACGCCTGACTTGAGCATCGAGTTTAATTCTCGCTTCGCGATGTTGAGGCGGTCTGGGGCTAGCCGTCGAGGTCTGCACGCCGCTGGTGGTCCTGGTGTCGTGTCGATGTGGTGCATCGTCTTGTGTTGTGGAGCTCGAGGGTTGCCAGAAGGTCGTGTGATGTCCGGGAAAGACGCAAACAGCGCCTTGAAGCCGGAAATGGAGTTGCTGTCGTGTGAGACGACCTTGACATGGCCTAGTGGCCCAGTGGACAGTTGCCCATGCACCGCAAGCGTCGTTGTGTCATCCCTCAGCTGCCGTCGGCGTACGTCGACGAGCAGTCCGTAGTGAGCGAGAAAATCCACCCCGATGATCGGCTGGGAGACGTCGGCGACAACAAACCGCCAAGTGAATTCGCGGCGCAGTCCCAGATCGAGGGACAAGTTAACTGGGCCGTACGTGTAGATCGGCGATCCGTTTGCTGCCGAGAGGACGTAGGTTGTCTTCCCTGGATGGCCTAAAACCATGTCCCGCGGGTAGACGCACAGGTCCGAACCCGTGTCGACGAGAAAACGGATCTTAGTGCGCTTGTCAGAAACGAATAGGCGATATGCTGTTAGGGCGTGGCCAGCTGCCATCACTGACCGCCCTTGGCTTTTCCCTGATACTTACAGGGTGCCAGACAGCGTCGAGCCTGGTCGCCGAAGGTCCGGTGGTACCAGCATACCTCGGAGTCGTGCGGGCTCGGTTGACGCGCCCTGCTGCTGGACCGTGGGCTTGGTTGACGCGCCCTGCTGCTGGACCGTGGGCGTTGACGACTGCTGCGCATCCCGTCACTGATCGCCGCGACACTAGCAGTCAAGGATGCGAGTTGCCGTTTTAGTTCCTCGAACCCATCGTCCCCACTTACAGCAGCGACTCGCGGTCCGCTGGGAATGTCCGCGATCTTGTCGGCCATGTTTGCTAGTGCCGCCACGTCTGTAGTTGGCGACGCAGCCAAGATGTCTTGCATCCTCAGGGGGAGGCGGCCCAACCACAATGTTCGCAACATGTCCTCTGGCAGGGACGGTGCACCTAGTCCGCGGAGATGGCGGAGGAATTGTGACGGAGTCCGGTCCCCGATCTCCTCCCTTTCTAGTAGTTGCCGCATTCGAGAGCTCTGCGAGGCTGTTAGGCGCGCAATGAGCTCGCGCTTTATTGTCTCGTATTTGTCTGTAGCCGGAGGGTTGATTATCAGCTCCTCAATCTCCGCGGCATGTTTGGCATCTAGTTGGGCTAGGACGTAGTTGAATTTTGTAGCGTCTAGCGTGATTCGCGCGAGGGCGAATTGCGCCTCTAGCTGTGCAAACCACAGCGCTGGCTTTTCTGGCCAGAATGGTGGGGCGCGGACGGCGACCTGGTTTACCCTCCCCTGGTCTTCGTTCTCCACGCCGTCTGGGTTCACCATGTTGAGCGGTTGAATTTGTGGAAATGCTTTGGATGAATGTGTGCTGTGACTTACTGTGCTGTTGTCCCGTGCTGCGCTCGCTGACTCCTACTTTATTGTTTGCGTCGAAATCGTGTACTTAGGTATCGGGGTCACCACTGTGGGAATCACAAGGCGCGGGGAACAAGATGAACACTGACACAGTAATTATGCAAAAGGTTTATAATTGGCGAAAGGTACAAAGTAATGACAAAGACAGTTGGGTAAAGACGACGAGTGAATCCGCGTGGAAAAGTCTTCCGCTGGGACGTCTCTCTTCTCCCTCGTCGGTCTGTGTTCTGCCGCGGCGTGGGCAGCGCCAACCCCTCCCAACTCTCACCTCTACTGCGCAGGTTCCGATGTGTAGTTTGCAGGCGGGGATGTTGGCTCGCCTGCATGATTCAAGGACAGGCGGGAACCGGTCTACTGCGTGAGGGAAGGTTTGGTGCTGGTCCGCCACAAGAGTTTTAACATGCAGTCTTACTTCCAATTTTTCAAAGGCTGAGCAAATTATTTGTAGACCGATGAAATGTCTGCTTGATTGTAGAAATAGATTGGTTGGTTGATAATTGAAATTATGTTTATGAAATATTTATTTCATTTGTATCAGATACAATGTGTTAGGTTTGTGTTAGGTAAGCAATGTGCTAGAAGAAATAAGCTCATTTATACGGAACGGCAAGTAATTGTTTGGATAATGTTTCTTAAATTATGTTTGCTCATAATAGCACTTAGATAATGGCCTATTTTGTGGTTTGAATCTCTGTATTTTTTATTTATAATAATTCCATAATACCTACGTACCTAAATACTGAAATAAATACACATGAGTGTGTATCATGTTGCAATGACTTGCAATAACTGTTGCAAAAACTTGCAATGACAAGCAAATTCAGATATTTTTTATATAATTTAGTGGATCGTGCTTCTAGATTTTAGTTGTTTTAGGTATATTATTGCCGGCTTTTAAGGAATTATGGTTCGAGGTTTTGCACGTATCCGTGCTCGCTTATCAACGCGTTACACAGAGCGTTTTCCTAGTAATAGTGATGGATGATCTGCTGAAAATGGTTGAAGAAAAGGAGGGCAGAGATTCGAGAACTTTAGTCTATGCTGATGATGTGCTCATTTGGGGTGAAAGTGGAGAAGAACTACAAGAGAAGATAAATCGTTGGAGTGAAGTAACGGAGGAAGTGGGACTGAAGATTAGCCAAGATAAGAGCGAAATATTGAAAATGGAGAGAAGGAAAACATTGAGAAAGAGGATAAGAATTAGGTTACGTGGGAAGGAGCTGAGAGAGCATTCAAATACTTGGGAAGTATACTAACTAAGGAGGCGAAGGTGGATGCAGAGGTGAAGGCGAGAATTCAAAAAGCCGAGTCCTTCTACCAAGCTGTTCGCAAGCTGCTGTGGAACGAAGATTTCCCTCGCCAGTGTAAACTGCTCATGTATAAAATGTATTTCTTACCAATACTAACATACGGAGCAGTTACATGGGGGATTGGAAATAAGGAACGCAGCCAGCTGGAGGCAGGGGAGATGAAATTCCTAAGAAGTGTGAAGGGAGTAACAAAGATGGACAGGTTGAGAAGCCGTTGTATTAGGAAGGAGCTGGGAGTGGAAAGTTTGAGCTACAAGATGGGTAGAGAGAGATTGCGTTGGTTTGGACACATGAAAAGAATGGATCTCAAGAGAATACCAAGACAGAAGTTTGAAGAACAGTGGTGGGAAGAAGAAGAGTGGGGAGACCAAGAGAGAAGTGGAGTGGTCTTATCAGAGAAGACGTGGAGGACAGGCAGCAAAGGTGGCAGAAAGTGGAAGCAGATAAGTGGTGGGAGGACAGGAGGATCTGGAGGGCGCTGGTGGAGAAGTTAGAGGAAGGTGACGAGGAGGAAGAAGAGGAGGAGGATGAAACTTCAGGCCTGGCCAGCCGGTTTGGAAGAGATCCGAGGCCCTAGACCCAGTGGGAGCTCCCACTGTCTGACCTGACAACATTGTCGGAACCAGAAGAAGATTATTATTATTATATACTCGGAATCGGGAAAAATGTTGAAAACACTTTTGTTGAAACACAAAATGTTGAAAATCTTGTTGTTTTGTCCCAAAACATGTAGGTTTGGGACAAAATCGCGTGAAATCGCAAGAATTCGTCAATATCGCGTCAAAACACAAATTTCGCGAAAATTCGCGAGAAAAAGATACATATATTTGGAATCAGGAGTGTATGAAACGTAAAGATATGACAGAAAATTCATGTTTCTAAACATTTCGCGTTTATCGTGGACACCATATACAACTGGCCCTGGGCATAATCTATTGTTGGCTTACTTGGAGCAATAGGTCCAAATTAAAATATTACGCAACAATGTGAGATGTTCCAATTTTAAGATTCAGTAGGCCAAAAATGCCATGTTGTTGCTTACATTACAGTAAAAGTGTTTGGTCTGCTCCTCAGTTTATGTTGAGTGAGTGTGAGCGTATACAGTATGACTTGGCTGGGTGATCGCACTGGATAATCGCAAAGTGATTCACCGGGGATTCCCTGGTCTGTGTTGAACCTTCTTATTCTGACTCCTCCAGATCCCGCCTTGTCGTGTCCCGCGCTCACGCGCCGAACACATGTGCAGCACGTGACGTGCTGGAAGGAGATGGTGAACGTGGAGTGCGCGGGATCAATGGCGGCTGACACGTTGGCCATTACGCAGTGTGCGGACGGATACTTTGCCGGAAACTTGACCTCCTTCAGGTCAATGTGCAGTAGAGATGGGACTTGGACTAACAGAGATGTCGAATGCGAGGAAGGTAACTATGGGGGGAGGGAGATAATAATATATTTACCTGAAATTATGATTATTTTTTAATTAATAACATTTTGGGTGATTGATAAGTTTTCAAATTGCCTACAAAATACAAACAAAAATTGTATGCTTTAAAGTACCATGATGGCCAGAGCCAGTTGTTTGTGGTGATAAAAAAAGCCAAAATTCGTTTTCAACATTCTGAAAGTGGTGAATTGGTGGTGATAATTATGTTAATTTTCGCGATTGGTGGTGAAATGGAAAAAAAATGATTTTTGTAAGAATAAGTGTGAAATATGACGCGCGAGCGAGCCGCAATACTACCAACCCCCCTCTCACTAGCGAGACTCGGCGTGTGCGCATGCGCACCCCTGTTCAAGGTCTTGTAGATGCGTCATTCCATGCTCAGCAGCCAACCAGCTGGCCCCATACAGTCTTTGGCTGGTACTGACAGCTGGCTTACGAAGAAAACAGTGTGATTCTTTCTATTTCGTGGTACTTTTGACACAGATCGAGGAAATTTTCGTAAAATATATGCTCGGAATCGGGAAATGTTGTAAAATACGTAGGTTTGGGACAAATTCGCGTGAAATCGCGAGAATTCGTCAATATCGCGTCAAAACACAAATTTCGCGAAAATTCGCAAGAAAAAGATACATTAATTTGGAATCAGGAGTGTATGAAATGTAAAGATATGACAGAAAATTCAAGTTTCTAAACATTTCGCGTTTATCGTGGAAACCATAAACAACTGGCCCTGATGATGGCACTTGCTGAAGGCGAAGCCTGAATATTTGATGACCTAATATTGGATATTGAGTAAACTTAATGATCTTCCCCCTATCCTTCTTAGGTTCTTTTATTCGTTTTCATCATAAAAGTTATCCTAAAAACTGCTACTTGCTGTTATTGAAAGTCTTGGAATTCGTAACATCGCAGGATGCGGACGGCAGAACATCATCTCCACCCGCATCGACAGGGAAGAAGTACAGGACGGGGAACAGCCGTGGAACGTCGCCGTGTACTGGTGGATAGCCAGCTTCTGGGGCCACCGGTGCGCGGGCACGTTGATTTCACCCACCCATGTCATCACATGTAAGCAACAGCATCGACGCTGATGACGTTTGCGCCATTGCTGCAATAACACATAGGACAGAGAATCCTGAAAAAAACATTCCCTTTTATTTTTTTATTACTAGGAAAACGCTCAGTGTAACGCGTTGATGAGCGAGCACGGGTACGTTCAAATTCTCGAACCGGAATGCGTACAGAACGCGCAGAAAACACATACATCCATATTGAATTGAAAAATGATCCACTCAGTCATTATAAATGTATCTGCGTTTCATTGAAACTTGAAAATCTAAACACTGTGGTTCCTAAAGCAAATCAGATCCATGCGGCAGTGGAAAAACAGTTATTTCGATACTTCATCTCTGACAGCTATTAAAAATGTCAATAAGTTCATACGTTCTTAACTGATAGGGCTGAAAATTTGTAAAATAAGAGATATTGTTGGTCTTAATGGCCATGCAAAATATGAGTTTGATCACATTTATCGAAGACCATTTTCATTTTACAACCTATCAGGAGATGTTTATATAAATTTTAACCAATTATTGGATTACAAAAAAAATTGGATCTACAAACAGAAAATGTTGTCTCTACATGTGTGCAAAATTTCAGCTCGATCGAAGAAAAACTCTGACCTGTATAGCCAAAATATGAGTTTGATCAGATTTATCGAAGACCATTTTCATTTTTCAAACTATCAGGAGATGTTGATTTAAATTTGAGCCAATGAATGGATTTCAAAACCATTAGGGTCTGCAACGCCCAGAGAATGTCCGAACGTGTGCAAAATTTCAGCTCGATCGAAGAAAAACTCTGACCTGTATATCGTCAGTAACAGAAAAACACACAAAAAAAAACAGAGGCCCAACCCAAATGAGCCAAAAGGAGACGCTCGCTTCGCTCGCTCAATTATCTGGGAGTAATTATACAGCAAGATTGTAAGAGGGCCTAAAAGTCAGTCTGGCTAGCCGACATCACTAAAGTGAAGGCCCAAGATTAAGAATTGTGCCCCCCCCCCCCCCCTCCCCACCCTCTCGCAAATTATTATGTTCCGTGAGAGTTGCTGTACAATAGACCCCCTAAATATATATCACTAAAATTAAGTATGGGGGGTCATATTTATATTTCCCAAGTACCAGGTAGAAATTACGTCTTCTTGTTTTTGTTGTTATTAATAAGTATTATTTGTTATACTTCTTAACGCCTTTGCACCTTTTCCAGCTGCATATTGTGTCGACAACTGGCAGCTAATGTCAACTACTTTCAAGTTCAAACTCTCCGCTCGAAAACACTTCCTAGGCTACTCGGACTTGGAAAGAAACTCTCAGACGGCGGACGTGAAGAGCCACTTTGTGCACGAAGCATTCGACAAGGAGAGCGGCAGAAGCGCGATTGCAATACTCGTGGCCGACAGAGGTTTCCAGTTGTCTTCGGCGGTTGCGGTCGCCTGCATCGACTGGGACGGGAAGCAGAAGTCAAAAGCATCGGATTCTTACATTGTGAGTAATATTTTAATGAACAAGAAAACACCCGAGGCCTGGGTAAAGTAACAAAATGAGCGCGATGTTTTTTTTAAGTTTTTTCTTTTGTCTTCACACTGAAAAGATGTAAATAATCAAGGAGTAGTGCAATTTCAAGCTCACTGGAGTGTATTACAACCTCTAGTTCATCCTAAAAGTGTTTATATACAAAATTAATAGTAAATTAATCGTAATTTGAACACTTAAAGTTTGTACCAGTGGTCATAATGTACTCCCAGTGAGTGGCTTTATTTAGTATAGGAATGTGTAAAATGTGCATTACGT
The DNA here is from genome assembly GCA_934045905.1 of Leuctra nigra. Taxonomy (NCBI): domain Eukaryota; kingdom Metazoa; phylum Arthropoda; class Insecta; order Plecoptera; family Leuctridae; genus Leuctra; species Leuctra nigra. Next base: position 21,952,627 of record OW203770.1, read on the forward strand.
ACTCATAGATTTGTTAAATTGTTGTCAAGAGTGAAGAAGAAACTCAAATACTCTTTGAAGAATAATAATCATTATTTCTTTTACTCCCATTACGCATCCCATTACTTTATCCATAACATAGCGTATAATATTGTGCTAGGAAAACGCTCAGTGTAACGCCTTGATGAGCGAGCACAGAAACGTGCAACATCCCCAGACAAACACGATACACGACAAGGCACAATATACGATTTTCTTTGCAACTTTCCAATCTCCATATTAACACTCTGCCCTTACCTCATATCGCAAAAATAACAGATCCATTGTGTCGTGACTTTCCTACCTATCTACTTTTTCCACAAATCTAATTTTGACAACCCAACTCTTAATATGACCATAAGAGGGCTTGGTAGTGAGCGTGGCCTTGACGAGTATTTTAATCGATTATTATCAATATCTTTTTCCAGTGTAATTGTTAACAAAATAGGGCTATGGACTTGAATTCAGAACAGTTCAATGAAAATAATTTCATAGTTTGGAATAAGTTACATATTAGTTTTGTGGCGGTTCGATCTGCCCCGTCAGATCTCCCGCCCAGCATGCATACCAACAGAAGGCGCAGGCCTGCCAACCCTACCGGCAGTCCCAACATGCAGCGCGCTCGCCGTCTCGACCAATCACCTTCTTCGTTATCAAGGCAGCCATTGCCAGTGGGTCTCAGAACATCGAGAGGGACAGACGTGCAACGCCATTACAACTCTGTAACCTTACCTTTAATAAACCGTTGTTACTGTTACGTCTGTCTCTACCACTCACCTAACCGTCACCCACACCCTCACCATCACACTTGCGCCAAAGTGGTGACCCCGAACAAGAACATCCACTTCTGAACTGCGACAAAAACTCCGCACCGGCTCCGGCATCGCAACGAGACTCCGCGGCCATCTTGCACACGCCGCGCGAAGCCGAATCTACTTTTCGCCGCAAGTTTTTCATCCGTCCCATCTCAACAATCCACGTTGGTGACCGCAGTAAGTCGGAATACAATTTCAACACGCAAGATCTTCAATAAATTTCGCTCGAGCAACGCAACACTACGGCCTCGCCTCAGAATCACACGGCAACACGCCTCCATTCTCGGCGGCCATGTGCGCAACATCGACGAAGTTTATCCCGAACAACTGCACACAAGCAAATTCCTTGGCGCTCTGTGAGTGAGTGTGAGTGACACAGCAACATTTTTCTTCAAACATCCAACATCATTTCGAACTTCCTACTCAGCACCTTCAAGCAATTGACAAATTTCAAGCCAGCACACCGGGTGGATGCTAACCTCAATCATCATCCTACAATGCAGTCTGCGACATACGCCGTCCTAACATCAGCTTACATCTAGCACGCTTCGTGTAAGTACGACATATCATCATGCCCACGAAGCTGCTCCCAAGGTCAAGCACCACGCCTCAGCCTCAACGCAACACATGCAACACGCATACCGCACCGGCTGGCGTGACATTGACCTTGACGTTCAACACGCCCTGTTGGGATACGACTCACCGCTATCCCCAGGCCTTCAACGCGCCCTGTTTGGATACGACTCACCGCTATCCCCAGGACTTCAACGCGCCCTGTTTGGATACGACTCACCGCTATCCCCAGGACTTCAACGCGCCCTGTTTGGATGCGACTCACTGCTATCCCCAGGACTTCAACGCGCCCTGTTTGGATACGACTCACTGCTATCCCCAGGACTCGCATCATCATTCGTCGGCACTGCATCTTCGTGCCACTGCATCATCACGGACCCCGTAACGTCAAATCGCACAAAGGACACCCCCGGTTTGCCGCGCCCGGCAAGCAAGTTTCTACCGGCGTTCATCGGTTCTGCATCGTCGCTACCCGCCGGCACCAGAACACGCCGTCAACGCTGTTTTCTACCGGCACATCTCTCTATTCTGTATCGTCGCTACCCTCTGACATCAGAACATGCCGTCTACGCAGTTTCTTCGCGGCTCCCCCGACTTCGCCGCTGGGGGGGGAGTACTGTGGCGGTTCGATCTGCCCCGTCAGATCTCCCGCCCAGCATGCATACCAACAGAAGGCGCAGGCCTGCCAACCCTACCGGCAGTCCCAACATGCAGCGCGCTCGCCGTCTCGACCAATCACCTTCTTCGTTATCAAGGCAGCCATTACCAGTGGGTCTCAGAACATCGAGAGGGACAGACGTGCAACGCCATTACAACTCTGTAACCTTACCTTTAATAAACCGTTGTTACTGTTACGTCTGTCTCTACCACTCACCTAACCGTCACCCACACCCTCACCATCACACTTGCGCCAAAGTTTTATTGTGTCCATCAGGTGTTTAGAACCCGAAAATTTAAAAATTAAGTAATTTTCGGGTTCTAAACACCTGATGGACACAATAAAACTAATAACTTATTCCAAACTATGAAATTATTTTCATTAAACTGTTCTGAATTCACGTCCATAGCCCTATTTTGTAACAAAATAGGGCTATGGACTTGAATTCAGAACAGTTCAATGAAAATAATTTCATAGTTTGGAATAAGTTACATATTAGTTTTATTGTGTCCATCAGGTGTTTAGAACCCGAAAATATAAAAATTAAGTAATTTTCGGGTTCTAAACACCTGATGGACACAATAAAACTAATAACTTATTCCAAACTATGAAATTATTTTCATTAAACTGTTCTGAATTCACGTCCATAGCCCTATTTTGTTAAGAATTACACTGGAGAAAGATATTGATAAAAATCGATTAAAAAACTCTTCAAGGTCAAACTCACTACCCAGCCGTCATAAGTACGTGACCGATTGGGTTGAAAATTTGTAAAATATGAGATAATGTTGGTCTTGATCACAATAGGGAAGTCTCTTAGAATGTAGAATGAAATAAATATGTGGATTTTTAAAAATTACACGTTTCTGATCTCGATGATCAAAAAATTTATTCTGTGGGATTAATACTCTAGTAGCAAAGCTTTAATCGAATCTGAATGAAATGAGTCACTTATCGCGAGCGCAAGAACGACCCAAGAGACAATTGACGTCAAAAACGTGTATTGAATCACATAAACCCAATGTATAATCATGATGAGACCGGTTGCTGATAACATTGCTGTCTACGTCATAATCGTTCATGTTGTCCAACTCCGTTTTACCAGTCTGAATGCTAGGCGATATTTCAATGCGAGATTTGACAATCAAAATGACGGACTAGACAAGGAAAACAAGTGTTGACATTTATCATTTTTCCTCTAGTTTTTAATTTAAATTTAAGAAAAAATTAGGAGACATCCCTATTCCAAATTTGAACTTAATCGGAGTATGTAGATTTTTTACCATCCAAATATTTTTTCAATTTTAAACAATTGGAAGATTTGGCCGAAACTTTGTAAGATTTGAGACAATGTTGGTTTCAATGACTTGAAAAAAGTTCAAACTGATCAGACCTACCAATCGGACAATATATTTTTTTAATTTGAACCAATCAACAAATTTTAAAAAATTACGGTCTGCAACGCCCAGAAATGGTCCGTAGATGTGTGCAAAATTTCAGCTTGATCGAAGAAAAAATGTGACCTGTATACCTACTGGCAGTAACAGAAAAAAAACAAAAAAATCATAGGTTTGTGCCAAAAGGAGTCCTCACTCAATAATGTAAATTACTTGTCTGATCTCTTCTCAGGCTACCAGTAAACAACAAAGTACCATCAAACGAGATCGCAAGCTCGCCTCCATTCAACGCTACACCCTCTCGCCTGGTTCAAACTGCGATGTCTCGAAACAACGTCGCTCGGGCATTTCTTCTCGAATTCATCAATCAAGCTCTGACAAGTTCTGTGCCCAACCAGATGGCGCCGAGGCTTGCGTGAATTACATAGCCGGCGGTGGCTTGATGAGGCAGTCAGGAGGAAAGTTTTTCTTATGGGGGGTCAACGGAGTGCCACTTGACTATTTCTTAAGTGGGGCATGTGCGTCAAATCAGAGGCATCTTGCATTCATAAAGGTCGATCAATATCTTCCGTGGATCAGGCAAAAATTAGGACAAGTGTAAAATAACAAGAAGCTCCATCGAGTCTATTTGAAAGTATGTCTATCAGTACCTATATACCTTAGGCTATCTTTTAGTTTAATAAGACAGATGTTTTACTTCTGAAATCATTCTCAAACGAGCGTTACCATCCATAGACTATGATCTGATTTTAGTATGTATATAATTGTAGTAGTAGATTTTATTAAGCAATGTATGCTTTCTGTGTACATACATATATGTTAAATATGTAAAATATTTATGTTAAAGATGTTGTAAATATAACATAATATACACAGAACTAACTTGCATGTTTATTGTCATAACCTCACCCTGGAAAGCTATCACATTACCTACGTACAGTCAACACAGTACATAGCTTGTTTTATCTTCGACCTATTATTACTTCTATATTTTTAAAGGGTGAATTTCATGTTACGCAGTATAGAAATTCACTCTTACGGCATAGTCCCAGTAAGGGGAAAGTATAACAGGCATATTGTGAGTGGCTGGGTGTGGAATTGGGTGTGAAACAATGCATTAGGTCAGGGGTCGGCAACCTTTTTTGGTGAAGGAGCCAATTTCCCAAAAAATAATAAATTAGATAATAATGGGAGCAGCAGTAGAGGCAATCAAATAACACCGAAAATAATTAATTGAATTACAAGTTTATTTTGATATTTCGACGAAGTCCCCCAGTTGTTGCCCCGCAGGGCGTTTTTTTAGAATTTCAATAATTTAAAAGTGAAATCTGCTGGGACTATAAAATAAACAAATTGAATCAAATAACATTCCCATTGTTGCCCTGCATGGGCGTATTTGTTTTCGAATTTTCACAATTTCCGGTTCCAGATCTTTATTCAAATAAAGAGCCATTCAAGAACCACAAAAGAGCCGCAGGTTGCCGATCCCTGCATTAGGTATTCTGGAAAGGCTGCAGAAATTCAGCAGAGTAATCAATGCTCAATGAATTCAATTATTTGTTCCTTCTTTGGATAGCAGAATGACAAATCGAGAAATATAGGAGATGCCTTGCCTAAAGTTCATCCTAAGGTTCGTCAATCAAACGCATGATTCCGTCACTCTTTTTCCATAATAAAAATGACTAGGTACAATCTTAATTTGATTGATTAAAAATCGCTAAAAAAATGAGTTAAATCCACTAAAAAAGGAACAATTTCGTAACATTTTTGAGTGGATTTAACTCATTTTTAAGCGATTTTCACTCAATCAAATTTAGAGTGTACATTTGCTGTAGTGAGATGAGACAAATCATCGACAGTTTTGTAGTTGAAGGTCCTTCAGTACCTACTCGTTTCAATGGGTGCTTGTGATGTTGTGGGCCCTTACAAGAGCATAGCAAAGGTTTTATCATGAGGGAGAACTGTGACATCCAGAGGGGGGGGGAGGGGGGGCAGCCCCCATTTCGAGCTCCAAAGGCTGATTTTTAGAATTTTAACAATTTAAAGTGAATCTGGGACTCTTAAATGTACAAACTGAATCATAGGACCTCTAAATAGGACCCATTGGTGCTCCATATTTATATAAGGCGTTTTCAACCCCATAATTCAAAAACTAATTAAAATAAATGAAAATCGATACTAACTATTGTGTGCTATTATATTTACTATTAAAAAAAAATTTTTGTGAAAATATATTAAAATTTGTGGAAGAAGATAGGATTTTAATGAGCGTACCAATTTTTACCAAAACCCCCCCGCCTTACCATAAATAATCCCCCCCAATTTTTTTTGTGATTTTTTTTTCCTTTCCTATATGATATTGATATTGTGTAAAAATTTCAGACCGATTGCTATTATCATACTCAAGTTAGTTTTTTTTGGGTGCATTGTCTCCTTAATCAATAAGTGATTCTGGGATGAAAATCTTAATTTTTTAAAATGATTTGGGTGTGTCACCTTCTCAAGTGGGGGTGGATAATCTCATTCCTCTCCCTCCCCCCCCCCCCCCCCCCTCCCTTCCTACGTTCGTATGCCCTGAAAAGAGTATTTAACAGCAACCATTGGAGTGAGTAGGTTCCACAAAACCACCAGTCAAAATATATTTGAAACTGTGTCAAAATATATTTGATTTTTTTCTTTCATAGGTTTTCATTTTACTTTCTAGACTCGCCGAATTATTTATTAATTATCTGTAAGACTCAGGGGTAGAAGGTCGCGCACTGACCATGTAATTAGGAAGGAGGTGGTTGTGGTCTTTAGTATCTAAACTAAAGCCTTCCCATAATTCTACCCCTCGACTGAGAGAAACACGACAAATTCTCAGTCAGGAAGGACGTTAGTGGGAAGCAAACCAGCGCCTCCGGAGATGCACAAATAGATTGGTATGTTGTCATTTAGTTTTTGCCAAAAGGCGATGCGCAGAAGGTTAAATACATGGTATGAAGAAACCTTGAACAACCGAATTCTCAATCATCAGTGGCGGTTTGTGCATGAGGCAAGGGAGGCTGTGCCTCCCTAAATATTAGAGAAGAAGAAAGGGATTGCATCGTATTTCACAACTCTTAACTTCATATATAATTGTGTATATCATTTTAATTTTAAATTATATAAATATTAGTATTTTACTTTAACTGATTGGTTTAATTCGCCACGCCAATCCCACACAATGAGAGTGCGCGCGCTGCTGAATACACGTTAGCCGTATACGCGGACTGCAAGGGAGGCTGAGCTGCTTACAGCCTCGTGTAGCCTCTGATTTCTACAGGCGAGGGGCAAGCGCGGGAGTGCGGGGTAAGCGCGACGCATGCAGAGCTATGATGACGTCAGGGAGGCGGCGAACGTGCCCGAGAGGCTCCGAGCGAACGACGAAGCTTTCTGCCCGCGCCGCTCTGCCCGCGCGTTTACTATACTATTTTATAATAACGTTTAATATATTAAACGTAATTATAAAATATTTTTCTGCCTCCCCACATTTCAAACCCACAAACCGCCACTGTCAATCATGTTTCACTTATCTCCAGCCCTACACAACCCTGTGTACAATACCACCAGATAAAAACCACCCCATCTCCCTTACATCAACCCCCAGCGCCTCGGGGAATGATTAATCATTGATACTTTCATGGGGGTGTATTATTGATTTTACAACATTGTGCAACCCTTAGATGAATTCGTCCTTTTGCATAGGGGATTCCACTTAGAAACTCCCAAGCCTGTCATTAGAAAACATTTAAGTGAATTAAATACGTCATGACAAGAACAATGAAATTTTGATCCTAATTTCCATACACCTAAAGCTATAAGACAACTTTGGGGGGGGGAGGGGGGGGGGGGGGGGGCATGTAGCGACATTGAGGATGGTAAAAGATAATATGTAAAGAGAGATTGGAAGTGTAACTCGTTGATAGGCAAGGTTTCTTCGTATTTCATGTGATGTGAATTAATATTCGTGTATTATTAATTATTAATATTGTATATTACTCTATTATAGTATAGAATAGAATTATATAGTATTGTATTAGCTGAATTCTGCTACAAACAATAAACTACTACTACTAAAAGTTCTACTCTCTAGATCTTGGTATAGACCTTGGGAGACCTTTTTACGAAAACAATCTAATCAAATTCGCAAGGAGCAGTGATGATTACTTACAAATTCCCTTGAATACAAACAGTTCAAAACAATTGCATAAGTAAAGTTTTTGATAGTTTGTCTGAATGTTGTCAAAAATATCTAAAACGTGTGTCCCAATGACCTTGCAAAATTTTAAGTGTATTGGTCAAATTGTTTCAGTTTCAACCGATCACATGATCTTCTCCAAAAACAAAAACTATATACGACGTGACTACTCATAATATCACTAGGTCTGTTCGTCGGGATGTTCTAACCTGTTCGGAACACACCGGAAGTCGTCACGGAAAAGTTTACTTATACCTATCCGTCGAGTTTTGATTCGTAATTCATGCACCTAACATATTCAGTGACGTACTTCCGCTTGCTCCGAGCAGGTTAGAACACCCCGACGATCAAACCTAGTGTGTGTGCAAAATTTCAGATCAATTTGTTGAACAGAATGACTTGGGCAGTGCAGGCAACAACACAGACAGAAAAACAAACAAATGAATTACATGAAAAGATCAAAATATAGTAGGTAGGTATACCTACTATAATTTAAAAAAAATTGAACGACTGACAAAAGTGAAAACTTGACTCGAACTGAAGAAAATATAATTTTCCGAAAACACAAATGAAATAACTGATGATTGATGAAGCTCTGCATTGTTTTTGAAATTTGTTAATAAAAACAATATCCTCAAACAAAACTGAATTAATTACAAATAATCTTTGCTTTCTATTTTAAAATCATTGAATCCATCTAAATTGAACCATTTTATCTTTCCTTGTCAATATTTCAAACCCCCTCACCTCCTCCCTACATAGTTTAGTTTAGTGTTCTCTTCCGACTCTTAAGCGTTCCACTTGGCTGGTTAAGTGACAGCAATTACTTCTGTGTTGCCACAAAGCGGCGGCGCTTGCTTTCTACAGGCGCCCTCATTCAGGTAGTGAGAGGGTGGAAATTAATTATACAGGTCGAGTTGAGGGTGAAAACGTAAGAGAAAGAGACATTTACAGGGGTGAAAGTGATGGCAAAGTTCGCTCTTCATGGAAGTTTACATAGGATGGAGTGCTTTCTTTTGTGATTTTATAATGACGGGCTTTTGCTTTAGCTTGAAATGTAATACAGAAAACATTAACATTTATTCAACTTTAAACAAAAGTAGACCATTTTAAATATTATCTCGGTGGCTCTGCTTTCTAAGAAAAATCATATGCAGTTTGATTTCCAGACACCTTAGTCCCTGTTTCAACAATAGGTAAAACAGGGACTAAGGTGTCTGGAAATAATACTGCATATGATTTTTCTTAGAAAGCAGAGCCACCGAGATAATATTTAAAATGGTCTATTGATTTTTAAAAGTGTTACTAAATGATTTAATAAATAAAAACAATACATTGCATAATAAAAATAATAAAAATCATGATTTTAGTTATGTACTACCTTAGTTATAGGTAGAAGGCCGTAAGTCCATTTTCTCTATTTTGGAATGATGTAATCAAGCTCTATTAATTTGGCTTTTTGCTGATGTCAGCAAAATAGAGTTATATATTAAAAATATTCTCTAACGCAATGACTCATGTCACCATTACAAATATTATTGGATGATAACAGAATTACTGTTTTTGAACTCGACACAAGAACAGTGAAATAGACTTCCGCCCTTCTACCTTGGAGGTACAAATATAATAAGTAATTAAAACGTTTGTTACGCTTTAAATATAACTATAATACGCATGTAGAGAATAAAAAAAAATCCTATTTCTGCCACCAATTGTGGAATTTTAAATTCTTATCTCTTTTTATTTCAGTTTTTAAATCATTGTAGAGAAACGCACATTTCATCAAGCACACTAATACTAAACTAGGAAAACGCTCAGAACGCGATGATGAGCGAGCACAGATACGTGCAACATCCAGCCAAACACGATACACGAGGAGACGACACTATACGATTTTCTTTGCAACTTTCCAATCTCCATATAAACACTTTAGTTCTGGAAGAACAGAATAACATATCCATGTCTCGTGATACTAACACAATTTTTCAAAAAAAATCTTTTGACAACTCTTTCTAAACTCTGAAAACAGCAACAAGTTTGTTAATACCATTGATTACCAAATACTTGACCGCTTGGGCTGAAAATGTGTAAAATATGAGATAATGTTGGTCGTGTCCATGATAAATTTGAACTTAATCGGAGAATTTTCATTTTCGACCAATCGGATGATTTGTTTAATATTTTAACGACGATATTACCACGACATCCTCCTGCCCACCTTCCATCCATCATTCCCTTAATATCTTCATTAATTTTCAATAACTATTTCATACATTTAAAAACGCTCTCTTCTGGAAACAAAAGTAAATTTACGACGCTGATTAATCTGATTAACTGAAAAATATTAGATACACTATCTGAAGTGAAACAATGCGATCTCCTTGTCTCACTCTAGTAGGTGTGCACTTATTTCATTTCTAATACATACCAATCATTGATTGTTACGGGACCTGACCAGCAACTAAATTTGTCCAACAATCATTCTTTCTTTTGTGAACTGTATACAATTCACTACATACTCGTTCGAGCTGCTTTAACATTCAAGTACTGTTCCATTTCTACGAAAATAAAATCTTAAGTAATCCCATATTTAAATATAGGTACACTCGGCAAAACAAAAATTGATCGTTGAACAAATTTGAATGACTGCTGGTCATGTCCCATACCAATCAAAGCTTGTTATTATCATTGAAATGTGAGGTCACCTACTAGAGTGAGACAATGTGATCGCTTAGACTGACTTCTGATGGTGCGATCTAACATTTATTAGCCTATCAGATTTATTGAACGATCAATTTATGTTTGGCCAAGTGTACATCGTATGGCCAGAGAAATGTGAACATGAATGCGAATTGAATTGTCTGTGAGACCTGGAATATGCCTGGATGTGTTGGTGGAAATCCCTAGAGAATTTCATGCAGTATGTAGGTAGTGGAATTACAGACAGACCTCGCCGTCTATTACTTATTCAACAGATCTCTGCAAACAATTGGAGGGAAGCAAAACACATATTCCACCCTTACATAATTTACAGAATTAGCTTCGAATTTAAACTTGGCACTAGGTCCTTCATTTCAATATCCGATGTTCAATAACATATTGTTGTCTTTACTATTCTCTACTACTAGAAAAACGCTATGTGTAACGCGTTGATGAGCGAGCCTTCGTACTACATGCGAATGCATAATATGCAAGGGAAATAGAGAACGATAATCTGATCGAATGCGTCATTGGTGATAAAGTTATAATAAATTTGACAAATATTTCAGAAAGAGCGTCAATAAAATGTCATTATGTTTTCCCCCAAAACACAAAAGTTGACCGCGTTTTTACTGCAATTGCGCCAGAATTACCCACATTCCACTTGCAGTGTTGAAATAAACATAGGCGCCAATACAAGCCACAGTAGATAAGTGGATGCGGTGAGGAGAAGTGAATGTATAGATTATTGCATGTCTGTCAAATCAGAGTAAACCAAATAGGTATTGTGACAGTCATAAGTGTGGGAGCCCATTAGTCATCAAAAGTGCACATGTGGTGAAATTATTTTTATTTTTGACTGACGCATAATCATCTAGTGGAGCGGTCGCTCCACCCAGCCAAGTCGTACTATACACTCACAGTCACTCAACATACCGTAAATGCCTAATAAACTGAGGAGCAGACCAAACACTTTTACTGTAAGCAACAACATGGCATTTTCGGCCTACTGGATCTTAAAATTGGAAAATCTCACATTGTTGTGAAATGTCTTAATTTCGAGCTATGGCCCACCCCACCCCATATACCAAATTTGGGAACAACAGGTTTTGCCATTTGCGAGCTAGAGGGCCATGAAAACAGTGAAATTATACCCCTTCTTAAAGCTATCTGATGATGATGATGATTCAGATATCAGGAAACATTGTTGACAGGGCCACAGCCTAAACGGCTGAACTGATCGACCTGAAACTTTTACCACATATGCACTTTTGGCGTCTGATGATACCTTGCCTCTTGTGATTTTTTGTGCCGCCATTTTTAAACCGGAAGTGACGTCATAACTCAAAAACGTCTCGACCGATTAGAACGAAATTAGCGCCATTCGATTTAGATGGTCATCTATATGAAGTATCAATAAAAAAAAATTATTTTCTTATTTTCTAAACCGGAAGTGACGTCATAAATACGCAATATTTAACTTATTTCAACAAATTATACTTAAAATACATACATAATTAACTTACATTGTAACATAGACAATACAATTTATATATTCAAGGTAGCAGTGTTCTCGGCCGCCATTCCTGAAACCGGAAGTGACGTCATATATCTAAAACGCCTGTACCGATTGCAACTGAACTAGCTCCTGCGTATTCATTCTGCTATTTATTTGAAAAATCAATTGTGTAAAATGAATAAATAAATTAATGGTACCGGAAATGGCGGCAGGAACCACTAAATGAAACCGGAAGTGACGTCATATATTACAAACGGCATGACCGATTTTACGGAAATATAGGGATTAGGAATTCAGATGGTCGTTCATGAAGGTATCAACTAGATAAAACTAGATTGTTTTCTTATTACCTATACCGGAATTCGGCCGCTATTTCAAAACCGGAAGTGACGTCATGTATCGAAAACGGCTGGATCGATTTTAACGAAACTTAAGCTATTCTTCTTGGATAATCATTTTCATCTTATACCAAACGCAACTTTTCATAGTAACCAAATCGGTTGAGGCGTATTTTTTTAAAGAAATTAGTCCCTGCTCGGACATGTGCTACAAGCTGTATGAATAAACTAACAAAAGAAGTGATATCCCAGAAAAAACACTCCGTGTAAAAAAGGCAGCCAAGTCTCTTTACTTTAAAAAAATTCAACACCGAAAAGGAGTGATATCAAAAAAGGAGCCAAGTCAATGACATTTCCAAATATTTAATCGTATTTTTGAAATAAAAGAATAAACACCGAGAAATACTTTACAAAAGGACTTGGCGCATCGTTTTTTTAAAGACATTTTTCTATTCATAAGCATAAGTCATTTATATACAACAGTCATTAAAAATTTTTAGAATAATAGGGAAACATCCTTCAATTACATATTATCTAGTGGAGCGGTCGCTCCACCCAGCCAAGTCGTACTATACACTCACACTCACTCAACATACCGTAAATGCCTAATAAACTGAGGAGCAGACGAAACACTTTTACTGTAAGCAACAACATGGCATTTTCGGCCTACTGGATCTCAAAATTGGGAAATCTCACATTGTTGCGAAATAACTTAATTTCGAGCTATGGCCCACCTGACAACATATACCAAATTTGGGAACAATACGTTATGCCGTTTGGGTGCTAGAGGGCCGTGAAAACAGTGAAATTACACCCCTTTTAAAAGCTATCTGATGATGATGATTCAGATATCAGGAAACGTTGCTATCACCGCCACAGCCTAAACGGCTGAACCGATCAACCTGAAATTTTTACCACATATGCACTTTTGGCGTCTGATGATACCTTGCCTCTTGTGATTTTTTGTGCCGCCATTTTTAAACCGGAAGTGACGTCATATCTCAAAAACGTCTGGACCGATTAGAACGAAATTAGCGCCATTCGATTTAGACGGTCATCTATATGAAGTATCAATAAAAAAATTATTATTTTCTTATTTTCTGAACCGGAAGTGACGTCATAAATACGCAATATTTAACTTATTTCAACAAATTATACTTAAGAGTCGACAGGACTCGCAGAAAATTTAGAAACGATGATAATGGCTTTTGCTCTGTATAACATATATAAAATAGTAATATTCTAATGTCACGTATACAAACAAACAGTCGAGCTTGGTGGAGTTTGCCTGAAATCTAAACAACACATAAATCGGCTTCAGTTCTGTAAACAACACCACTTGTGAGTCGTGAATCGAGAATATGGTCCAGGGAGGGAAATAGAAAAATAATGCATTGTTTGGGCCATTTGTCTTTCCCGCCTTGCTGATGACGGAGGCACTTGCTCCGTGCAACTAGGGGTGAGGTCCAAAATAGGAGCTGGTTGGGCGTTGACGTCACCATAGGATTTACGGGTTAAATCAAACTTGCCGCGTCAACAAACGAGCTGAAACCAGTACCCATAATACTCAAGCTCAAGAGGTCGGGCGTTGTGATTACTCTATTTTCATTCATTCGACCACGATTCGACTCAAGGTCACGCCCAGGTGTTACGTCACAATGTTAAAAGGATAGGGAAACTGGGCGACCTGATAATAAATCGGTATGCACCCTAGGTATGTTTTCTCCATGCAACAAGGGTTGGTTTTTCCTTCCGGCCGCATGGTTATCAGTTCGCAACGTAACCTTACCGAAGTAGGTCGTTGTTTCGTTTTTCTCGTCTAGCCCGCTTGCATCGAGCCAAGCGAAGCGCGTGTTTAGTTATTCTCGTACGTTTAAGTTATCACTGGTCTGGCATCGAAGCCGAGTCTCCAAGATATTACCCAGTTTAATTTGTTCGTACTATCTACAATAGTTCCTACATCATTTTCCATACAATTCCCGATTTACCTCACTGCAGTGTCCATCCACCCTGGCTTTACATCCCAGAGGAACCAAGACTTCGACCGACATCGTTGCAGACGCCGACGTCGCGACGCCAGTAAAGGTAAACCACTACTCACTATACAGTCCACTTCCAAGCTATCAGTTTCATCCTCTCAGTCGCAATTGTTGCCTTGCTAACACCACGGCCGCGACATGCATTATTGATAAGTTCATCGAGTGTAATACATATTTTAATTCGACTATTTATATGCTAGGTGATTTTTATTTCAATGCTGCTTACAATTTTTAGTTTGTATTTTTTGCGATCTATCAAATTAGTGTTGCCATGTACATGATACATGAGAAACTTTGCGTTCCAATCAAAGATAGGTAAGTTGACCAACAATATTATTTTATTATTATTTATTTTAAAATGTACATACATACAGAGGTACACTTACCGGTAGCGAGTATAGGGCAAGCCCCGTAACACATGTGCCTCGCTACCTCGCTACCGGCGAGGCACATGTGTTACGTGATGAAAACAATGTAATTTATTGCTCGCATGTGCTCGCAATATTGTTTGATTGTTGATGATTGTTGAATGTTGCTGATTGTTTTAGCAGTAATTTCTAAGATCAACCAAAACAACGTTTCTTGAGAATAACTGTCAGACAATTAGATTTTGGATAAATTATGATACTGTTTATTACAAAATACGGTTATACGGTATGTGTGGTAGCCTGGATCACATTTTTTGCAAATTTCTTTGGCGGGAAAACGGCAGGCTATCGCGTGATGACATTTTTACCATCCAACAATGAGGTTGCCATGGACATGGTTATAAAAAATATGACATAATTCGACATGAATACCGTTTTCCCGCCAAAATGTTCAGTAAATTTAAATGTAATATTTATGAATGAAAATTTACTCTTTGGAGTGCGAAAATAGGGTGTTTTAACAATCAAATATGTTTTTATTTTCAAAAAGGCATTTGCTTATTTGCATTCACTGCATCAATGAATCTGTATTAGTTCTCTGTCCAACGATGATGGCAATGGCAATATCAGACAAGAAGCAATAAAAATAATTGGTGCTGTACGTCGGTGCTCGCTCAATGCTCAACAGATGAAAATTAAATCGGCATTGGTCTAAGTTTGCTGACTAAGGGCCGGTCTTTCAATGCCTTGCTAACTTTTATACAGTCAATTAGGAATATATTGCCATGGCAACAACCAATTACATTTCTAGAATGACCACTAACTAACTGTTACGAGCTAATGGAGACTTTAGCAAAGTATTGAAAGACCGGGCCCAAGTGCACAAGGACAACCACAAGGACAACGATGACTTTAGATTTGATTGATTCTATGACAAGTTATGAACATTTTCACGTTTTCATTTTAAATAATTATAAAGTGAAAATGGCCCAGTCAGTGTCTGGCCATTAGTTCTAGTTTTCTCCCGGGCGCGTAGGGGGAAAGTGGGGGTCAATGACCCCCCACTGTTCATCTTGACACCCCCAGATATCACCCCCAGAAATACAAAAATGTTGATATGGCCATGCAAAAATGCCCAAATTTGCTCCATTATGAGGTTGAATTTACAAAATGTTCTCAAGTTTTACAAAACTTAATTTCTTTGGCTACGTCAAATCGTAGATTTCAACTCGTGCTGAACCTTACCAAAAATGTTTTGTTTTATGAATCACATGTCGAACCCTGGTCAAAAAGGTGACCCTAGTCTAATGATGTAAAATCATTTTGATTTTGCAGCGTACGGCACACGGCGCGTTTTTTCCCGCTCTGTCACGCGGTTTTTCGCCCTGGGGAGTTTTACACGAGTCTTTTGCTCGTCCTGTGTGTTCGCTCCCATAAGACTCCCCTAGATTGGAAATGATAGCTGTGATTTGCGTTTGGTTGAGCAGCGTAAGGAGGAAGAATAAGAAAATCAGGGATGTTGTGACATGATTTATGCTAGATTGAAGCGTAATGATCACTGTTTTTTATATACTAAGAAAGAACGACGCTTAGTTGACAAACGGCAACTCTTGTTGGGAGCTTATAGTCATGACTAAAATATTGGAAACCATCAATTGAAAGTGAAGACAGGAAAATTGGAGACAAATTCATTTTATTATCATCAATTATATACAATTTCATAAATCATCTAAGCTGCATTATTTGTATCGTTTAAAGTAATTTTTCAGCTTGACACGCTGACGACGTTGCTCGACGCCCAGACGCTTGACGTCGAAAAGAACAGCAAAGACGCCTTTCAGGAAATACAGCCTCCTTCACTTCAACAATGTGTATGAAACAGATACATCAATAAACACGTTTATATCAAGCGTATGAATCTGTTGTACAATAAGCTATGAGAAAATTGAAGCAGTGAAGAGAAGTCATGTCCGTGGGAAATCTTTTCGAAATAAAAAGAAAATTAACAAAGAGAGAAATTATATACATGATGAAGTGCATGCCCAAAAGTATGATATTGAAAAGTTCCATAACATAATTACCTGTGAACGTATTGGAAGGTAAGTAGTTGATCTGCAAAAATATCGAAACCCGGGAAACAGCGTGTGTGTATCAACACCAGTACAGCCAGCAAGACACTAAAACAAAATTCACTAAAAAAGCGGCATTAAATATCTTGTTCTATTTATCAAAATAAAGAACAACACTTTCATGAAGAGCTGCATTTACATCGTGCAGTCAAAAAGCTACGGTTCTAACAACAGCGTTGTTCAGGGGGGTGGGAAGGGAGGGGGGGGGGGGGGGTGTTCACGATTTGTGACAAAAGGGAAGAAGGTCAAGTGACTACACTGTGGCACCGTATTATCAACACACTCCACTGACATCGTGTTCATCGTGCAGTCGAAGAGCTACGGTTCTAACAACAGCGTTGTTCAGGGGGGGGGGGTCACGATTTGTGACATAGTCACAAGGGAAGAAGGCCAAGTGACTACACTGTGGCACCGTATTATCAACACACTCCACTGACATCGTGTTCATCGTGCAGTCGAAAAGCTACGGTTCAAACAACAGCGCTGATCACTAGTGACCAGACTCTGCGCCACCGTATTATCAACACACTCCACTGACATCGTGTTCATCGTGTAGTCGAAGAGCTACGGTTCTAACAACAGCGTTGTTCAAGGGGGGGTCACGATTTGTGACATAGTCACAAGGGAAGAGGCCAAGTGACTACACTGTGGCACCGTATTATCAACACACTCCACTGACATCGTGTTCATCGTGCAGTCGAAAAGCTACGGTTCAAACAACAGCGCTGATCACTAGTGACCGACTCTGTGCCACCGTATTATCAACACACTCCACTGACATCGTGTTCATCGTGTAGTCGAAGAGCTACGGTTCTAACAACAGCGTTGTTCAAGGGGGGGTCACGATTTGTGACATAGTCACAAGGGAAGAGGCCAAGTGACTACACTGTGGCACCGTATTATCAACACACTCCACTGACATCGTGTTCATCGTGCAGTCGAAAAGCTACGGTTCAAACAACAGCGCTGATCACTAGTGACCAGACTCTGCGCCACCGTATTATCAACACACTCCACTGACATCGTGTTCATCGTGTAGTCGAAAAGCTACGGTTCTAACAACAGCGTTGTTCAAGGGGGGGTCACGATTTGTGACATAGTCACAAGGAAAGAAGGTCAAGTGACTACACTGCGCCACCGTATTATCAACACACTCCACTGACATCGTGTTCATCGTGTAGTCGAAGAGCTACGGTTCTAACAACGGCGTTGTTCAGGGAGGGGGAGGGTCACAATTTGTGACAAAGTCACAAGGGAAGAAGGCTAAGTGACTTCACTGTGGCACCGTATTATCAACACACTCCACTGACATCGTGTTCATCGTGCAGTCGAAAAGCTACGGTTCAAACAACAGAGCTGTAGACCTGCGCCACCGTATTATCAACACACTCCACTGACATCGTGTTCATCGTGTAGTCGAAGAGCTACGGTTCTAACAACAGCGTTGTTCAGGGGGGGGGGGGTCACGATTTGTGACATTGTCACAAGGGAAGAAGGCCAAGTGACTACACTGTGGCACCGTATTATCAACACACTCCACTGACATCGTGTTCATCGTGCAGTCGAAAAGCTACGGTTCAAACAACAGCGCTGATCACTAGTGACCAGACTCTGCGCCACCGTATTATCAACACACTCCACTGACATCGTGTTCATCGTGTAGTCGAAGAGCTACGGTTCTAACAACAGCGTTGTTCAGGGGGGGGGGGGGGGTCACGATTTGTGACATAGTCACAAGGGAAGAAGGCCAAGTGACTACACTGTGGCACCGTATTATCAACACACTCCACTGACATCGTGTTCATCGTGCAGTCGAAAAGCTACGGTTCAAACAACAGCGCTGATCAAGTCACCAGACTCTGCGCCACCGTATTATCAACACACTCCACTGACATCGTGTTCATCGTGTAGTCGAAGAGCTACGGTTCAAACAACAGCGTTGTTCAAGGGGGGGTCACGATTTGTGACATATTCACAAGGGAAGAAGGTCAAGTGACTACACTGCGCCACCGTATTATCAACACACTCCACTGACATCGTGTTCATCGTGTAGTCGAAGAGCTACGGTTCTAACAACAGCGTTGTTCAGGGGGGGGGGGGGAGGGTCACAATTTGTGACAAAGTCACAAGGGAAGAAGGCTAAGTGACTACACTGTGGCACCGTATTTTCAACACACTCCACTGACATCGTGTTCATCGTGCAGTCGAAAAGCTACGGTTCAAACAACAGAGCTGTAGACCTGCGCCACCGTATTATCAACACACTCCACTGACATCGTGTTCATCGTGTAGTCGAAGAGCTACGGTTCTAACAACAGCGTTGTTCAGGGGGGGGGGGGGAGGGTCACAATTTGTGACAAAGTCACAAGGGAAGAAGGCTAAGTGACTACACTGTGGCACCGTATTATCAACACACTCCACTGACATCGTGTTCATCGTGCAGTCGAAAAGCTACGGTTCAAACAACAGAGCTGTAGACCTGCGCCACCGTATTATCAACACACTCCACTGACATCGTGTTCATCGTGTAGTCGAAGAGCTACGGTTCTAATAACAGCGTTGTTCAAGGGGGGGTCACGATTTGTGACAAAGTCACAAGGGAAGAGGCCAAGTGACTACACTGTGGCACCGTATTATCAACACACTCCACTGACATCGTGTTCATCGTGCAGTCGAAAAGCTACGGTTCAAACAACAGCGCTGATCACTAGTGACCAGACTCTGCGCCACCGTATTATCAACACACTCCACTGACATCGTGTTCATCGTGTAGTCGAAGAGCTACGGTTCTAACAACAGCGTTGTTCAGGGGGGGGGGGGGGGGTCACGATTTGTGACATAGTCACAAGGGAAGAAGGCCAAGTGACTACACTGTGGCACCGTATTATCAACACACTCCACTGACATCGTGTTCATCGTGCAGTCGAAAAGCTACGGTTCAAACAACAGCGCTGATCAAGTGACCAGACTCTGCGCCACCGTATTATCAACACACTCCACTGACATCGTGTTCATCGTGTAGTCGAAGAGCTACGGTTCAAACAACAGCGTTGTTCAAGGGGGGGTCACGATTTGTGACATATTCATAAGGGAAGAAGGTCAAGTGACTACACTGCGCCACCGTATTATCAACACACTCCACTGACATCGTGTTCATCGTGTAGTCAAAGAGCTACGGTTCTAACAACAGCGTTGTTCAGGGGGGGGGGGGGAGGGTCACAATTTGTGACAAAGTCACAAGGGAAGAAGGCTAAGTGACTACACTGTGGCACCGTATTTTCAACACACTCCACTGACATCGTGTTCATCGTGCAGTCGAAAAGCTACGGTTCAAACAACAGCGCTGATCACTAGTGACCAGACTCTGCGCCACCGTATTATCAACACACTCCACTGACATCGTGTTCATCGTGTAGTCGAAGAGCTACGGTTCTAACAACAGCGTTGTTCAAGGGGGGGTCACGATTTGTGACATAGTCACAAGGGAAGAGGCCAAGTGACTACACTGTGGCACCGTATTATCAACACACTCCACTGACATCGTGTTCATCGTGCAGTCGAAAAGCTACGGTTCAAACAACAGCGCTGATCACTAGTGACCAGACTCTGCGCCACCGTATTATCAACACACTCCACTGACATCGTGTTCATCGTGTAGTCGAAGAGCTACGGTTCTAACAACAGCGTTGTTCAAGGGGGGGTCACGATTTGTGACATAGTCACAAGGGAAGAGGCCAAGTGACTACACTGTGGCACCGTATTATCAACACACTCCACTGACATCGTGTTCATCGTGCAGTCGAAAAGCTACGGTTCAAACAACAGCGCTGATCACTAGTGACCAGACTCTGCGCCACCGTATTATCAACACACTCCACTGACATCGTGTTCATCGTGTAGTCGAAGAGCTACGGTTTAAACAACAGCGTTGTTCACTAAGGTGCAGTCCATAAACTACGTTCGCGATTTTGGTGGAGAGGGGGATTCACTATTTGTGACATAAGCACAAGGGGGGAGGGTGTGTAAGTATAGTTATGTTACGTCACACTTCCAAACTCAAATTTCTATATTTTTTTATTTTTGAAATAAAAAAATATGGTACTCTATCCTATTGGGGGGGGGGGGGGGGGCGATCCACAATTTGTGACGTAATTACAGAGGGGGGAGGGGGGAGTTGGTTTTGTGACAAGCTGTGACATTGGGGAGATCTTTGTCTGTCCCCGGCCGTAGCTACGGTTCAAACAACAGCGTAGTTCACTGCAATACTATCAGACAGCTTACGGTACCGCGAAGTAACAAGATGGGACAACATCTGGAAGACGAGAAACACCAGGATGTGACGACCATCGAGGATGAGAGGCGGGACACACTGCAGGGATTCGAACCCGCTGTCCTGAAGCAGCAGTCAACCAGGATCATATCTGGAGCAATGGAGAAACACTTGGTTATTTCCTGTTATTTCATTCACTGTTTGTTAAAATTTAATAGTGTTTTTGGGCATGCACTTCAATAAAACACAATTCAATATATCTAAAATATTATCTTCAATTCAATAAGAAAGCAAGTCTGCCAAGAACTTTGTTTGGGCAGAAGCATGAGCTCGAGCGAGTAAATTTGTTTGACGTTCTCGTCGGGGCGAAACTGTTATTCCACTGGTTCACCCTGTGATGGAAATTGGTTAAAAGTGGTGCAGTCTCATTGGTCCCATCAAGTGTAGTGACTGCAGAAGAATCTGTGAACATTTCCTTTTAGTTCGATTAAGATATTTTGAAATACCGGATTGACGTCACTAATCTAGACACTGAACTGGTGTCGAAGTGTGGACTCTTGAATCTCAGATTGTCTTCACTTGTGTCTGCAATTCATCTCCATCATTCTGTGTCCAATGTGTAGCTGAGGCGAGATGGCTTCTGTACAGATGTTCAAATCATATCATACAACCGCTTTTTCATATCGCTTCAAACATTGACTGCGATATTTTATTTCCGATTTCGTTGTTATAGTTACATGGTGATCATTGTATGCTCGACATTCTTATACTTTGCCGCGACCTTCTTTGTTGTAACAATGACCAGATGGCAGATACAACAGTTTGAAATGCAACCTTCAACCTTCATTGGCACTCAAGGAACAATTTATCTGTTTTATATGATTTTGAAATATGTTTCAAATATCCACTTTAAATGGGAGAATAAGGGCTAAGCTACAGATTTTGTAAGAAACTGTATTTGTGATAAAATTGCACCCATGTTACTGTTTCCAAAGCTATACTTCTAACATTGTGACTGAATTTTGCTTGAAAGAAATCTTCAAAATGATAAATGTGAAGCATCAAAAGACAATAGGCTAATTCCATACAAACGCGACCAAAAAAGTGAAAAATTTACATCACCATCTTTAATTTTGGTAAAACTTGGTATAAATGTTCACATACATAAATAAACACACATGTATTTTTTTTGTTTCGCCATATCTCTAACCGTGTTCGAGCGACGCTCCCCTAAAGAAACCAACTTTTTGTTGGGGTTGATTTACATAATCTATCATAACTTTTGATCCGTTTGAGATAATCGATTGTTTTATTTTAGTAATTGGAGCTCATAGCATGACCTTGTTAACTAGATATTGCACTTTTAAAAATATTTTAACAGGGGTGACCAAACCAAATTTTGACTTTATTTACCCCCACCCCCTAAAGAGAGGCCACTTTTAAAAATTTGAAAAAAATATATGATAACGGCAATACATAGTACTAAAATATCGCGTAAGTCGCATTCTAGGCCTACTTCTACTTTAGGCGCAGTAAACAAAAGTTTGAGGTAATGTTGAGAAATGTGCACTATTTTCCTGTGTGATGGGACTTGTATTTTTCACTAACGACCGAATGCGACTTTGAATCCTCTTTATAAAATAAATATTCGATATTTGTTGTTAATTGTCCCTCCGTGTTAATTGTGTTGTTAGTGTCCTCGAAGTACTTATTATTGCAATATTGTATTTGCAGTTAGTAGGTAAAATAATTCTTCACAGCATTTGACTGTATAAAGTTTCAGAGTATTTGTCAGTATGCAAATATTGAATAATACATCCAAGACAGGGGTGACCAAACCAAAGTTTGTCGTCTTTACCCCTCACCACCACCCAACAAGATACCGCTTTCAAAAATGAAAAAATAATGTACGTTACGCGTAATTAATATGAACATAAGCTCAGCAAGTTTGGTCAGGTACTGGGAATTGAGAAAAGTTCGTCATCATGTTGAATTCTATGTTAATGTTTCAATAAATTAGGCCTGCGGCTTTGTACGCTTTCAGCAGGAATCATTCTTAATTATAAACGATTTTACATAGAATGTATCTGTATAATCTGTATATCTCTAACAGATAATGTAAAATCGTTTATAATTAAGATTGATTGAAAAAGAATAATTGAAAGCGCACAAAAACGCGGGCCTTTATTGAAAAATTAACTAACTTCCATATGAATATACTAGGAAAACGCTCTGTGTAACGCGTTGATAAGCGAGCACGGATACGTGCGACACCTCGAACCATAATTCCTTAAAACACGGCAATAATATACTGAAGGCTAGAAGCATGATTCACTAAATTATATAAAAAATAACTGCATTTGTGTCTCATTGCAAGTTAGTAACAGACACACACTCATGTGTATTTTTTGGAGTATTTAGGTGTGTATCAAAGGGATTTATTCCAAATAATAATTACAGAAACAAAACAGATAATTAAACAATACAGATAAATACAGAGATTGAAACTCACAAAATAGGCAACATGACATAATTTAAGAAATAGTATTCAAACAGTTACTTGCCGTTCCATACAATAGAGCAATTTCCTATTACCCAACACATTGTATTGTAACTATAAATATAACGTATTGACTGAATAAATAAAATAATTCATAAACGTAATTTCATTTATCAACCAACCAACCAATCTATTTCTACAATCAAGCAGACATTTCGCCGGTCTACAAAAAATTTGCTTAGCATTTGAAAGGATTGAAAGTAAGACTGCATGTTAAAACTTTTATAAACAATAAATACCTATACTATCGGTTAAAATAAAATAAAAACTATAACCTCGCAGGTATTGCTATAACTATACCTATTTAACCGTAAAACGTATTCTAACAATAATCTATAGACAGCTGACTGCTTCCGAGTTTGTTTTGAATGGAGCGCATCGGGCGGCCGCAACGGACTCCTCGAACCTACAATGCTATTTATATGGGAAAACACGATTTTTTTTTATTTATGGACGGATCTTTCTCAAAAACTATACAGGTCTAAGTTAGTATGAGATGAAGGTGTGTGCAAAATTTCAGATCGATGCGTTGACCGGTGCGACCTGGGTTGAAGCGACAAAAAAAAAACACACACACAGAGAAAGTGCCGCAAGAGTCAAGTAGAGACGCTCGCTCCGCTCGCTTAATAACGTTGCTAAGCCTGTGTTCATATTAACTACTAGCAACATACCTACATTAGTTTATTATTTTATTTTTGAAAGTGATCTCTTGTAGGGCAGGGTAAGGGATAAAGACTGCAAACATTGGTTTGGTCATCCCTGTCTTGGATTTATTATTGAATTTTGCATACTCACAAATACTCTGAAACCTTATACAGTCAAATGCTACGAAGTCTTAATTTACCTACTAACTGCAAATACAATATTGTAATAATGTACCTACTTCTAATTAGACAATGAATTTGAGAATCAATGGTGTAAGAAGAAGAAGAACTGCGATCTAGTTCATGCATTTTTGCTTTAATAGGGTAATATGTCGGATCGGAGGGACAATTAACAACAAATATCGAATATTTATTTTATAAAGAGGAATCAAAGTCGCGTTCCATCGTTAGTGAAAAATACAAGTCCCATCACACAGGAAAATAGTGCACATTTCTCAACATTGCCTTAAACTTTTGTTTACTGCGCCTAAAGTAGAAGTAGGCCTATAATTCGACTTGCGCGATATTTTAGTACTATATTTTGCCGATATCATATATTTTTTTCAGATTTTTAAAAGTGGCCTCTCTTTGGGGGATGAGGGTGTTTATTGTAAACATTTAGTTTGGCCACCCCTGTAAAAATATTTTTTTAATTTTAAATATCTAGTTAAAAAGCTCATTTAATTAGCTCTAATAATTAAAATAGATCAATCAATTATCTCAAACGGATCCAAAGTTACGATACATTATGTAAATCAACCCCTACTAAAAGTTGGTTTTTTCGGGGTGCGTCTCTCCAACACCGTTAGAGATATGGCAAAACAAAAAAATACGTATGTGATTATTTAGGTTTATAAACAATTCTACCAAGTTTGACCAACATTAAAGAAGGTGACGTAAATTGTTGGGCCGCTTTGGCATGGAACGAGTCAATAGAGACTTTTAAAATAAACCTAGCTATTGCTTTTGCATATAGCACGTAAGTACTTCCTATTGTTTGGTGCTTTTCATTTGTTATTTAAAAAGTGAGAGGGAACGCAATCTACGAACCCACAATTCCGTATTTAAAGACAAATTTACTGTTAAGACTGTAAGTCCTTTCATTGGCACTCAAGGAACAATTTATCTGTTTTTATATGAATTTGAAAAATGTTTCAAATACTATTTTGTTCTGTTAGTTTTGATTGGCTAAGAAAGTCTCGTAGTCATCTACATTAGGCTCATTTCGTAGTGTTTTTATTTTTTTGATTTCTTTAGTTATTTATAGCTTAGTAATACGATACTCGTAGGAGGGGAATTAATATTTTGTATCCTCTAAAAATTCTGGTAATAATCTAATCGTAAGTGCCATACCTTATAGTACGATAGAGATATTTGAAATACTACCGGATTGACGTCCTGTACTCTGGGACTGAACTGCAGTGCGATTGTGTAACTCTCATTGTGAGAAGTGCATGAACATCTTTCACTTCTAGCCAATAGCGGAAAGGGACTGACTTCTATTAGCTTCTATTTGTTTCCCCACCGATGGCTGCCACCTTAGCGCGGTGGTGGGGTTTTCGTTGGCCAATGATCCATTGCAGCTACGCCGGCGAGCATATGCTCATGTGTAAGGGTTACCCATGCCGGACAGGTCAGTGGTGAGGTCCGGACAAAGAGCAGCCAGGGTCGGCCTAACCATGTCCTCCCTTGAATTTGCGGTCCCCTCCCCTCCCCTCGGGCCGGCCTTCCCCCTCGAGATGGTGATCCCCCTGAAATCGGGTTCCGCCGGCCCGAATCCTCACACCCCCCGGTCCGTCCCCATTCCTGCCTGGCCTCCCCACCAGTGTTGGACTCCCCCGGATCGGGCCCGTTAGGTCAACCCCTCCCCATGTCCACCACTTATATCAACAAAGTTAAATGCAAAAATGCAAAAATTAATGTGCGCAATATAACCTCGTCGTTGACGCGCCGTTAAACCACAATAATCTAATCTAATCTATTTGTTTCGCTATTGGCTAGAAGTGAAAGATGTTCATGTACATCTCACAATGAGAGTTACACAATCGCACTGCTGGTGTCGAACTGCAGACTCTTAAATGAAATTTGACTCTCCAACATATTCTGTCCGTCTTCGTTTTATCACTCGAGTCAAATGTTTGGACAAACCATGGACCAGCGACATGTCGATGTTCCTTATAACTGTGCCGAATCACAACGAATCTGTTTTAGGTTTTAGTTCGTCTTCCAATAGTATTGCTATGGTTACAATACAAGAATATGGTGTTCATTTTGGCATTTTTGGTATCAAATACAACTATTACATTTTCTCTGTTGTACAAAATGATTACCCCATTGTCCTCCGAATTCTGGATTCAACTTGTATGATGCAAGTTTGACCAAGAAATGTTGAAAAGTGAAAACGACTAATCCCAACGTCAATTTATAGAAAATGTGTCGGTTTTCCGTTGTAAGCAAAAGATTTTCTTTGTGGGGTGGAGCGGGATAGCTGGTGAACTAAATACTTTACAATCTACCCGACCCAAAGATAAGAATCTCTCTCAATATTTATCTAAACATGAGATTTTAGATGACTGAGAGTGAGCGTGGCCTTGAAAAGTTTTTTAATCGATTTTTATCAATATCCTTTACCAATGTAATTTTTAATAAAATAAGGCTTTGTACGAGTCTTCAAAACAGTTCAATGAAAATAATTTCATAGCTTGGAATGATTTATTAGTTTTATATTGTCTTGTCTTATAGACGTTTAGTGCCTGAAAATTAGTAAAAATATGGCACTAAACGTCTGTAGAACGAAATAAAAAGAATAATTACCATTTAAACCATGAAATTATTTTCATTGAACAGTTCTGAAGACTCGTACAAAGCCTTTTTTTATTAACTATAATATTGGTAAAAGATATAGTAAAAATAGCTTAAAAACTTTTCAAGGCCACGCTTACAACTCAGTGTATAACTATCACATGACTTTTCAGGCGTTGCGTGCTCTGTAAGTTGGCACGAAGCAAAAATTAAAAAATGCTACTCATATACAATCAGACTGATCATGTGAACATCCTATCAAAGTTACACCCACTTAAGAAACAAATGTTCTCTCTCAATTTGCTTCAACGGCCGAGCGCTTGCGTCGAGCATGCATAACTCGTTTAATTTAAGAAGTGAGAGGGAAACGCAATCTACGAACCCACAATTCCGTATTTCAAAGACAAATTTAGTGAAGTTACGGTGACGATAAGTTATTTCATTGGAACTCGAGGAACAATTCCGCTGTTTTTATATGAATTTTGTCAAATTTTTCATATCATTTTGTTCTTTTAGTTTCGATTGGTTGAAAGTTTCGTAATCATCCACATTAGGAGCAATTCGCAGTTTTTGTAATTTTTTTTATTATATATATTTATTTTTTATTTTTTTTCTTATTTTAGATTTTTTTTTTTTTTTTTTTTTAGATTTATTTTGTACACATCTTACAAGTAGTGGGTATCCACAAGGTGGTAAGGAACAACAGTACAATGAAAATTAATAATATGGTATAATAAATAATAGAGCCAGCTCTCAAGGTCCTTCTAATTCTTGTTGTCTTCACTTCCTTCATCACCGTCCTCCTCGTTCTTAGATGTCACCATATGTCGAAACTCTTTTACAGATATGTCAGTCATATCAAAGTGTTGCAATTTGTTCCAGTCACGAACGGTTCTGGCCAAAAATGAAAATCTACCGCAATCGGTTCGTGCAAAAAGTTCTTTTATCATGTGACTTGAGGTTGTTCTTCCTTGACGTTTTTCTTCTAACTTTCCAGCACATTCAGACCATCCAATATTGCCATTTCTCATTTTAAACATATTGCATAACCTTGCAGTCTTCCTTCTGCTTTCTAAAGTTTCCCATTCCAATTCCTTCATCATTTCATTGGGACTTTCCCAAACAACATTCAAAACACCTCTCTCATTCCGTTCCTTCTTCCACTTCTTTACTCTACCAGTCACCCTTCTAGCCGCAATTTTTTGAATATTTTCTAGTGACCTAACTGCATTTTCTCGGTAAGGGTCCCATATGGCACCTCCATATTCCAGAAGAGGTCTCAAGAGTGTCTTATATGCCATGTTTTTCGTAGCTATGCTTGCTCCCATCAAGTTTCTATAGACAAAATTTATGTTTTTAAGGGCTTTACTGGCAACTAGACTTATATGGTCTTTCCACTCCAAAGTTTCATCAATCCAGACTCCAAGGTATTTGTAGCCATTCATCACTTGCAGTGTCTGCTCAGCAATGGAATATTTGGCAGGATTACTTTTTCTGGCTCGCGTATAACTCACAACTACGCACTTCTTCACATTCAAGCTCATTTCATTCTTAATCATCCATTCATTGATCACTTCCAAGTCATGTTGAACTTATTACGATACTCGTAGGAGGGGAAAGCTTTTTTGATCATTTCAAAAACTCTGGTAATAATCTAATCGTAGGTACCATAACTTAGTATACGATAGAGATATTTGAAATACTAACGGATTGACGTCCTGTACTCTGGGACTGAACTGGTGTCGAACTGCAGACTCTTAAATGGAATCTGACTCTCCCAACAAGTGTCCTCTTCGTTTTATCTTTCGAGTCAAATGTTTGGACAAACCATGGACCAGGGACTTGCTCGATGTTCTGTATAAACTGTTCCGAATCACAACGAATCTGTTTTAGGTTTTAGTTCGTCTTCTAATAATATTGCTATGGTTACAATACAAGAATATGGTGTTCATTTTGGCATTTTTGGTATCAAATACAATTATTACATTTTCTCTGTTGTAAACAATGATTACTCCATTGTTCTGAATTCAACCTGTATGATGCAAATTTGACCAAGAAATGATGAAAAGTGAAAACGACTAATTTACTACTTCAATTTGTATAGAAAATGTGTCTGTTTTCCTTTGTATGCAAAGGATTTTCTTTGTTTAGCGGAGCGGGGGAGGGGGGATAGCTGGTGAACTAAATACTTGATATTGTACCCGACCCAAAGATAAGAATATCTCTCAATATTCAGCTAAACATGAGATTGAATTCAGTGTAAACAATCACATGACTTGGTCACTATGCGCCATGCAGTTCTGTACTCCGTGTGTCTCCAGAAGTCAGAGAAAACTCGAAGCAATAAAACTGTGGGTTGATCTGTGAATTGAGGGGGGGGGGGGGGGGGGGGATATTAATAACGGTGCGAATTTGTCTCTCAAAGTACGAGGCTCTATTTTGATTGCTCGCCATGAAACTGTTTTTCAGCAAAATACAATTCCCCAGAATGTACATGTCAGAAATAATATCAATTTATAGCGCAGATTTAAATGATTAGAAATATATCAGTATACTTAGAGGAAGGAGGAATGACTCAACAAATTCCTGGGAATTGTACAGGAAATGTATTTATCATTTTGAAGTACCTTTCGAAGGTATGCCATCATATAACAAACTACCGATTCAGTTATGATATTTAAAATTGTACACATAATTTGAAATGACATACACTAGAGATCCTATCATACACAATCAAACTTTACAATGTATCACACAATCACCAATATGATTGATTATGAGCAAGACTGGGAAGCGATCAGCTTCTCGATCTGTTGAACTTGAACAATCACGCGACACCATGATCACTATACCTGGCTACAGGACTCGAACTCAGTACTCCTGTGTGTAATGATGTACTTGGTGACGTCAGATTCTGGTCCATTGCACAGCATCTCGATGTCACGTTCAAGAAGATGATCCAGAAGATCGCAGCACCAATATGAATCTTCTTTTAGTTGCAACCAGAGTTGCAATGAATCGATCCAACAAGTCTAATATTCAAGAATAATGTCTATATCTCTATGAAATGTGGCTTAGGTACTTATAAATGTTTTTAAAAAATGTGTAAGGATTTATCAGAGGAAATTTGAAGCGTCCGATATTGAAAGTAATGAATTTTTTTGTTACCATAGATATTATAGGATACAATAATATCGTTACAACAACGTACAAAGTTCTTACTTTTAGTTTTTAATAATCAATTATTTGACGATTTTATGTTCCATTGTGGCAATCAATATAATGAAACAGACCAAGTTTCAATTTTGCATGCATTTGTAAAAATCACGTCCTTTTTTACGGTGTATAAATTTTCTTATTTTAACCAAGTGCTTTAAGGTGCTGCAAGCGCGAGCGATTTTGCTGCTTTTTGTAGACACTTTTTTGGATACGATTGGAGACGAAACGGGTTGACCAAATGATTTGAAATTTTAATCATGATTAGATGAAAGACAAAACTTAGTGTTATCCCTTGGTACATTTTTAATTTTATGTTTCGTTAATTAGTAATAATTAGTGGATTTTTGGTGAAAAATTTGCTGTTTTCTTGTCACTCTGGGTGCCGTAAAAAATTAAATTTCAAAAATGTGCCAAGTGATAACCCTAAGTTTATCTTGTATCTAATCACGATAAAAATTGAGATCAATTGGTTCACCGATCTGGTCTCCAATCGTATCGGAAATTTAATCGTTTTGCGCGGTTTTGTTGAATAACCGGCGTCTAATTAACAAGGAACGAATAAAAAATGAAAGAGTGCTACTAAAATACAATCAGACCTATCATGTGAACATCTTATCAAAGTTACACCCACTTATGACACAATTTTCTCTCTCTCAATTTGCTAAAACGGCGAGCGCTTGTATCACCTTAATTTGAAATGGCATACACTAGAGATCCATACACAATCAGATTTGCCAATGTATCACACAATCACCAATATGATTGATTATGAGCAAGACTGGGAAGCGATCAGCTTCTCGATCTGTTAAACTTGAACAATCACGCGACACCATGATCACTATACCTGGCTACAGGACTCGAACTCAGTACTCCTGTGTGTAATGATGCACTTGGTGACGTCAGATTCTGGTCCATTGCACAGCATCTCGATGTCACGTTCAAGAAGATGATCCAGAAGATCGCAGCACCAATATGAATCTTCTTTTAGTTACAACCAGAGTTGCAATGAATCGATTCAACTAGTCGAATATTCAGGAATAATTTCTGTATCTTTCAATGAAATGTGGCTTACTTATAAATGTTTAAAAAAAATTAAAAATATTAAAGGATTTGTCAGTGGAAATTTGAAGCGTCCGATTGAAAGTAACGAATATTTTTGTTACCATAGATATAGGATACAACAATATCGTTACAACGTTGGTACAAAGTTCTTACTTTTAATTTTTAATCATGAATTATTTAATACTTTTATGTTCTGTTTGTTGGCGATGATAATGAAACAGACCAAGTTTAAATTTTGCATGCATTTGTAAAAAAATCCCGCCCTTTTTTACGGTGTATAAATTTTCTAATTTTAATAAAGTGCTTTAATTGGTTACATTTAAGAAAAGTCTGTTGACTGAAAATCAAAATGTTCCAATCAAGTTTAAAATTGCAAGGTCATGTGTATCGAATAGTAATTGATCTGATTTAGCTTTTTGGTCCAGAGTGTACAGAAATATGTTCTCGAAGGAATGGGGTGGGGGGGGGATGGGGCGGCATGCCACATTGTTTAAATTGGAGCTGGCACCAGTTTTAAAAGTACTCGAGGGTGAAAAAAGATCTCAACAAGGGGTAGTTTGTAAGGAAATCACATTTCATTTTCCAACCACCCCTGAAAGTTTTAACTCAATCAATTGATGCTTCCTTCCTATGAGGAAATTGTTGAAACAGAAATTCCTGACACAGTGCGTTGCTGAATGTTGGTAAGAGTGACAGCCGTTTCGACTAGTTGTAAATTAAAAGAAAGGAAATGATTTTAAATTAAATCATAGTAAGTCTGGCGTAAACTGTGTCGCTTTTTGTTGATTTCTTCCTTACACTTGTCGGTTGAGCGGGGGGGGGGGGGGGGGGGAGATGGTTTGTTTTTTCACAATAAATGTAAAACAAACTCTTCAAATGGATTTGATTTATAAATGAGAACTGATGGAGCATCAATACGAGCAGTCGCACGGGAATATTTTGTATCCGGCATATTTTCAACTATTCTTGACGTAAAAGCGAGAAAATAACAAAAATGCTAAAAACTCCTGGCTTTAAGACCTCCGTTCACGGAGAGACCAACTCAAAATTATAGATATCAGTGTAAAATGAGCTCTTTACAATCATTCGTCATCTTGACAGTTTCGTGATACCCAGGCTGGCTTCGGGTCACGTTCGCTCGCTCATAAATAGTCCGAGATAATGTAAACAAACTCCACACCACAACATTCCATTCATTCAGTCCTTTTAATGTTGAAGGTTTTTCGACAAATAAAGGGGAATTGATAGCTAAAATGTGCAGCGATAAAGAGTGTGATGTGATCTGTTTACAAGAAACGCATCGAGGTGATTTTCATCGTCGGCCAAAAGTACCAGGAATGAAGGTAGTTATTGAGTTGCCTCATGAACATTATGGAAGTGCAATATTTGTGAAACCAGATGTTTCAGTTCTTACCGCTCATTCTATACGGGTGCTAGATATCGAAATATTGACAATTGAACTTAAGGGATGCACAGTAACATCAGTATATAAACCGCCCAGGACCCCATTCGACTTCCAACCTCCTTGCAATTATTTCAGCCAAAAGATAAGATTTGTTCTTGGGGATTTTAATAGCCACAGTACCAATTGGGGGTACCTCACTACGGATGACAATGGGTTAAAAGTGGAAACATGGGCTGAAAATGCAGGGTTGACACTGCTGCATGATCCAAAACTACCACCATCTTTTAACAGCGGCAGATGGAAAAGGGGATATAATCCGGATCTAATATTCGTGAGTGGAAATATCAGTCAACAATGTGTGAAAGATGTATGCGAATCAACACCAAATACGCAACATAGAGCATTAAAACTACAAGTACATGCGGTGGTTAAGAGTCGACAGGACTCGCAGAAAATTTAGAAACGATGATAATGGCTTTTGCCGTGTATAACATATATAAAATAGTAATATTCTCATGTCACGTATACAAACAAACAGTCGAGCTTGGTCGAGCTAGACATGAAATCTAAACAATGTCATAAATCGCCTCCAGTTCTGTAAACAACACCACTTGTGAGTCGTGAATGACTGTTGCCTTTTAAACTTCCGAGAATATGGTCCATAAGGAGGAAAATACAAAAATAATGCATTATTGATTAATTCATCGAGTGTAATACATATTTTAATTCGACTATTTTAATATGCTAGGTGATTTTTTTTCAATGCTGCTTACAAATATATAGTTTTTATTATTTGCGATTATCAAATTTATTGATATCAAATTATCTTTAATTACGAATTTAAAGTATAATTGTGTTGCCTTGTATGATATATGAGAGACTTTGCGTTCCAATCAAAGATAGGTAAGTTGACCAACAAAATGAAAACAATGTAATTTATTGCTCGCATGTGCTCGCAATATTGTTTGATTGTTGCTGATTGTTTTAGCAGTAATTTCTAAGATCAACCAAACAACGGATTCGGAAGTAATGTTATGGATAAAAACTGGATAAGAAAGGAGGCCATGGGCTTTACGTACCTACAGCTTTTATCCAGAAGTAAGTGTTCACTAAATTTACTGTGTAAACGGCTAAACGCGAACATAATTTTTATAAGCTGTCGATATAATTAATTACTAATAAGCACTTTTAATAATTGATGGCTCATGTAATTCGAAGTTTTTCACTGAATTTATTAAAAATTAGATTTTAAAATAATTCAACATCTATGTTGACGAAACAAACTTTTTGCACTCAAAAATGCAAGTTTTCATACATAAGTAGGTGTGAAATTTTATTCAGTGGACATTTTGGCGGGAAAACGGTATTCCTATCGCGTGATGACATTTTACCATCCAACAATGAGGTTGCCATGGACATGCCTCTTCTTCTTACCTTTACGTTTCCCCTTATTACCGCCCATCCTTATAATACCTCAAGGACACAAAACATTCACAAAACAATCGTCACTGTACCAGAGTAAACACAATAAAGACTGCGAATTTACATTTCTGCTGGACGACCTGACCACTCTGGAACACTGAATCTCACTAACTCTTACGCAGTGTTGTAAAATAAAATCCAAATCTGCATAAACACATTACACAATTTGTCTAAATTGGGTTCATTCTTGCTACTCGAGAGAAATAGAATTCCGATGACTCTGGTCTCTTGAGTTGAAAATAAATTAATTTCTTTATCTGTAACAAATCGTCGATTTCAACTCGTGCCGAACCTTACTAAAAATGTTTTGATGTATGTACTTTTTATGCATCACCTGTCGACCCCTGGTCAAAAAGGTGACATGATGAAAAATCATTTTGATTTTGCAGCGTAAGGCTGCAATCACACGGGGCGATTTTTCTTGCTCTGTCGTGCGGTTTTTCGCCCTGTGGAGTTTTACACGCGCACGGGACGATCAAAAGACGCGCGCATCTTTTGCTCGGCCCGTGTGTTCGCTCCCATAAGACTCAATGGTACCTACTTAGACTAAATAACTGCGTTACATATCTGCTCGGCGTCTCGACGGCGTGCAAAATGCCGCGTCTGGGCATGAAAAGTCTTTTACTTGCGCTTTAAACAAAACAGTGAATAGATAAGCAAGGTTTTGAGTGTGTACATAAAAAATATATTACTCCAAAGCCTTACAATACTAATTAAATAATCAATTAATTCGTTAATTATAATGTATTAATAATTAAAAATTAATGTGCATCTAAGCATTGATTTGAATCAATTGAGCATTGAATGATGCATGACAATCAAGATCCAAGTCAGTGAATAGTGAAAACATCTGGGAGCAATTAGCACGTCCGTCACGTCTCATTTCTCGCAGTCGAAATTGTTGATATTTAGTATAGTACGTGATATTTACGAAATTCCATCGTGTGATGCGGGTTACATACCCATCTGCATTAGAAACTCAGAATAATTCAAATAATGAAACCTTGAGAGCCTGATGAAACCCACAAAAGCATAAAAAGGCGGCCCCTACTTTTTTCTTCATGGCTTGACCGATTGTCTCCAAATTTTTACAGCACAGAGATAAAGAGTAAATCTGTGCCTCTAGTGCTCCAAAAAAATTTAAAAAAAATGTTTTTACTCGTGTTGAGGAGGTGCCAATATGAGCATTATACGGGTCCTTTTGGCACCTCTGCCCTGAAAATACTAAACAAAAAATAACACTTTTGGCGCACTAGAGGCACAGATTTATTATTTATCTATAATCTGTGAAATTTTGAAGACAATCGGTAAAGCCGTTTAGAAAAAAGTAGGGGCCGCCTTTTTGTGCTTCATGAAACATGGATTTCATCAAGTATCGTAGACTCTTAAAATACATACATAAGTAACTTACATTGTAACATAGACAATACAAATTATAAATTCAAGGAGGCAGTGTTCTCGGCCGCCATTCCTGAAACCGGAAGTGACGTAATATATCTAAAACGCCTGTACCGTTTGCAACTGAACTAGCTCCTGCGTATTCATTCTGCAACTTTTTTTGAAACTCAATTGTGAAAAATGAATAAACAAATTAACGGTACCGGAAATGGCGGCAGGAACCACTAAATGAAACCGGTAGTGACGTCATATATTACATACGGCAAGACCGATTTTACGGAAATATAGGGATTATGAATTCAGATGGTCGTTCATAAAGTATCAACTAGATTGTTTTCCTATTACCTATACCGGAAATGACGTCATAAATATGCTAAATGACGTCATAAATATGATAATTGACACAAAATTCACCACTTTATACTTTTAAATAGATATTTAGTAAACCTACTTTGTAAATAATTATAAATTCAAGGTTGCAGTGTTCTCGGCCGCCATTTTTAAAACCGGAAGTGACGTCATATATTGAAAACAGCTGTACCGATTGCAACCAAATTTTGGAAATGTGTAGGACTAATAATTATGAATTGAAGACGACATTATTTTCGGCCGCCATTGTTAAAACCGGAAGTGACGTCATATATCGAAAACGGCTGTACCGATTGCAACCAAATTTTGGAAATATGGAGGACTAATAATTATGAATGAAATACGACATTATTTTCGGCCGCCATTGTTAAAACCGGAAGTGACGTCATATATCGAAAACGGCTGTACCGATTGCAACCAAATTTTGGAAATATGTAGGAATTATAATTATGGATTAAAGGCGACATTATTTTTGGCCGCCATTGTTAAAACCGGAAGTAACGTCATATATCAAAACCGGCTGTACCGATAGCAACCAAATTTTGGAAATGTGTAGGACTTATAATTATGAATTAAAGACGACATTATTTTCGGCCGCCATTGTTAAAACCGGAAGTGACGTCATATGTCGAAATCGTCTGTACCGATTGCAACCAAATTTTGGAAATATGGAGGACTAAAAATTATGAATTAAAGACGACATTATTTTCGGCCGTCATTGTTAAAACCGGAAGGGACGTCATATATCGAAAACGTCTGTACCGATTGCAACCAAATTTTGGAAATATGTAGGACTTATAATTATGGATAAAAAGACGACATTATTTTCGGCCGCCATTGGTTAAACCGGAAGTGACGTCATATATCGAAATCGTCTGTACCGATTGCAACCAAATTGTGCAATTATGTAGGACTTATAATTATGAATTCAAGACGACATTATTTTCGGCCGCTATTTCAAAACCGGAAGTGACGTCAAATATCGAAAACGGCTGGATCGATTATAACGAAACTTAAGCTATTCTTCTTGGATAATCATTTTCATCTTATACCAAACGCAACTTTTCTTAGTAAGCAAATCGGTTGAGGCGTATTTTTTTAAAGAAATTAGTCCCTGCTCGGACATGTGCTACAAGCTGTATGAATAAACTAACAAAAGAAGTGATATCCCAGAAAAAAACACTCCGTGTAAAAAAGGCAGCCGAGTCTCTTTACTTTAGAAAAATTCAACACCGAAAAGGAGTGATATCAAAAAAGGAGCCAAGTCAATGACATTTCCAAATATTTAATCGTATTTTTGAAATAAAAGAATAAACACCGAGAAATACTTTACAAAAGGACTTGGCGCATCGTTTTTTAAATTCATTTTTTGATTCATAAGCATATGCCATTGATATACAACCGTAATTTAGAATTTTTAGAATAATAGGGAAACATCTTTCAATTACATATTATACATATACCTACTGTAAAATATTATCTATTAGAATATGTACGTACGCGATACAACTTGTTGCCTATGTTTTCTATAAATACACAATAGTTAGTTATCTTCGTAATATTGTTTCGTGGTCAACATAATTAAGTCTCATGCGTTAAACCTTCTCATCATGAAATACATTTCTATTAATCCACATTTTATAACAAAACATTTCACAAAGTACATAGTCACATTGAATTTCTATTAAAAATTTTAACTTTATACACTTGACACTTCAAAAATATATAATAGTGTTCCAAAGACAGTTCGTAATTATTTGACAACGTTTCATGATTTCCTTCAGTCAAGATCAAAGTATGAAAAGATACCCTTCTAATATCACCATATTAACAGTGCTATAAGAATATGTATGAGCCCACTTCCAATTGTTATTTAATTCTTCCACCCTTATATTACTTATCTATTACAGCATGAAATCTTTCTACTATCGCCATTGACAAAACTATAAAATAGCCATTACTAAAAGTAGCTTGATTCATAGTTTCTGGCTCTAATAGAAAGAGGAAAATGTACCTACTTTAAATTTCTTTCCACTTTTAGTATTGAATGAGGTCTTTAAAAAACGATGCGCCAAGTCCTTTTGTAAAGTATTTCTCGGTGTTTATTCTTTTATTTCAAAAATACGATTAAATATTTGGAAATGTCATTGACTTGGCTCCTTTTTTGATATCACTCCTTTTCGGTGTTGAATTTTTTTAAAGTAAAGAGACTTGGCTGCCTTTTTTACACGGAGTGTTTTTTTCTGGGATACATACCTACTGTAAAATATTTTCTATTTGAATATATACGCGATGAAACTTGTTGTCTATGTTTTCTATAAATACACAATAGTTATCTTCGTAATATTGTTTCGTGGTCAACATAATTAAGTCTCATGCGTTATACCTTCTCATCATGAAATACATTTCAATTAATCCACATTTTATAACAAGACATTTCACAAAGTACACAGTCACATTGTATTTCTATTAAAAAAAATATCTTTATACTTTAAAAATATATAATAGTGTTCCATAGATAGTTAGTAATTATTTGACAACGTTTCATGAATTCCTTCAGTTAAGATCAAATTATGAAAAGATACCCTTCTAATATCACCATATTAACAGTACTGCAAGAATATGTATGAGCCCACTTCCAATTGTTATTTAATTCTTCCATCCTTATATTACTTATCTATTACAGCATAAAATCTTTCTTCTCGCCATTGACAAAACTATAAAATAGCCATTACTAAAAGTAGCTTGATTCATAGATTCTAAATCTAATAGAAAGAGGAAAATGTACCTACTTGTAAATTTCTTTCCACTTTTAGGATAGAATTATGTCTTTAAAAAAACGATGCGCCAAGTCCTTTTGTAAAGTATTTCTCGGTGTTTATTCTTTTATTTCAAAAATACGATTAAATATTTGGAAATGTCATTGACTTGGCTCCTTTTTTGATATCACTCCTTTTCGGTGTTGAATTTTTTTAAAGTAAAGAGACTTGGCTGCCTTTTTTACACGGAGTGTTTTTTCTGGGATGAAAGCTGTCAATAAACACGATATTCCCGCCTATCTGGCTTGTAAACTGCGTAACCTGTTGGTATCATTTGCTAGGTGAAGCACAGATCCAACAGTAGACTGAAGTTCTGGACTTGCGCTGAGGATGCCCGGGTTCGATTCCCACGCCACTGACGCAACTTCGAGGTTGCAGCCCCTAAAGTTGGGGGAGCCCGAAAATTATGATTGAATGAATAATTTAAAAAACAAAATCATTGATACTTGATAATAAAGAAAGGACTAGAAATTTAAAGATTTCAAATGATCAAATTTACCATAATTTGTGTTCAAGTTGCGTTAAAAATAAAATGCAATAAATTATGGTAAAATTCAAACCTATTCCGGGCCTGCGCGGCCCGGACCCACGTATTGCTGCGAGGCCCTCCTCCAGACCCAATTCGGACCTATTGTTATAATACTACTTCCATTAATTACTACAAAAATCCATAGTTCGCAAATGGACAATAATTTAAATGGTAATTTTTTTATTATCACACATTTATTTACATTATAAACACTTAAAATTCCACACTAAGTAGACTGTAGAGTATATTTTTTTTATAGGCTAAATACATTTAGTAATGCCGGCTAGCCAAGCCTAAAAAGTAGGGGGCCCTGATTTTTTTTTGGGGGGGGGGGGGGGGCGGTGATACCTGAAGTTACGCCACTGTCCCGTGGTCGTTATTCCAGACTGAGGGATTTTCGTGATTTCTTCTGATTATTTCGCCCTCCCCCTCCCCCCACCACTCCTATTCATCATCATCATCTCCCTATCACCGTATAATCATTGCCAGACACGTATGACCGAAGTCCTAGGTGTTGATGCGTTATAAAACATGACTACGTCGCCAGCCAACGTTCGTCTCGACGGTAGTAGTCTTCTCTGGACCCGATAGCGTTGCCATGGCAACTCGACCAGGCAATTACGCATGCCTACAAGAAGTGCATTCTCCTCCGTGGCAGCTTCACACGGTCACGGCCAGAACATTGGCGTGAATTCAATACGACGCGTCTTCATAGAACACGTGATTGCAGTGTGTGTGAGGTTTCGTCCAGAGAAGATGAGCGTATCTGTTGCTCAGAGGTACAAGGGCGGAAGTCCGTTTTCTCGGTTTTGAGTTCCACAACACTTTTGAAGTGATGTAATCAGTCTCTACCAATTGCCATTTTGACTGATGCCAACAAATAAATATTCTCTTACACACATGACACATGTCAACATTACAAATATAATTGGATGAAGGCAGAATTACTGGTTTGTTAGCTCACCTCAAGGATAATTGAAATTGACTACCGCCCTTCTACCTCTGAGGTACAGATATATTTCTTGAAGTTCCTCACCAATTTGTCTGGATATTGTCAAAAACACCAATACTATGTTGGTCCCCGGTCAAACGATATCAGTATCAAGTTTCAACTAATCACAGGATACAAATAAATCTAGTAAGACTTTTCACAAACTATTATTTAATTTCAATCAAAAAAATCAATCGCAGCAATATTTTGCTGTTTACTCGTTAAGTTTTCTTCCTGATGGAGTCCACAGAAGGGTGGACGAAATATTGATTGAAATAAAATAATAGTTTGTGAAAAGTCTTACTAGATTTATTTGTATAACCATCCGAACTAAATAAGGGGAAGAAAGAATTTTTATAATCACAGGATTTTGTCTAAAAGTTAATTGCGTTACTGTAAAGTCAAGTTTACACGGTTTATGTTTTACTCAATTCATTGATAGAAAAATAGTACCGGTTCTAAATGAAACGTACTTTTGCATCAAATTCGCGCCTACAAGATTGCATTCGTTGAAAAGGTGACAAGCAATGAAACAACATGGGTGTAACTTTGAGAGGATGTTCACATGATCAGTCTGATTGTTTATTAGTAGAACTTTTTAATTTTTGCTTCTTGCATTGCCGGATTAAAAAAACGCTCAAAACTATGACATTTTTGATACGATTGGAGATCATACCCTTGAACCAATTGATCTCAAATTTTAATCATGATTTGATCAAATACAAACTTAGGGTTATCACTTGGCAAATTTTTAAAATAAATTTCATACGGCACCCGTTGAGACAAGAAAATATACTATTTTCACCAAAAATCAACTAATTATTACTAATTAACGACGCATAAAAAATAACCAAGGGATAACCTCAGGCGCGTAGGAACTAAATTTGCAAGGGGGGGGGGGGGATAATATTGTAAAATAACTTGAGCTGGAAATACTAGTGCCTACGAAGACAATGGGGGGTCTGGGGGGAGGGCCTCCCAGAAAAATGCGGGTCCGGGGCGCATAGCCCCGGATTTTTTTTGAATTTCAGACTGCAGACATCAATTTGGTGCATTTCTACGCGATTTTAACACTTTTTAAGCAATTTTTTTTCTTGACACATTAAATGTATAAGAACATAGAGAGGGGAATTTAATCAGAGGGGGTGATTCCCCCCCGCTCCCCACCCTTCCTACGCGCCTGGATAACCTTATTTTTTTTTAAATCTAATCATGGTTAAAATTTCAAATCATTTCGTCAACCCATTTTGTCTCCAATCGTATCCAAATAAGTGCTTGCAACAAGCGGCAAAATCGCCTCGACTAAATTGAATGGTTGACCGTCCGTGGACGGACTTTCCTCAAGTTTGTAAGATTTGTGAGGCTCTCTTCAGTATAAACAAATTTGAAATTTTCTGATATTAATTTGATCGTCCTGGATTCCAGGTAAGGGCTCCCTGGCCATGTAACTCGCACGTGACAGCTACGCATCTGAGCACGTGACTGGCGGGGCAGGGGTGGGGGCGGCGACGGAGGGGCGACGGTGCCCGGCTACAGCGCGGGGGCAGCAGCAAGAGCAGCTCTTCAGATCGTCGCGGTCGTCGCGTGGGCGTGGATCAGGACTCGAAATCGCGCTACCCGTGTTTTCGACTCGCGCGAAGACTCTCTTGTCATCGAGTGAAAGTGATCTGTGATTCGACACGGTGTGGTTTACTGGGACTTAGCAGTGATCTGGTGAGTCTGAACGTCAAGACGTAATGCAGTTATGAGATAATCGAGAGTGACAACTGAAAGTCACTCACTTGGTTTGAACGAGGGTTCTCATGTAATATTAAAGGGGTTGTTAACCGAAAATACGAATTCATGGGTACGAGAGTACTTTCATGAGTACTTTCTATTCATGGGTACGAGAACACTTTTCTACCAGCCCATCGCATAGCAGCATGAAAAAGTCGCAAAATATATTATTTTATCGTTTAGTACCTACTACTTTTAACGTTAAATTTCAATCGTGTCGTGTAAACAAAAGATAAAAAAAAACACCGTGTATTCTTCCTTTTACATTTTATATTTTTCTTATTAAACAGTATGATGGGGACTGGGGAGTAAATCACAAAAATATTGTTTCTGGATTTACTCTCCCTTTAGTGCACTAATAAAAGTACCTTATTGTCATGTCTTTCTATTTTCTTAATTTCAAGTCAATTTCAATTCAATTAGGTGGGTCCTACTCGGACGATTGCATATTAGATTCTGTTAGAACCTTCCGGCTGGTATGACTTGCACCCTGAAGGTGAGAGGAAATATCTGAAGGAAACTCGGCGCAATCAATTAAAAGCAACTCATTAATCAATTATTCAGACGTTCCTATAAGCAGACTTCATTAAACTAAGCGATTATTTTAAAATCCATTGGAATTTTGTCACGTTTGCTAATATTGATATCCAGACGTGAGAGTAAATTTGATTAGAGTACAAACTACACCACCAGAGGAGGGGAATAGAATCCACATAAAAAGCTCAATTTCATTGCTTATGTCAAAAGTCTTTTTAGAATTGAATTAATACAAATTATTGAACAGAAACACTGGTATTGTCAAGTAAAAATAAAAAGAGTCTTTTTATTTTAATAAATAAAACTTTTTCTTTTTAAAAAGAGTTTTTATTTTTACTTGACAATACCAGTGTTTCTGTTCAGTAATTTGTATTTTACTAGTTGGTTCCTGGTATATTATCTTCTTCTTTGTTTTATTGAATACATTATGTCCCAAGAAGTGGGTCCCACTTATGTAGATATTATTCCCCCACTGACAAGTAATAATATAATCTGGCTTAGAATTATTGATACAAAATAATATATTCATGATTGTTCTTTTTTTACCAAAATCAGCTCATATTTGAGTTTATGATGTTTGTGTTTATTTATTGTCGTTCGTGACTTCTCTGGTTCTCTCTTTTTTCAAACGCAGCATAATTATAATAATATGTTACATTTAAAATGTATATATTTTCATTGTTTTGTACGTCCTCTCTTAATGAATGGGGTAAAAGTTAAACATCATACAAGAACAAAAAATTGTATCCTACGGAAGGTGAGGAGCGCATAATTTTTGCTAGTTTTGTGGCATGGTTATCCTATGTCGAAACCAATGGTTAAAAAAGTGGATTTGCTACGAGGATTTATAGAATAAAGGATTATAGTTTAGAGAGGATCATAGAAGGCGGATTTAGTACGTGCATTGCTAATCGATGCCTGGCTAAAGCTGATCCCGTGTTATACACACAGTAACACGACACTTACGAAGGATTGATTAGATAATTGTTTATACATTCATTCAAGCCACCTACTTTGAATGGGGGCAATTTGTCACGTTGAAATATTCCTATTGAGTTGGTCGAGTGGAATGGTCACACGGGAACGCCGTCATTTGGGGATTGATTTTATTTTGTCATAGTCTCGCTTAGTGTTGTAAATTTCTCGAGAATCTTTTTTCGGAGAAATTTCTCCGATGGAGAATTTTCGGAGATTTTTTTTCCACCAAATATCAAGACAAATTTCTCTGATAGAGAATTTTCGGAGTTTTTTTAAATGAAATTTCAAGAGACATATTTTCTCTGATGGAGAATTTGTCTGTACTAAGTGAAGTTCTCTTTCCATTGGCTGTTGTAATGGAAGGCGGCAAATATTTGAAAAGTATGATTCAATCAATAATGAACAGAATACAATCGTCTATATAATATTAAGTAGGTAACTTATAAATACATAACTGGTTAACCTCATTCAGGTTACTTCTTTGATCATTTATTTCATATTCCTTTGCATAAATGTAAGTTTAAAAAAAAATCTCCGGAGAATTTTGTTTGGAGAATTTCTCGGAGAAAATTCTAATTCTCGAGAAATTTCTCCGGAGAAATTTCTCCACTCACAACACTAGTCTCGCTGTCATCTTTAGACATGTTCGTATGATCATTTCATTGCTCAAACATCGCACTTTTATTTCGCTATTTCACTCTTTTTATAGATTTTTTGCTAGATTTTCCTTTTCGCTATGATTTGAAGGGTACCTAGTACCTAGTACATGGGAAGAATATTTCCTCGGTTTTTTGAAAATATTGCCACAAAGCCTTGAAAAAGCAATTGAAATATCGATTTGTAGGGAAGATAGATACAAGTTTCAACATAAAACTTCGTTTATCTCAGTTTCATCCGAATGTGGCTTCCCCGGGATGGACCCTTCATTTGGTTGGTGCTGCAGATTGTGAGGTAACATGGGGCCTATTCATGAAAAAAGTGAGAGTGAGTGTGATTGGTATCAACCAAAAGAATCTAAGCCTCTTGGTTTCTTATTGGTTGATAAGAACAAGATCGAAAATTAGAATTCGAGAAAATAAGGAACACGACTGACCTCTTGGTACTAGGCACAATATTAATATGGCGGATATCAAGGGGATATTTATATTAATAAATTATATTAAATTT
The DNA here is from genome assembly GCA_934045905.1 of Leuctra nigra. NCBI lineage: Eukaryota > Metazoa > Arthropoda > Insecta > Plecoptera > Leuctridae > Leuctra > Leuctra nigra. The sequence continues at coordinate 21,997,408 of OW203770.1, forward strand.
GTTTTAGTTGTTTAGTTATGGCCGAAAAAGTTAACTTGTAACTAAATTTCAATTTCAATTGGTTCTCCTTTTTCACTGCCCTATAAAAACAATAACTTCAAAATAAAAAAGTGCATATAAAAAGTTTCCTGCCAGAAGTGGCTCCATCACATATAGTCCACATTTTAAATTATCTAGATAGCTCTGCTTTTCAAAAAATTCCATATGCAGTACCGTGATCCTCATATCTATTAGTGTTTTTCAACAATGGTTCATAACATGAATAGATATTAGGATCACGGTACTGCATATGAAATTTTTGGATATTTTAAAATGTGGTCTATTGCTTATTTGTTCGAATAATAACGATGAAATGAACAATCGGAAATTGTCTCAGTCGATGGCAAGATGTGATGTAGTTACTATAACAGGTTCGAGGGCAAACGTCTTAACGCACTATCATGTCCCAAACAACCTCATAGATTTGTTATTTCAATTTTGTACCCCCAGACATTGAATCTTGTGCAGAGCAAAATGAACTTGGTCCCGGGTTTCGCGCATTCCGTCCTTTTGAATGAGATTCTTCGTGTTCATCAATCGAAGCCAAATGATGGGAAGGTTTTCTTGTTATTGTTCACGACCACCTTCAATTCCCACCTACCATACTTGACATGACGTCACAATCTCATCTGTGCCAAATATTTCCAGGCTAAAAGTTGTATATGAAAATCAAATTGATATGAAAAATCATATCAAAATTAATATGAATATATATTGCTTATTGTAATCATCTCGTAGAGTACTTATACTCAGATACATTTATTCTTTCTTTCTTACATACTAAGTACCTAACCACTTTAATATGAGATTGGTAGGCAACTGTCAGATTTGTTTATCATCCAATATTGTCAGATACACCCTTTCATAATTATGAATTAAATGTTGTAAATAGATGTGAACTCTAGATTTAATTGTGTAGTTTAATCCATTTACTAATCATTAAAGAGATGTTAAAAGTCAGTAAATCAAAACTTTATTCAGCTTAAGGTGCTGCAAGCGCGAGCGATTTTGCTGCTTTTTGTAGACACTTTTTGCGATACGATTGGAGACGAAATGGGTTGACCAAATGATTTGAAATTTTAATCGTGATTAGATAAAAGACAAACTTAGGGTTATCCCTTGGTACATTTTTAATTTTTTGTTTCGTTAATTAGTAATAATTAGTGGATTTTTGGTGAAAAATTAGCTATTTTCTTGTCTCCATGGGCACCGTATAAAATTAAATTTAAAAAATGTGCCAAGGGATAACCCTAAGTTTGTCTTTCATCTAATCATGATTAAAATTTGAGATCAATTGGTTTACGGGTTTGGTCTCCAATCGTATCGCAAATTTCATTGTTTTGCGCTGTTTTGTTGAATAACCGGCGCCTAATTAACGATGCAATAAACAAAAATGAAAAAGTGCTACGTATATACAATAGACTGATCATGTGAACATCCTGTAAAAGTTACACTCATTTATGAAACAATTTTTCTCTCAAAATTTTCTAAAACGGCCGAGCGCTAGTATCACCTTAACGAGATTGTTTTTTGTCATGTTGAACTGACAGCTACGAATAGGAACTCCCTTGTGTTGAATTTAAGGGAGAGTTGAGATGAAAAAGCATCCTTATAAGTCATAATAAATCTAAAAATAAGTCATGTTTTTACAACTGGGGTTGGGAAATGAAATGAAGGGGCCAGAAGATGAAACTTTGTATACGCACTGGAACGATTTGTTGACAATCTAGTAAGAGAAAAATACTTCTTCACCCTGTAGAAATCTAAGTTAAAGACGGTTAAAGTTCGTTCACGTTTAGAATATCAAGGCCGTGTAGATACTACGGTAGTCAAATGAACAATTGTATTCCTACACATGTAAATATCAATATAATAATATTTTAATACGACTGTAGATAAAAATAAATCAATTTTGTTGAATTTTTATAATCTTTTCTACTATTAAAAATTGTGTATTTCACTTAATTTATGCAATTTCAATAATACAAAGAAGAAAGTCTTGCCATTGATAGGTTCATGCGAACGACAAATGAACGAAAACGACGAAAACGTCAGAAATATTCTTAACGTGAACGAACTTTAGGAATATTCTCAGGAAAATCATAAGAAAGATTGCAGTATATGAAATTTTGTTTTGTTTACAGTTGATTTCACATGTTTTGGCATTACACTAAAGTCTAAACAAAAAAGAAAAAGTAGCAGATAGCATATTGTAATGAGTTCGCGAATTCGCAGACACGAACACAACATTTCGTCAAAACAAAACCAAATGTTGATTTTATAGTATAGCAAGAAATTCAAAGAATAGTCACAATTTTCAAACATAGTACTTGAAAGACTTGAACGAAAGAACTAATAATATAAACATCCGGCCACTGGAGCAAGATGGACACGTATTCCAAAGATCTCGAGCTGGATTCCAGAACTGTGTCAATCTCCCGCTAAATCTGTCGACTTGTATGTAAATAGGCCAATGGCGATGAATCAATGATGATGATGATGATTGGGCGATACATGGTCTAAGGGTGAGAATGAGGCGGTCGCGGCCTATTAGTAGGGAACCTTCCCAACATTTGCCTCTCGACTGAGAAACATTACAAAAAGAATCAGGGTGCGTATAGGTACAACTAGGAAAACGTTCTGTGTAACGCGTTGCCTTCGTATTGCATGCGAATTATTATGCGTTTGAAAGTTGCTGTTATAACAATTATAATAGACCTTGGAAAAAGAGGAGAAGAAACAAAACAGTAATGAATAAATTTGTGTGACAAGCATAAAAAATATCACTAGTAAAATATCAATACTCTTGCAGTTCTTCTCCAATTTGTCTCAAAACTTTCAAAAATCACCTCAAATGTTTACCCCATAGACAAAAGGTAATCGGTCAAATGCAGCTAACATGTTCAATGTTCAACCAGTCACAGATCTTATCCAAAAACTATGTACACATGTCAGATGACAATAGTGTGTGTGCAATGTTCAGATCGTTAGTTATGGACGGGTATGGACGGGTATGGACGGGTATGGACGGTTTGACCTGCAGGCGAAAACACAGACAAAACAAAACAAAACAAAGAAAATGGTGCCAGTGGCGTAACTTCAGATTTCGCCCCCCTCCCCCCCCCCCCCCCCCCCCCCCCCCCGGCAGGTCAATTTGATATTATATATTATTTCTTTTAAATTACAACTATTTTCATTAGGTACTGCTGATTTTCGATATTTTTGTTTTTTATTGTGTTAATTCAATCCAAATTTTCGACCCCCCTCCCCATGAGCTTCCCCCCCCCCCCGCCACAAAATCGAAGTTACGCCAGTGCAAGAGAGCCATAAGACTAAACGGCCGAACGATCGAATCAAGTATGGGGCTGTGCATAAAGGACGTCACGCTTCAGGGGGGAGGGGGGGGGGGGGGTGCACCAGTATTGGACACAGTGTGACAGGGGGGCGGAGGGGGTCTGGAGCCAGTAGGACGTCACGTTTCGATATAGATATTTTCAAGAATTTTAAATTTCAGTTGATATGTCGGTACCGGAAATTTCGCTAAAACGAAAAATTCTCATACATTTTACAGTCAAAAATATTTTATTTAAGGGGGGGGGGGGGGATCTCGAAAAGTGTGACACAGCGTGACAGGGGGGAGAGGGGGAGTGTCAAATAATCCAATTTTTAGCGTGACGTCCTTTATGCACAGCCCCTATTGGCCATCTCCTCGCCGGCCACATCTCAATCTCCTAGATCTCGCGGCAACTCGACAGGTAATATCGATCTGGCCTCTGCGATTAATCTGCTATCCCAGTAGTTGACAAGCACTTCCCGGTGATGGATCGTCACCGAGTCCTCATCGGTTGTTGAAAAGCTCCTCGGATACATCACTGTCCCACTTGCACTCTCAGCTTTCATCTTGCGTCAGCTTTCATCTTGCCTCGTTGAGCATTCCTTGACTCAAGCTGTGTTGTGACTTATCTCGATAATTTATAGCGATAATATTTGTTATCTTTTATCTTATCTAGATAACATTTTAAGTGCTTATTAGATAAATAAATTGTTAAACTTTCATCAAAGATTTTAACGACAATCGGAAAAAGCATGGATTTTTTTCTGTGTTCTGAAAATACAACGGGAATAACTTTCATGTATTTTTTATTCTATCCGCATTTATATTTAAAATGCGTGAATATTTTATAATTTCCAAGTTTCCTTAAAAAATCTGTACATATTTTTCAGCCCTTCTCATCATTTTTTTTTTTTTTTTTTTTTGTTATGGCGTTACAGGACAGGTAGTCCTACAGCCGCCCCAACAACTCTACTCCATTGACGATGCGCACCCATCGTCAATGGGTCAGTGGGCTTTATCTAAACTACATTATCTAGATAAATTTTCGAGTTATCTTTCTTTAACCTAGATAATTTGTTTAAATATTTATCTATTATCTTAGCTAGATAATTATTTTTGTAATTATCTTTATCTTTATCTAGATAACGTTCGGTTATCTGTCACAACACTGCTTTGATGACATGACTTACAGAGACTAGGAAAACGCTCTGTGTAATGCGTTGATAAACTAGCTTTCGTATTGCATGTGAATTAATATGCGTGTGATAGTTGCTGTTCTATAATACAACTTTGAACTTGAGGAAGACAACTTGCGTCAATGAAGAAGCGATAATAGCGATTACTCGATTTCTTGCTCATGACGTCACAAGGATGAGCAAAATGGAGGCCGTAAGAAGGAAGGGAAATCTGTCAAAGCTGTAATAGATAAATCACATTTCTCAGATAAATATTTATTTGGATTAATATTGCGTATTATTATTGTCTTGTATTTACTTTAATATCTAGTGGAGCGGTCGCTCCACGCCAGCCAAGTCGTACGGCGCGCGCACACACTCATTTAAAAAGGCTGGAGCAAACCCACTTTTACTGTAAGCATCAAAGTGGCATTTTCGGCCTACTGGATCTTAAAATTGGAAAATCTCACATTGTTGCGATATATCTTAATTTCGAGCTATGGCCCACCCTACAACATATACCAAATTTGGGAACAATAGGTTACGCCCTTTGCGCGCTAGAGGGCCGCGAAAACAGTGTTTTAGGGCGGTTTTCATAATAATAATAATTGAGCGAGCGTAGCGAGCGTCACCACGGTACTCTTATGGCACTTTCTCTGTGTGTTTTTTTTTTTTTTTTTTTTTTGCCTGCACTGCCCAGGTCAAACCGCACAACCAATCGATCTGAAATTTTGTACACATACTAACGTAATCTATGCGATCCCTGGGATCTTTTCTGAACGAGATCCTGTGATTGGTTCAAATTTTATAAAAATTATCTTTCGATTGGTTGGTTCGATCAATTTGAAATTTAGCAAAGTCATTGCAACCAACATTGTACCCAATCAAAAAAAATTTCAGCCAAATCCTCCAATTGGTTCAAATTTGAAACCATTTTTCCTGTGATTTTTGAAATTTAAACTGGAACCGATTGACCGACCAAATAAAAAATTCGCATGGTCATTGGTACCAACATTTATGGTATTTTTGCCAATTTTCACTCTAATCTGTCGTTATTTTCAAAAGTTTTTGTCATTTTAGGGACATTTTGCGTGTTGGCTGTCAAATTCACGGCGACTTCGAATCTTCAGTTCAAGGCAAGGTAGTTAGAGCAGAAAGTTTTAAACGATATGAAACTAATAATGACCGTTCAACAGATTGATCTGATATTGTGTACACACACTACATATCATATCATATGGGTGGTCCCAGGTATATTTTATGAACGAGATCCTGTGATTTTTGAAAATTAACAAGTAACCGTTCAATCATAAAGGTTTAATCGATCAACTTAAAACTTAGCAAGGATTGGCACCAATATTTTTGGAGATTTTGGTGATTTTTATACAAGTCTGTGACGAACCTAAAGAATTGTTGGCTTTTAATGACATTCGATAGACATAATTTCGGTTCGAGGTGTTGCGTGTATCCGTGCTCGCTCATCAACGCGTTTCACAGAGCGTTTTCCTAGTAATAATCTTAGTAGTAGTAGTAGTAGTAGTAGTAGTAGTAGTAGTAGTAGTAGTAGTAGTATCCTGGAATTCAAATCCGGTAAACAGGCCACAGCCTAAACGGCTGAACCGATTGATTTAAAATTTTTACCACATATGCACTTTTGGCGTCTGAGGTGACTTTTGCTATAACTGGTTTAATGCCGCCATTTTGAAACCGGAAGTGACGTCATATCTCGTCAACGGCTGGACCGATTGGAACGAAAATTGCGCCAAACGATCCAGACGGTCATCTATATGCATGATAAGTAGCAAAAGACTAAACATTATGTTAAAGAAACCGGAAATGACGTAATGAAATTTGAAATACATCGATTGGCTTTTTGGCAACAAAGATTGATCCGATTATTTTGATATTTATGTAAGGTATGTACTTTTGACGTCTCATGTGACTTGTTATAAAACCAACCGGAAGCCGCCATTTTGAAACCGGAAGTGACATCATATCTCAATAACGGCTAAATAGATTTCAACGAAACCAGCGCAAAACAATTTAGACGGTCAACTTTATGTATTATCATCAATAATATTTGCAGTTTCCCATACCTAAACCGGAAATGACGTCACACATTTTAATAATCTCACAAATTTTTATTTTGATGCAATAAATATACTATTTGAGACAGCTTATAAAATTATAATCATGTTTCAAATATACTTCAAGGGGTCAGAGATTTCAGCCGCCATTTTTAAACCGGAAGTAACGTCATATCTCAAAAACTGGTAGACAAATCGGTATGAAACTAGCGCCAAACGATTCGGATGGCCATCTACATGGAATATGAACAGTACAAATAGAATTTTCCTATTTATGAGACCGGAAATGACGTCATTCAAATGTATAAATTATTATAATTCCCTCCTATACAATAAATACATATTCAGAAAGCTTAAAATGATACACATCATTTATAGAAATAAATTCTATGTGGCATTGCAGAAAGTTCAGCAGCCATTTTGAAAACCGAAGTGTTTCCATATCTCGGAACTGGGTTGACTGATTGGAATGAAACCTTTGCTATTCTTCGTGAAAGATCATTTAAAGCAATTATTTAGGACCATACGCTGCTATTCATTAGTGGTAACGAAATTGTAAAGGGTGATGATTTTTTAAAAGAATTTAGTAATTGTTCATTTCATATGTGTCACAAGTTGTTAGAATAAACTAAAAAAAGGAGTGATATCCCCATAAAAAACACTTCGTGTAAAAATACCAGCCAAGTCTCTTCAACTAAAAAAAAATATGAAATCTAAAAATTCTGCACTGAAAAGTAGTGATATCAAAAAATTAGCCAAGTCAAAACTTTATTTGAAAATCAAAAAATACTTGGTGCATCGTTTTTTTTAGGGCATTATAGGTATACTATGTATATGTATATTTCATGTATAATTTATAATTGGCTTATACTTCCAAGCTATTTATGTACACGATGCGCCAAGTATTTTTTGATTTTCAAATAAAGTTTTGACTTGGCTAATTTTTTGATATCACTACTTTTCAGTGCAGAATTTTTAGATTTCATATTTTTTTTTAGTTGAAGAGACTTGGCTGGTATTTTTACACGAAGTGTTTTTTATGGGGATCTTTCTTTCGTAATAAGTAATACATCTAAATATGATATTTGGATTGCTGCTGTCAGATTTGTCTACCTTTATATTTACTATGACAACTGGTAACCATTTCTTATGGTATGCCTACAGGCATCTAGGTTCCTTGACAATCAATAAAATCAGAGCTGATCTATAGAGTTAGATGATGCGTTAGCAATTAGCATATACTTCATCAGATGATGCCATCAAGTATTTATCAGCCGGTTCTTTCGAACGCTTTGTTTAGCCAAGCGTACGTAAAAGATTGCATGATGAGTAAAATTGACGCTCTGGAAAAAAACTGTCTGGAAGATCTCAGCTTCTGGTGCAATCCCATTTACACGGTTTATGTAATGTCTGTTATTTCATGTTAGTTTTCAGAAAAGAACTCTCTTTAAAAAGTCAATCTCATTAATGGAACGATTGGGCTTTCAAATTATCGCTCTTCTCGAATCACGCCCAAAACATGCAACGGCGGTGTAATAAAGCAGCAATCCCTGTTTAACTTTTCAAATTGCCAATCCTGTAGACAAGAAAAATAATGTAAACCCCGTCATAAAATACTGATTGATTTCCAATAGCCATGAACTAATTTTCGTGTTTTGAAACTTTGACCGTTTCAAAAATATATATTTATTAAATCGATTTTTATAGAAAATATAAAAGAGTACATGTGATGTGGGATAAAAAGACATTGATTGAAATATTTCAAAAAATAGATCATTCCTTGCATTCTATAATTAATTATTATAGAAATAATTATTCATTTCCCGCATTGCTTTGTGACACAGCTACTTGCTGTATTGTGTGAAAAAGAATAGTGTGAAAGAAAATCAATGGCTGACACACACGAAAATGTCTGTAGGTGTATAGGTACCTAAACTTTTCAAAATACCACGATTAAAGTTATTTTATTGAACGTTTACTTTTTTCTGTGGCAGTGCACATTGGTAGGCATACGCTAAGCTTAGGTATATGATTCATTTTCTTTTCTATACTCTTCATTTAATTATACAAATTAAAATACGCTAAACTATTTAAGAAAATTCTATACGAAGAAAAATCTCCATCATTAAAAATTCCTTTAGCGAAAGTTCATCCTTAGTTCGGTTTCGTTGATGTAAACTTTTCTTCGCTTTTCTGTCGACTTCAATGAAAGCTCTCTGTCTCTCTCTATCGCTCCCACAGCGTGCTTCCGTCTCTCTCGCACTTCCATCGCGTGAGCAGCACTGATCCCACCTTATCACGTCAACAAGCAACATGTGGCTTGACCTTTGTTATTAGGACATTCTTAACGACGCACAGCTGTCACACTCACTTGGCAAGGCAAGTGGGAAGGATGTGGCAGATTGGATTTAAATGTTCAGCAAATTTGGAGAAGGTCTCAATTATGAAAATATTTTTATAAAAAAAAAATCGATATCAACAGGAAACCATGAACTTTTTTTAATTACATGATCTCAAATTCTTAAAAGTTTCTTAGCTCGTAAATTTTTTTTGGAAAAAAATGTGATTTAATGTGATACAAGCGCTCGGCCGTTTTAGCAAATTGAGGGAGAAAAATTGTTCCGTAAGTGGGTGTAACTTTGATAGGCTGTTCATTGTACACACGATCAGTCTGATTAGGTAGCACTTTTTCAATTTTTAGGCGCCGGTTAACAAAACCCCGCAAAACTATGACATTTCCGATAAGATTGGAGACCAAGCCCGTTAAGCAATTGATCTCAAATTTTGATCACGATTAGATAAGAAAAACTTAGGGCACTTGGGCACATTTTATAAATTAAATTTCATACGGCACCCAGCGTGACAAGAAAAAATAAAATTTTCACCAAAAATCAACTTACTAAAAAAGCAAAAAATAAAAAATGTATCATGTAATAACCCTAAGTTTGTCTTTTATCTTATCCTGATTAAAATATCAATCATTACGTCAATCCATCTTGTCTCCAATCGTATCCTACACGTGTCTGCATCACGCGGCAAAATCTCCCGTGCTTGCCAATAAAGAGCTAGGTTTAGGTACCTACATCATTGTTATGAAATGGTATTATAACAATTATCACATATTTACAACAATACATTATTCCAATTACTATTTTACGCCAATTTGCCAACGAAAATAAACGTTCAAATAAACTCTTAATCCGCGGAAAAAGTTTGTCGAACATGAGCTTCCATTACAGAAATCTAAAAGAGTTCACCTGAAAGTTCATGAAAAGTGAACGCATTCATTTTAGAAGTTTTTTCAACAACGCTAACTTTCAGTCTCCGAGCTTTTGCAAGATACTTGTTTGGTCGTTTGCCAACAAAAGAAAAGTACTGAACCAACGACAATATATTCTCAAGGATGAATGGTCTCGAAACATTTTGTATTACAGACAAAGATAATTAAAACAATCTTTGCTTTGATCAGTCAGGAAACCATGCATTGAAACTTGCAAGACATTTTTAAAGTAGTTTAAAATTTAAATAATGAAGATCAAGTTTATTTAGGCAATAATGTTCTGAATGTACATACACACCGTACCCGTTTGATTATACCGCTGCCATCCTTCCCGAATCCTAGATCAGGTTTTTCGTGACTTCCTTAGTCGAGGGAAAATGCTGGCCATTTGTTTTTCAATAACTCTTTAGGGGGAGAGGCAAAACTCAGAAATGTTGTCCAAATTGGTGCATTTCTGGGTGTCATGAATTCGAAAATTCAACATGTTTGACTTTTCTTGGAGATTCCATCTTCTTTTCTTCTAGTCCTGCGACTTCACACTCGAGTCTTCCAGTATCCCGTCATACCTTCGTCATTTTAAAACATGTTCCAAGGATTGCTCCAGCCCACAACCAGTCTCTTCGTCGTCATTTATCTCCTTCATATTCCCGTCTTCCATACTAATAGCCTAGGTCACGACCGTCACCTTTCCACCGTGCCACCGTCAACCCTTAACTCTGAAGTATCATCGTATTTGCTCACCCTCCATTAGACTAATTGAACTACAGAAACCAGCACTAATTTGATATAAAGAGAATTGTGTCTCTTCAAAAGAGTTCGCACCAAATTAATATTGGAGCGGCAGTATTTTGATGAAATGAAATTGCCTCCAGCGCTCCACTCAAGTCTGTGCCATCGTCAATAATTCTTGCTAAGGGCAAATGCCTTTATCATGACACACTGTAATACCGTGTACTGTTTGATGCTATAATAGGTGACTAATTGCAACTAGGGCAAGTCCAAAGGAAAAGTTAGTGGCGTAACTTCAGATTTCGCTCCCCCCCCCCCCCCCTCCCCACGGCTAGTTTTTTTTTGGGGCCATCATAATTTTTTAATTGCCTACCGTAAAAATCTTTATATAAAAATGCATCTTTTAGTGTATATTTTTAAATATTTTATGACACTTTTTCAATTATTGTAAATCCAGTTGCGTCCTGAGGATTTTTGCGGTGGCTAAAACATCGAAGTTACGCCAGTGGGAAAAGTGTGGTTCCAAACCTCGTATTCAATAAAAGAAAATGAAAAAAATCACCTTTATAATGTTATTAAAACGATGTTACTTTTGACATTTACTGTCCTGAAAGTTTGAACACGTAAATACTAAAGTTGTGGTCACACTTTTTATACTTTTTAAACACTTTTTAAACAAAAGCACACGTTTTAAAACTTTTGTGACAGTAAATGTTCAAGTAATATCATAATTATAAGTATTATTATAAAAGTGTTAAGAGGCAAACGGAAGCACGGTTCGACAAAGCGATTTTTTGAAAATTTGTCTTCCCACTAAATAATTTCAAAAAATCAAATAGTAACGACCCATTACAGCCTAATAGACTAAATAATGCCGCACACTGGAGTTCATTATGACCTCTGGTACGACCTCAAAGTGTTAAATACGATATTTTTAGTAAAATAATAAAAAATAATCGTATTTAACACTTTGAGGTCGCACCAGAGGTCATAAAGTACTCCAGTGTGCGGCATTATTTAGTCTATTAGGCTGTAATGGGTCGTTACTATCTGATTTTTTGAAATTATTTAGTGGGAAGACAAAATTTCAAAAAACGCTTTGACGAACCGTGTGATTTCCGCTCGCTTCCGTTTGCCTCTTAAAGGGCCAGATTTTCAATAAAAATTCTCCTAAAAAAATTAGAAAATTGTTCCATACAATGTACTACCAGGAGATCCAGTCCCCTGTACTTTCGGGGAAAAAACAAAGACAATTTTTTAACAGTAGGTATACCTCGTAGGTATGAAAATACCTTTCTTATTTGACAGTAATGCTCTGGAGCCCCTTGGTTCGTTTCCCGTCGCCTTCTTTCTAAGTGAGGTATCTTCGTGGTTTCTCCCACCCACGAGAAAATGCTGGGAGGTTCCTCCAGCCAATAGACCTCGACCGCCTCCTTCCTATCGTCCATCATTACCATTTCTTCATCACATTCCCTATCATTCATCCGTCGTCATTTGCATTGTTGAAGAACATTGCGAACATCATGTCAAATTTTATAGGTATAGGTATAGTTTTTTTGCGTAATTTTATTCAATTACGAATTTCATACAAATTCATTTCGTTTCATAAGTTGGACTTGATCAATTTAAATTTCAACTTTGGAATAGGTAATATAAAAAACATTAACCAGCAACTAGATATTACGAGGCGTCTAAATATTGTTGACATTGCTATTGAACTACGATCTTGTGGTGTTAGGGTTTTATATCATCCATTGTAATCTTTAAATATACAAAATATAGGAATGTTTCTTTTGTTTCTCAAAGAAAATGTACAAAGATACGTGACATTTCTTCTCTCTTCCTCCAACAAAAACGAAGAATCTCGTTGCAACCACAATCTCAGCGCAATCTCACCGAGCCGAATGGATAGCGTGAGATCTCACTTGCTGTTTAACCCCTAGGGTCCCCCCCCCTCCTCCCACCCCGGGAGAGAATGTTTACAATCTCCATCCCCTGGACCCAGCATCTCGTCCCGCTCGTTTGCGCGCATGCGCTCCCTTCCTTGTCAGGACCGCACCCTTTTCAACCCTTAGCAGCGGGCACAGAGGCAATCGAGCCGACTCCGAGTTCATCGGGCCCGGATAGAGTCGGTGCAAGGCTATGAGTACACCTGTGCATTACCACACATACCAGACCAGACCCTGGCATAAAAATAACAATGTGGCAAATATCCCTCCCCTCATGTCCTGAAACTACTTTATTTTATCAAGTTTCAAAATTTTGATTTATGTATTATTATAAAGGATACAAACGTTGCATATTATGTAACAGTTTTATAGTAGGTACCTACCTACTATCAAAGATTATTTGGTAAATAAACGTTGAAATGAATTATATATTATTTAAATTTTACTCGGTTTGTTAGTTCGTTTTTTTGTTTGTTTTTATGTCTGTTCTGTCTGTCTCGCTGTCTGCCTGTCTGCCTGTCTGCCTGTCTCTCTGTCTGTCTGTCTGTATGTCTGTCTGTCTGTTCTTTTCTCATTACAGGCAAACGGGTCAAGGTTTTTCAAAAATAATTATTACTATCCGATCCTGATCGGTTACCTAATGATTTCTAGCTAGATCGGTCGCTTGGTTTCACCGATGTACACACCTCTGTACCAATGCAAGGTGTAGTTTATTTATGTTAGACAAATTCAATATGTCGACATGGCTGAGCGACACGACCGCTCCGTGTGCTGTGTACAGTCACCTCCAAGTGTTCCTAGAGGTTTAGTTGTGCACTTACAATAAAGGTAGAAGGAAATCCTGGCACGCCACTGTATACGTGATATGAAATTGGATTTGCAGACAATTTCATTTGAAAATACTCGGTTTTACTTTTAGAAATAGTCGACTTGTCTCTTGGGACATAACTTTTGGTTTAAAAAGAATTTATTGACCAAAACTTGGACTAAAGTAAAACAAAGAAACGTACTTAGGTTTGAGGTATATGGATCGGTAACTAGCACACACAGGATATTAAATACATGGCTCGACTATCAACGAGCTACACATAGCGTTTTACTTGTTTCCAAAATAAATAATAAACTCGGTTTAGAAAAAAAAAAAAAAATTGTATAAAGGACTAGCTGACCCGCCCGGCGTTGCTCGGGAAAATGTTTTTTTTTAATTTAGTGTGAAGGGGTGGTAAGAGGGATGGTGTAGTTTGTCTAGGTTATTCGCAGAGTTCTGAAGGGCAATTGTTCAAAATATGGTTGTGATCGGTCATCGGGTGTAGGAGTATATGAAAGACAGACAGACAGACAGACAGACAGACAGACAGACAGACAGACAGACAGACAGACAGACAGACAGACAGACAGACAGACAGACAGACAGACAGACAGACAGACAGACATTCTACTTATAGTACTTAATATAGTACTATAGTTCTACTTATTCTACTTATATGCCCAGGTTTGGTATAGACAATGCACACGAATTCGAACAAGCCGTCAGAAGAAATTCTTGTGTCCCATTTCTATAAAACCTTTACTGATATAACAATTTTCTTTACTAAATTCTTTACTAAAGACGCATCATCTCTATCTAATCGTTGTATGACATGATGTTAAAAAGCGACTATGAACTGTCGAAATGACAACCTCTTTCCCAGATTTATGGACAGACATTGAGAGTCAAATCAGTTAACAGTAACCTAACTTTATGAACACATAAACATCGATAAGCCCTTCTAACCCATAGGGATTGACTTAGTCAGTGTATATCCAGGTCCCAGGCTTCATCTACATATTCATTAACACCTAGAGAGTATTAGTTATTAGAGAAGGGGAATCTGCTAGCCAAGTCGGACGGTGCACACTCACAGGGTCTATCTATATATCAGCATATCAGCATAGTTAAAATTTCGACCGTTTAGTATATAGATGATCGCGAAAATCATGAAATTAGATCTAGCTTCTGACCATTATTTTTTAAGTGATGTGTAATTGTTTTTAAATAATGTGTTGATTTGACCCATGTTTTGATCCCTTGGTTGGGATAAATCGTCTTCTAAATGTTCTCTGTGTATGAAACCCGATACATGAACGTCAGAACTTTTTGTTTCAAAGTGCTTTCAAGTTCAGCGATCGGCTTACGTTCAAAAGAATCAAATTAGATTGCTTTATTCCTTGGGGCAATGCGTGTTATCGGCATTTAAAATATGTTCAACATATTATTTTTGCTCACAAAAACGACTTAGAGAGCACACAAGTCAAGTCGTTGGATTTGCACAAACCTCAACGTTTTAAATAAGCAATATTCGTGTATATTTCAACTAACTTCTTCAGGCTCTAATAAATGTCATTTGATCATCGACTTGTGTTCTTTTAATTAATAATCAAATCAAACATATAAAATCTGAATTTAAAAATACATTTTGTGACATGTTGAAAAATTATGTTGCACTGTGAGTTGGTTTTAAGTGCCTTTATTTTTTATAAATATTTTAGAAAGAGTATGGAAAATTATTAACCCTTTAAGGAGTATGCCCGTATCTCTTACGTGCTGGCATTCTACATATTATACATAATCAAAAAAATAATAAAACATCTATATTTGATAGCTCTAAATTCTTATCATACAAAAATCTGCTTCCTAACTCATCCAAAAAGGATATAGTATTTTTACCTCTATCTCACTACTCAGTCCGTTTGGTATTGGTATACGTCACACGACGAGGCGCAGAATTTGTGCCTGTCTCAAAATAATCTGTCGACAGGTTTGGTGTTGGCTATTGAATTAAAACTTCATTACAATACATGTTAAAACCAAAGATGTTTTATAATTATTATCTCCCCCTTGGTTAAAACATGCTCCAGTGAGTGAAGATGACATTCCAACGTAAATTGCCTAAGAACTCAAAATATTAGCGAATAAACGAATTAAACTGTTCCAATAAATGAAGCCCGTTGTTTCCCTCGAGAAATCTTTCACTTAGGAAACCACTAAAAACATCGACCGCGGTAATCGAACCCCGACCTACAGAGCAGAATCAACCGTTCAAAACAATTAAGGTGCTGAGAGCGCGAGCGATTTTGCTGCTTTTTGTAGATACTTTTTGCGATACGATTGGAGACGAAATGGGTAGACTAAATTATTTGAAATTTTAATCGTGATTAGATAAAAGACAAACTTAGGGTTATCCCTTGGTACATTTTTAATTTTTTGCTTCATTAATTAGTAATAATTAGTGGATTTTGGGTGAAAAATTAGCTATTTTCTCGTCTCCCTGGGCGCCGAAAAAAATAAAATTTCAAAAATGTGCTAAGGGATAACCCTAAGTTTGTCTTTCATCTAATCATGATTAAAATTTGAGATCAATTGGTTTACGGGTTTGGTCTCCAATCGTATCGCAAATTTCATCGTTTTGCGCGGTTTTGTTGAATAACCGGTGCCTAATTAACGATCCAATAAGCAAAAATTAAAAAAGGCTACTAATATAGAATCAGACTGATCATGTGAACATCCTGTAAAAGTTACACTCACTTATGAAACAATTTTTCTCTCTCAATTTTCTAAAACGGCCGAGCGCTAGTATCACCTTAACCCACCTTAATTCGCGCATCGCTTCTGTAGCGGTTTTCTGGCCGACAATGAGAGAAGCCATGACAGGAAATGTTTGGACACATTGCATGGAGGGGAGTAGACTGATGTCGACTTCCTATTCTATGCCATTGGTAATGAGGAAATTGCGTTTATTCCATCTTCATCTCTGCGTTTCACATTACATTTACATTCATTGTGAATACTTGTGCTTGAGGTTTGAAAGTCGCACGGTGCAGTGAGGGGAGGGGGGAGAAGAATGCGAGGTTGAGAAGTGAACTTTTGTTGTGCATACAATGTAATTAGGAAAACGCTTCGAAACGCTTAAGGTGCTGCAAGCGCGAGCGATTTTGCTGCTTTTTGTAGACACTTTTTGCGATACGATTGGAGACGAAATGGATAGACCAAATTATTTGAAATTTTAATCGTGATTAGATAAAAGACACACTTAGGGTTATCCCTTGGTACATTTTTAATTTTTTCGTTAATTAGTAATAATTAGTGGATTTTTGGTAAAAAATTTGCTATTTTCTTGTCTCCCTGGGTGCCGTATAAAATTAAATTTCAAAAATGTGCCAAGTGGTATTTTTAACATATTCATTAAAAAAAAATTAAAATAAAAACTTTTTTGTTTCAAGTATTTTTTAAAATTTCTCAATAGTATTCCGAGATAATGGGTATGAAAACTACCTCCCAAAGTTGCATAACAGTGGAGTAAATAATTAGCCTTGGGGAGACTTGGGTATTTTGGGAAAATTTGACACAATCCGTCAGTTTCCATAGCGGTCCCCAGGACTCTTAAATAGACATACAATGACAATCATTCTTTAATTTCTTGACCGCGCTGTTAATTTTTTAGCTGTGATATCTGTACCTCTCACAGGTAGAAGACTCAATGTCATTTTTTTTTGGTTTTTGGGTAGCACACTTTTGGAATTATTGCTATATAATCATGATATATTTGAGCGAGCGAAGCGAGCGTCTCCATTTGGCTCTTTTGGCACGGACCTCTGTTTTTTTTTTGTTTGTTTTTTTTTTTTCTGTTACTGACGATATACAGGTCAGAGTTTTTCTTCGATCGAGCTGAAATTTTGCACACATGTACGTAACATTTCTGATTGTTGCAGACCCTAATTTTTTTGAAATCCATTGATTGGTTCAAATTTAAAAAAAATTAACTTTCGATTGGTTGTTTTGATCAAATTGAAATTTTGACAAGTCATTACCCCCAACATTGTACCCAATCAAACAAAGTTTCAGCCAAATCCTCCCATTGGTTAAAATTTAAAACCATCTTTCCTGTGTTTTTAGAAATTTAAACTATAACCGATTGAACGATCAACTTATAACTTCGCATGATGGTTGGGTCCAACATTATCTGCATTTTTGACAATTTTCATACTAATCTGTGTTTAAATCCAAACGTTATTGACATTTTACGGACTATTAGCGTGTTGGCTGTCAAATTCACGGCGACTTCGACTCTTCAGTTCAAGGCAAGGTAGTTAGAGCAGAAACTTTCAAACGCAAATGAAACTGATAATGACCGTTCAACAGTCGATCTGATATTGTGTAGACACACTTATATCATATGAGTGGTCTCAGGTATATTTTTTGAAGGAGATCCTGTGATTTTTGAAAATTAACACGGAACAGTTCAATCATAAAGGTTCAATTGATCAACTTAAAGCTTTGCATGGTTATTTGGACCAATATTTTAGGAATGTTTTGAGATTTCTATACAAATCTGTGGCGAAATTTTAGAATTATTGGCTTTTAATGACATTTTCGATAGACAGAATTTCGGTTCGAGGTGTTGCGCGTATCCGTGCTCGCTCATCAACGCGTTACTCAGATTCATTGGTTAAAATTTAAATAAATATCTCCTGATAGGCTGAAAAATGAAAACGGTCTTCGATAATTCTGATCAAACTCATATTTTGCATGATCATTAAGACCAATATTGTCTCTTATTTTACAAAATTTCATCCCAATCAGTTAAGAACGTATGAAGTTATTTACATTTTTAATATCTGTCAGTAATGAAGTATCGAAATGAATGTTTTCCAGTGCCAATTGAAAATTGATTCTGATTTGCTTTATGAACCATGTGCTTAGATGCT
Organism: Leuctra nigra; assembly: GCA_934045905.1. Taxonomy (NCBI): domain Eukaryota; kingdom Metazoa; phylum Arthropoda; class Insecta; order Plecoptera; family Leuctridae; genus Leuctra; species Leuctra nigra. The sequence continues at coordinate 22,015,746 of OW203770.1, forward strand.
ATTTTAAAGTTTCGATGAAAAGCATACACTTTTAAGTTGATATCATAATCAATTCCATATGGATGTATATGTTTTCTGTGCGTTGTGTACGCATTTCCGGTTCGAGAATTTGCACGTACCCGTGCTCGCTCATCAACGCGTTACACTGAGCGTTTTCCTAGTTTTAAAGGAATTAGCCATTGTTGCCCTAATAAGTTTTACAAATTGTGTAAATAAACTAAAAAAATAAGTGATATCGCCATAAAAAAACACTCCGTGTGAAAAAACAGCCAAGTCTCTTCAACTAAAAAAAAAAATTATGAAATCAAAAATTCTGCACTGAAACGTAGTGATATCAAAAAATGAGCCAAGTCAAAACTTTATTTGAAAATTAAAAAATACTTGGCGCATCGTTTTTTTAGGGCATTGTAGGTATAGGTACTATAACTATATGTATTTATATCTAGCCTATACTTCTAAGCTATTTATATACACGAAGCGCCAAGTATTTTTTAATTTTCAAATAAAGTTTTGACTTGGCTCATTTTTTGATATCACTACGTTTCAGTGCAGAATTTTTAGATTTCATAATTTTTTTTTTAGTTGAAGAGAATTGCTGTTTTTTTACACGGAGTGTTTTTTTATGGGGATCTATCATACTCCAAACAGTGGCACACAAATTAAGTGTAAGTGCATACGACAACTAGGAATCGTAGAAGTAGTAAGAAAATATTTATTCTGTAATTAGTGTCTAAATTACATATACACACACAAGGAAACAACGACCCCTTCAATTTAGTTCTGTGAACAATTAACCAAGGTACGAGTTTACATTTAAGTCAGACCAACTTTGGATTAGAACCATCAAAGTTAGTCCTTCCCGACCTTATAGGAACTTAAGAGGTTCTTACTTCTTGGCAATTTGTTATACTTCTTGGCTCAATAGAGTACACAAATCGAATGCAATGGAAATTACAAATTCAAACTATAATCAGTTATAAATCAGTGTTGATGATCTTAATTGAACATTATACAAGATGTACACTTGGCCAAACAAAAATTGAACGTTCAATAAATCTGATAGGCTGATAAAAGTAAGATCGCACCATCAGAAGTCAGTCTAAGCGATCCCATTGTCTCGCTCTAGTAGGTGACCTCACATTTCAATGATAATAACAAGCTTTGATTGGTTATGGGACATGACCAGCAGTCATTCAAATTTGGTCAACGTTCAATTTTTGTTTGGCCGAGTGTACGTAATTCAGTACTTCTTACCATCAAAGTGGATGAGATTCAAACTTGTCCTAGAGGAACTTTGTGGTCGCAAGGCCAAACAAATCATAGATGAGTACCAAAAGTGTCAAATTGAATCGCCATTTCGATTGCTTATTAATGCCGCACATGATTGCAATTTCATGAACATCATTGGAAATATTAAATGTCATTATTGGTAGTTTGTAGTGCCATTAGATTACATGCAATTTGAATTTGCACAACTTCTAAGCATGCTCGCTGGCATACGTGGAATATATTGTGTCATATTTGTATTTGCACAATAGCTTCATGCATTGTGATCATTCTTTCGTAGCAAGCTGTAGTTTACTGGAATTCTATATAGAAATTGAATATTATACTATAATAAGGAAGATTACTATGCTCTGTGGGATCGTACTCAGCAATCAATCGTCGTATAAAGCAAACGCTCTAGTACTCCAATGCCGAAACAGCTTAAAACTATACTACGTAATGAATGAGTCCATCCAACCTAGTTAATATTTCATTTTCCGTCAAGATACCATTTCTCTGCCACCAATTGTGAAATCGTGCAAACCTATTTGAATCGTCAGTCGTTAGCACTGTGTCATTATCCACATCGCATAACATTCCCTTTTAGTTGTAGCCTTCTGAATCTAACGACTTTTTAATGAAAATGAAACGTTTTGACATCGACACAGCATGAAACGCACAGGTTTTACATATTTAGGCCCGGTCTTTCAATACTCTGCTAAAGTCTCAATTAGCTCTTAACAGTTAGTTAGTGGTCATTCTAGGAATGTCATTGGTTGTTGCCATGGCAATATAGTCCTAATTGACTGTTTAAAAGTTAGCAAGGCATTGAAAGACCGGCTCTTAGATATACATTAATTACAGATTAAAATATCAAGGCGTAGCATATAAATTATTACTTTTTCCTCCTAATTTTTATAAAAAAAAAAATTAGAATTGACATAATCGCCTTGAAAACAATTTAGATTATAAAACCAAAAGATGACAAACAAATCTAGATTTGTTATTTCAAATGACTAGAAAGATCAGTTGGCTCAGGCGATAACGCTCTGGACTTGCACTCGGGAGACCCGGGTTCAATACTCGCTGTAGTCATCCCTGACTGTTGATTTACCTCAGTCAGAAGAAAATCGTGTGAAGGTTACTTACTTATATAGTCCACAGCATTCACCGTTTACCCTTCACTATTCTTCTTCATCATTATCTCCCAATCATCGCGATAAACATTCAACCGTTGCAATTAGTCTATAGTTTTGAAAAGAGTGCGATATTGTATTGCAAGCGCGAGCGATTTTGCTGCTTTTTGTAGGCACTTTTTTTGATACGTTTGGAGACGAAATGGGTTGACGATATGATTATTAATTTTTATCATTGTTAGATAAAAGACAAACTTAGGGTTATCACTTGGTACAATTTTAATTTTTTGCTTCGTTAATTAGTAATAATTAGCTAATTTTTTGGGAAAAATTAGCTATTTTCTTGTATCGCTGGGTACAGTATAAAATTTCATTTAAAAAATGTGCCAAGTGATATCCCTAAGTTTGTCTTTGTTAAATTTGGATCAGGGGTTTGGTTTCCAATCATATCGGAAATTTCTATAGTTTTGCGCTGTTTTGTTGAATAACCGGTGCCAGCAAAAATAAAAAGTGCTGTAATATACAGTCTGATCATGTGAACATCCTATCAAAGTTACACCCACTTATGAACCAATTTTTCTCACTTCCTAGCGCTTGTAACACTAAAAATGAAGAATCACTTAACCGAGACATTTCATTTGTGAATGCTCTGGCGAGTGATTGGGCGTTCACGTGTCGGAAGACATTTGTATTTCACACGTTGTGAGCGTATTTATGAGCGATTTCAGAATATCGTGACATGATACAAGTTCAGGAAATGACGCTATGCGGGCTGCATTGTTGTCAACGAAGCCCACTCATTCGATCGACCAATCCTGGGACATATTGTGTTATTCATTTATAAGGCAATAAGTGATTTTGTCATTTCACATTTTGTTCCTGCATGATTTATATTTTATAGTTTTACAGCCAATGAATTTACTATAAAAGTTTACTTTCATACCTCACGGTATACTCTTATGGCTTTTTTTATCTGTGTTTTGTTTGTTTGTTTGCTCAGATAAACCGTTCAACTGGTCGATCTGAAATTTTGGGTACGTACTATTTTAGTAATAATGTCAAAAGAGCGATCACGTGTACACATGTATTTGTTGAATATTAAAATGGAAATATTTGACCGAAAAACTCAATTTTTGCATGGTCGTCGGGACCAAAATTTTAGGCGAATTCGTCATCGACAATTGGTCAAGAAATTTACGTGCTATTCCTAGTTCGCACGTGACATTAATCTCATTGTTGCGCGGCTGTCAAACTGTTTATCAGTATTTTTTGATATTATTTATGGTTTACCTGTGCAATTGTAGGCTGCAGAAGAAGTTCTTACAGGTATAAAACCACTCTTTTACTAACTATCTTCGACTATAACCGATAATAATTAGTTTAAATCGACTTGACAACCACCAAAATGGCCGAAAATATACTTTTTTACATTGTTGATGTAAAACAAAAGACGCTCGTGCAAACTATAAATTGACATTTTACTGACATTTTATGCAATTGTTTTGAAATATTTGTAAAATGTATCGAAAGAAATTTCAGATATTTTATCACTGCTCCTTTGACACATTTCGTTAGATTATCTTCAAAGTGATTCCCCATGGTCTGTAGGGCAGCAAATTTTCACATGGATATTGACTAGCATAGCATGCCATACGAAGGCTCGCGTATCAAAACGCGTTCGGCGTTACTAGAAAACAACAGAACAGAACACAATAAAATGTAAAGCAAACGGAGTGGTAATGCGCGAATAGAATATATAGGAGTATTTTAATTTTTTAAATGTGTATTAATCATAATTTTTTATTTTATCCTAGTGAAAAATGGTCTTCATGCAATAAATAATTTCGTAAGATTACATCGGCAGCAGATCTACTTTACATTATAATGCTCTTCGGTGTGACCCAAATATAGGTTTATATGGCAATAAATCTTATGTGCTATATTTTAAGAAAGCATATTGCCTAAAATATATTTCTAAACCACGTTCACCCACTTCTCTCCACAACTTTCACAATCTTCATAACGCAACGGCACTTATTATGACGTCCTAAAATAAAACTAGAAGAAATATTTCATTCAATATACCTAGTTGTTTGTTTTTTGTTTAAACATTTTATTGATTATAAACACGTTGAAGAAATATTTCATTCTATAGTCATGGGACTAATAAAAAAAATGAATTTTATTTAAAAATGCATACCTAGTTTAAACTATTACTTAAAAGTTAACAAGAATTCAGACAAAGTTGTGTATTCTATCTATTATAAATTCTGTGTTGAAAAGGACAGAACATAATAAATCTACAATATAATTTGTAACAACAAGACAATTATTACCGTGGTATTTAGACAATTTATCATTTGTACGAGGAAATTGTATACATTGTGAAATTTTTCCCCACAACTTAGGTAAATGTTAAAATTCCCACATTGCGAATAATGGCAATTGTGAGAAAAATCATACAAATTCCACTTTTGATACCTTTAATGATAAATTAGGGGAAAATAGGCTCATGCATTTGATGTAATTAATAACTCTATAGGAGTGTCATTCATTACAGAACCAAAAACACATAAACCAATCAAAAAATCGCGTCCATAAAATCACGACAAACCACGCTCAGGACACCCATCGACAGACACGCAACCTTGTATAGTATCCAAGCTGCGCAACGCATGGACGATTTGACCGGTACCTTTGTCCAGTCAAATCAATATCCCCCTCCCCCACACCTCGCCCCGGGGGGCAATCATCATATTGGCGCGCTACATCTTGTTATATACAGCCCAGCTGGAGCGTAAATAATAGATTCGGGAGTCCTGCGTATACGCGGCGTTGACCGGGAGGGGGGGGGGGGGGGGTAATTCGTTGACCCCTGCCCCCCACCCCCACCCGCCCTACGTAGTTTAGTTGATGGCGGGAGATCTTTGGGGTAGCTGCCTCGATTATTTTCCTGTGATGAGAAGTGCCTTATTTTTTAAGTTTTTTTGTAATCGATTGTGACTTTGGGACGGACAATAGCAGTTTATGATTGGACACATTTAAGTAAGTAATTCTACGTTATTTTATTGACTTATTAAAGTCCATATAACTTTTTAAAATATAGCAGATGACAGTCTATCAAAATTTGTATGAAACGTAATAAAAAAACGATGCCCAAGTAGGTATGCTACACACCACACCACAAAACCGTCGAACATAGAAGGTGGGTAATTCACTCAATACAACAAGTATGTAATGAATGAATCACATCAAATAGATTTTCAAAGAATACATGAAATTTTAATCAAGCTACAATCAAGTAAATTTTTATTACATAGTATACATAGTTTGAGGTAAGAGATCTTTCAATGCTTTTATAAGTACTAAAAACTGAAGTACTACTTGATATGATAAAGCAGTGAGTTTAAAAGTAAGAAATGATTTCTGTTTTCATAAGTCTGTGGGTGGATGCGACTATTCACCAGCTTTAGACGCATGTTGGTTCATTACAGTAACAAGCACGCTGTAATAGCTGTAGGCTTTTTTCAATACCTGTAAAGGAAACACTTATTGAGCGAGCGTAGCGAGCGTCACCACGGTACTCTTATGGCACGTTCTCTGTGTTGTTTTTTTGTTCACTGCCCAGGTCAAACGGCACAACCAATCGATCTGAAATTTTACACATATACTAACGTATTCTATGCGGCCCCTGGGATCGTTTTTGAATGGGCTCATGTGATTGGTTCAAATTTAAAAAAAATTATCTTTCGATTGGTTGTTGCGATCAATTTAAAATTTTGACTAGTCATTACGACCAACATTGTACCCACTCTTACAAAGTTTCAGCCAAATCCTCCCATTGGTTAAAATTTAAAAAAATCTTTTATGTGATTTTTGAAATTTAATTACTAGCCCCGTATGACCGATCAACTTAAAACTTTGCATGGTCATTGGGACCAACATTATCTGTAGTTTTAACAATTTTCAGACTAATCTGTGTTTATATCCAAAAGTTGTTGACGTTTTATGGACATTTTGCGTGTTGGCTGTCAAATTTCTCGAAAATGTTGATCACGGCTACTTCGACTCTTTATAGTTCCAAGATAGTTAGAGTAGAAACTTTCAAACGTATGAAACTGATATGACCATTCAACAGATCGATCTAATATTGTGTAAGAACACACACTAATATTATCATGAGTGGTCCCATGTCTATATTTTTTAAAGAGATCCTGTGATTTTTAAATATTAACGAGAACCAGTTCAATCAGAAAGGTTCAAAAGGTTCAAGCTTTGCATGGTTATTGGGACTAATGTTTTAGGAATATTTTGAGATTGTTATTCTTGAGTCTGACGAAATTCAAGAATTATTGGCTTTTAATAATATTTTCTATAGACATCATTTCGGTTCGAGGTGTTGCGCGTGTCCGTGATCGCTCATCAACGCGTTACACAGAGCGTTTTCCTAGTAAAATAATGAACGTTGAGCTATGTCAATACATTCTTTTTGAAACTATGAATGTCATATTAAATATTGCAAGTATCAAAATTGTCCATGAATGTATTCAATAAAATACAACAAAATGCGATGAAAACTTCATTCGTCTTAATAAGTTAGGGGACCAAACATAATTTAGTTATAATTTAACTATACAAGCTGTTCTTGTTGTTCAGTAACAATATTAAAACAAACTGTGTAGCTGTGAAATTAACTAAAATTAAATTCAGCTCTTTTATATAATTTAAAAACTTACATCTTGAAAAGCTGAGAAATCGAAGTTCACAAAACCAGCGACCTTATAAACTTTAGGTTGATTAGCTATCGACATCATGATCCGCATTGATCTCTTGAAGGCTTCCGACGCTTCGAACCAATCACAACCGTAGACTGCCTCCCTCAATGCTTCACTCTGTAACACGGGACAACAGTTGATTAGCCATCGACATCATGATCCGCATTGATCTCTTGAAGCCTTCCGACGCTTCGAACCAATCACAACCGTAGACTGCCTCCCTCACTTCTTCACTCTGTAACACGGGACAACAGTTGATTAGCCATCGACATCATGATCCGCATTGATCTCTTGAAGCCTTCCGACGCTTCGAACCAATCACAACCGTAGACTGCCTCCCTCACTTCTTCACTCTGTAACACGGGACAACAGGTTGATTAACCATCGACATCATGATCCGCATTGATCTCTTGAAGCCTTCCAACGCTTCGAACCAATCACAACCGTAGACTGCCTCCCTCACTGCTTCACTCTGTAACACGGGACAACAGGTTGATTAGCCATCGGCATCATGATCCGCATTGATCTCTTGAAGCCTTCCAACGCTTCGAACCAATCACAACCGTAGACAGCTTCCCTCACTGCTTCACTCTGTAACACGGGACAACAGGTTGATTAGCCATCGACATCATGATCCGCATTGATCTCTTGAAGCCTTCCGACGCTTCGAACCAATCACAACCGTAGACTGCCTCCCTCACTTCTTCACTCTGTAACACGGGACAACAGTTGATTAGCCATCGACATCATGATCCGCATTGATCTCTTGAAGCCTTCCGACGCTTCGAACCAATCACAACCGTAGACAGCTTCCCTCACTGCTTCACTCTGTAACACGGGACAACAGGTTGATTAGCCATCGACATCATGATCCGCATTGATCTCTTGAAGCCTTCCGACGCTTCGAACCAATCACAATCGTAGACAGCCTCCCTCACTGCTTTACTCTGTAACCCACTAAATACATTTCACCATAAGAAATTACTAATTTGGCATAAACTGTGTTACATACCTCAGTTCTTACTTGTTCGAACAGCCAACTGCTGAGATAGACCATGACTGAAGCAGTCCCCATTATTACCAGAAATATGATAGTATCATTTGGCGAAGAGATCTGAAACCCCAAAGTACTGGTTTATTGAAGTTTGAATACCTACGTAGGATCTATCGGTAAATTTCGTCAGTTATGGTGGCAACTCGTGACGAAAAGCAATTTGTTCGCATCCACTTACCGTCGTAATGCAAACCACTGTGACTGTAGCTAGTATCAGATAAGTGACAAGACCACCGGCAGCCGGTTTTTGAAATGTCTTCTCTAAATCCGACCAAAATCTGGGAAATCAACCCATTTTATAAAGTTACCGGTCCTGAAGTGTATATTCTAGTTTTTTCAGCAGTTTGGGAATAGTGGTATTTGAGCAATCCAATTCTTCTAAGGGCAGCTTATAGCTCAGGACATAGCTATACGTCCTGAGCTGTAATGAAACCAATCTTTCTCGAACTATTGTAGTAGGTGAAATTTGAACGATAATTGTGAGAAACTAAGTATACCTGAGGAGTTCCTGATGATGCTGGATGCATTCTTTCAGACGTCTCTCCATCTCCAAGTCAAGCTCTCGCTTCTCTTCAGCTCTGTATGTGATTGGATACAGATGTTTTTCTGTCAGATTCCTAGCCTGGTATCTCTCGTACGAGACTGTTGGGACAAGATGTGTTCCTCCTTGACTTAACTCCATCACACATCGCTCAGCTGGTGTTCGACTGTTCTCAGTCTTCTGGCGACGCTTGGCCATGATGTGCTCGAGACTGTCAGCGCGGATATTCAACAATTTGTCGGTCAGAACTTGAAATTGGCAAATCACATGAAATGTCGAAACAGTTCCGAAAATAGTTAACAGGACGCACAATAATAAACCAATCGCCGTCGCGTTCACCGGTTGCAAAGCACACAGCTCTCTGTTTGGAAACGCCGCAGTCGCAGAAATGTCAACCGGATAGTACATCCTAGAAAGAAAAGCTTTTCTTTGGATGCGTCCGAAAATATATTTAACAATAATTGAGCGAGCGTAGCGAGCGTCTCCTTTTGGCTTTTTTGGCACGGACCTCTGTTTTTTTTGTTGTTTTTTTCTGTTACTGACGATATACAAGTCACAGTTTTTCTTTGACAAAGCTGAAATTTTGCACATATGTACTAACCATTTCCGGGCGTTGCAGACCCTAATTTTTTTGAAATCCCCTGATTGGTTCAAATTTAAAAAAAATTATCTTTCGATTGTTTGGTTTGATCAATTTGAAATTTTGACAAGTCATTACCACTAACATTTTACCCAATCATACACCGTTTCAGCTAAATCCTACCATTGGTTAAAATTTAAAACCTTCTTTACCGTGATTTTTGAAATTTCAACTAGAATTGTATGACCGATCAACTTAAAACTTTGCATATGGTCATTGGGACCAACATTATCTGTGTTTTTGACAATTTTCAGACAAATCTGTGTTTAAATCCAAAAGTTATTGACATTTTACGGACATCTTGCTTGTTGCTATGGATCACGGCAACATTGACGCCTCAGTTCCAATGTTCCAAGGTAGTTCGAGCAGAAACTTTCAAACGCATTATGACACTAATAATCAACTGATCGATCTGATATTGTGTACACACACTTATATCATATGAGTGGTCCCAGGTATATTTTTGGAACAAGATCCTGGGATTTTTGAAAATTAACAAGGATCCATTCAATCATAAAGGTTCAATCGATCAACTTAAAACTTTGTATGGTTATTGGGACCAATATTTTTGGAATTTTTGAAGATTTTCATACAAGTCTGTGACGAAATTGAAGAATTAATGGCTATTAATGACATTTACGATAGACAGAATTTCGGTTCGAGGTGTTGCGCGTATCCGTGCTCGCTCTTCAACGCGTTACTCAGAGCGTTTTCCTAGTAATATTGCATTAAGACCCATAATGGTGACACCTTATAGCAGGGGTCGTCAACGTTTTTTGGTCAAGGAACCAATAGGGAAGTCTCGTGAAGATTAGAATTCAGAATAATATTTATTTTATGAAAGTTGGGATGTTGCTGAACACAGATGTGGTATTATTTTTGTTGTTGGACGAATAGTTCTCATGTAATTAATTTACAAAGTTTGATAGATCTCCTCTCATTTAAAAACAGGAAAATTGGCAATGACATCACAGTATGCTATATTGCCATGGCAACAAGGGAATCCCCATGTCAACACAATGTTCAAGACTTGGAAATGACATCACAGTTCTGATTCTTGTTAAAGGCCGTTTTTCCCGCCAAAAATTATATGATATTTGAACTCGATTTGTATGAATGAAAATTTAAGATTTCACAGGTAATAAGGGTATTTGTCATTGTTATTTGTGTTTATTTATAGAAATTTACTAGAATAAATTTTCATGAGACTTCCCTATTTCCCAACAATTAATAAAGTAGAAAATAATGGGAGCCAGTAGAGGCAATCAAATATAATACACCGAAAATAATACATTTAATTACTATTTTTTTTTTATATATATTGACGAGACCCCTCAGGTTGTTAACCCGCAGGGCGTTTTTTTAGAATTTCAACAACCCAATCCCTGAAGCCATGAAGTGGTTCTGGGACTCTAAAATGAACAAATTGAACCAAATGCGGTCGCAGGGCGATTTTTACAATTTCAACAATGTAAACGTGGTTCTGGGACTCTAAAACGAACCAACTTAATCAAATAACCTTCCAATTTTGCCCCGCAGGACGTATTTTTTCAATTTTTCACATTTTTCGATTCCAGATGTTTATTTAAATTATAAAGAGCCATTCAAGAACGACCAAGGAGCCTCATGCGGCTCCGGAGATAGCGTTTACAACTGGCCGCCGCACTAGGTTTGCACTCGGTTTGAAATATGCATTTGAATTTTGTATGGTGACGTCACTTCAGGGCAACCCTAGTGCAGCAAGTGCGGTCTGTCGAAAACGTCCATTAAGGTCCATTCACACGAGTGATTGCATGAAATGATTGGTGTAATTTTAAATTTACAATTGTTTGTTGGATGTGCGCGTGTGAACTGGCCAATCATCCTTTACCGATCGAATCGCGATTATTGAAACTAGTTCTAAACTGGTGATTCAAAATTTCTGATTGGCGTCGTTGTTGACCAATCAGATGTGAGAATTTCAGTCACTTGGTACTTACAAGGAAATCAAAATATCTCCGAAAGCTTACAATGGCATTAGAACGGGAATAACTATTGTTTTATTACTAGGAAAACGCTCAGTGTAACGCGTTGATGAGCGAGCACAGAACATGCAACATCCCCAGTCACGATAAACGACACGGCACAAGACGATTTTCCCTGCAACTTTCCTATCTCCATATAAATACTTTGAATGAATATCAGATCCATTGTGTCGTGACTTTCCTACATACTTTTTCCAGCTTTTGACAACCCATACTAAACTTGTAAAATGACAATTAATAATTGACTGATTGGGCTTACAATGTGTGAAATGTTAGGTTATGTTGGTCTTGATCACCATGCAAAATTTAAACCTAATCGGAACATTTTGATTGTCGACCAATCAGAAGATATTATTTAAACTTAAACCAAATGGAGTATGTGGCCTTCAAAATGCATCCGATTTTATAAGCGCTAGTTTTACTGTAAATTGTGGACTGCTTGGCTGCTCCACAGGCCTTGGAGCAGAAGCTTAAAGAAGGCAGGGATGAAAATGTAGTATACGTTTTACAAATATTTCTAGATTATCGAATAAAATGTCCCTAAAATGACAAATACTTTTGAAAATAACGACAGATCACACTGGAAATAGGCAAAAATACCTTAAATGTTGGTACCATTGACCCTGCGAAGTTTTAAGTTGATCGGTCAATCGGTTCTAGTTTAAATGTAAAAAATCACAGGAAAAATGGTTTTAAATTTGAACCAATGGGAGGATTTGGCTGAAACTTTTTATGATACAATGGTACAATGTTGGTTGAAATGACTTGTCAAAATTTCAAATTGATCGGAATAACCCATCAAAAGATAATTTTTTAAAATTTGAACCAATCACGGGATCCCGTTCAAAAACGATCCCAGGGACCTCATAGATTACGTTAGTATGTGTACAAAATTTCAGATCGATTGCTTGAGCGGTTTGGCCTGGGTTGTGACCAAAAAAAAAAAAAAAAAAAAAAAACACACTCGGAGAAAGTGCCATAAGAGTACCGTGGTGACGCTCGATACGCTCGCTAAATAACAAATAATTAGAGATAAGATGAAAAAGATAAAAAACTTCATTCTCGAACATTTCAACAAAAACAAATGACAAGATTTCATTCCTACGCATTCTAAAGCCCCATTTACACGGTGCAATTTCTTGAACAACTTCTGTGCCACAGTGGTTCTGCTCGTGCGCAGTGTCACTTTTCAGATGAAAAAGTGACTCTGTGCACGTGCAGAACTTTTGTGTCACAGAAGTTGTTCAAGAAATTGCACCGTGTAAATGGGGCTTAAAGCACGCAATGTCGTGTGATTGAATACTTGTCGTCTGAACTGGAACATCTCGCGCATCCAATGAAACTTATGGTAAAATTATACCAATCAATTCATGCAATCAACCGTGTGAATGGACCTTAGAAGATCGCTAAATTTGCTCTAAATTTGACTCTGGTGTATAACTAATTAGTAAGAGCGTTTTTCTTGTAATTACAAGGAAATCGTTCAGTGTAACGCGTTGATGAGCGAACACCGGTATATGCAAATTCTCGAACCGGAATTCCGTACCAAACGCACAGAAAACATCCATGTTGAATTGAACCTCTCAATCAACATAAAAGTATCTGTTTTCCATTGCAACTTGAGAATATAGCCATCTAAACACTCTGGTACATAAAACAAATCAGATTCAGAAATTATAGAGGTAGTCTAAATGGCCATGCAAAAATTGAACGTAATGTGACCATAAATTCAGCCAATTAGAGGAGAAATGTATTTTATTTATTTTAATTTTAAACAAAGGATTTCCAAAAAATAGGGTCTGTAAACAGAAAATGTGGTATTTACTCTTTATACATGTGTCAAAATTTCGGATCGATCGGTGAAAGTGAAACGTTGCGAATCTCCAGTCAGACAAAATAAAACAGAGGACCGTGCCAAAAGATTCAATTACGTACACAATAAACCAAGTATTTTTTTCCCATTTTTTAAACAAAATGTTTACAGCTGACCTACTTTTTGAAACGACTACTACTACTTACCGCAGACGTGACATGTCGCCAGTGGCATTGATTATGTATAGGAAACATAATAATAATATGATTCCCATGATCTGCACTTTCACAAACTTTTGTGACAGAAAATCTGTTCGTCGTAACGTTCTCAGCACAATGGCGCGAGAACGCTTGTTGTCCGATGCGTATTTGATGCTGATGTCTTCCAAAGTTACTATCAATTGGCGGAGTGTGTCAGAGTTGGAGGTGAAGAAATCGAGTATTGCTAAGACGAAGAAGATCGCAATGTGCATGAAGATGACATGGATCTGATGGAACGACATCGTCTCGTTGTGTATGCAAATGTGCAACCAGCGGCCGATTAATTCGTAACTTAATGTGGCGAAGATGAACTTTGGTAAAAACCATTTCTTTAGACGTTTGAATTTTCCTTTTCGATCGTCAGGAGAGTGGAGGAAACCTTGAATAACAATTTATTCATGACGGAAAGTTAGAAAGTGAAATAAGAAAATCACAAAAATATAAAATCAATATGAAAGAAAAGAATAAAATTACAGGTAAAACAAAAAATCGTATTGAAATCGTAAAATTGCAGAAGAAATAAAATACATCGACATATCACACTAAAACAAACACAGAAAATTAAAAATAAATCATTATTACTGTAATGAATCAATCTCACAAATCCCCAAAAAGTCATATAATTTAGAAAGCAAGAAAATAAACTCATTCGAAATAAAAAAAGAACGTAAATTTACAAATATATATTTTAAAAGAAATCGATAATCCCTAATAACGGAGATTCCAAATTACTTAACATGCATTAAAAACTACCAAATTACAAAAACTGGTTATATACACTGGTTTTATATAAAATAAATTGTAGATTAAATAATCAATAATTTAAAATATCAGTTGTAATTTACATCTAATAGAAATCTCTTTTGACCCCTTACTAGAACTCTTCCAGTGAAATAATCGCACCTCTCTTCAATCAATACCATGAATAAAATAATCGATACATACATGCTTTCTCCATGATCTTGGCAACATGTTTGAAGATTCTAAGTTCTTCCTCTGGTCCAGCCGTGTACTCAGGAGATTCACTGGTCGACATAGATGAAAACTCCTCCAGCAATGAAACTTATCAACCGACGCGTAAAAGGTATTCACTTCAAGTGACCTTTTTACTTTCTTGAAAAATCGTTACTTCTGGAAGATTTTATTTATTAATGAAGCAACACAACACTATGATTCATTTATAAATCTTTTTTGAGGTGGTTCTATAGTTCAGAAAATGGTAATTATAGTGCAGGTTCAAGTGTAGAAAAAATGCTTTCCGCTCGATTGGAGTGCCGAAATTGATTTTTTCATAATTATCTATTGTTTACATCATTCTTAATATTACCTGACGTGCCTTCAATTTTTTTGGTGGCCATCTTGGAAAATATGGCGGAAAACGTAAATTTTAAAACTATTTAATTGTTGGTAGAGGAAAGGTTGAAAAATTATGAAATAATTCACTAAAACTAACTTCAATATGGGGGCTTGAAAAAAAATACGCCGTGAACAAATTTTATTTTTACATTGTTGGAATTGACCAATCACGTTTCTGTGTTTTTTTGCTCTCAATTTATTATGAAACGCGTGGACTTAGACTAAAATATGTGGAATTAAAATTTGTAGACAATTTCATTTTAAACATTATGCGCTTAAAAAAAATTAAAAAATTAAAAAAATTAAATTGTTTTATAAATTTTTAATTTTTTTGTTTACGGCGTATTTTTTTTCAAGTCACTATATTTGAGTTAGTTTTAGTGAATTATTTCATAATTTTTCAATCTTTCCTCTACCAACAATTAAATAATCTGTAAAATTTTCGTTTTTCGCTCGTTTTCCGCCATATTTTCCAAGATGGCCACCAACAAAATTGAAGGCACGCACGTCAGGTAATATTAAGAATGATGTAAGCAATCGATAATTATGAAAAAATCAATATCGGCACTCCAATCGAGCGGAATTACATTTGCTCCCCTACAATTAGGTATTACTAGGAAAACATTGTGTAATGCAAGTTTCTGCTCTATTCTTCAACCATCAAGAAAGCAGTGATAGAATATATGAAATTCTTGGCATACATTAGCAAATATTTCAAGATTATATAGCATGGAATGTCATTAAAATAACAATAACAATTGAAGATAACGACATATCAGTCTGAAAATTGGCAAAAATACCTATAAAATGCCGGTCCCAAAGACCATATAAAGTTTTAAGTTAATCGGTTAAACGGTTCCCGTTTAAATTTAAAAAATCGCATAATATATTTATTTTAATATTAACCAATCAACGGATTATCATGCACGGAGCTTTTTCGTGCCCGATAAATGCTGACCCCAGTAGGAGCATAGTTATGACAGAAGGTAAGCGATTAATATGTAGATAAAGGTTCAATACATGCAATTTTTATTTTGTGTTTTTCTCTAAAACCGCTCCAAACCAACCGTTGGCGGGAAAAAATTTATGATTGCCCCTCTTGGTGATGTTCATTTTCTCGAATTTGCGTTGAATTAGGGAATTATTTAATCAAGTTCTATCAATTGCCAGGAGCATACTTATGACAGAAGGTAAGCGATGAATATGTAAATAAAGGTTCAATACATGCAATTTTTATTTTCGTGTTTTTCTCTAAAACCGCTCCAAACCAACCGTTGGCGGGAAAAAATGTATGATTGCCCCTCTTGGTGATGTTCATTTTCTCGAATTTGCGTTGAATTAGGGAATTATTTAATCAAGTTCTATCAATTGCCATTTTCACTGAAGTCAACGAAATATAGTTATTCATAGTTTACACGTGGCATCATCTCATTGATTGGTGCCACCATCTTGATGGATGACACCATTCTAAATTGATATCTGTGATTTTGTGCTTATTGCCGAGTCTTCCGATGGAGAGGAATAACTCACTTTACAAAGATACATCGATTTATACCTCAATTTTAAGTTAACTGACCCTTCAATGTCCCACAATGTCCTCGCTTGGGGGAAAACTTTTTGCCTAGCTGATTTAAAACAAAAAAGTGTGCGAATTGAAGAATTCTCTAACAAATATACTGGGTGTCACAATGACAAATGTGATTAGGTGTTAATGACTCGCCTCATGAATCATTGATCGGGCCATCTACCTCTGAGGTAGTTCTATAGAACTGAACAAATCCATGTTTTGCATCACCAATCACAGCACAGCATGGGTTTGACGATCAACCCATATCATCCTCCCTAACGACTTTACCTTCCTTACATATCTCTCATCTTGTTAAAGTTCTCCCGAAAGCACGAATCTCATTACGAACTTTTGATCTTCCTCGAAAACAAGTTGTTTATCCCCGAAGTAATTAGCTGGCATATCTTGATCAGCGCAACTCGTTGAACTTTACACCTCTTCTGTATAATATTGCTCTGCGAAGCACTCAATAACTGTGTTAGGTGGTTACACAGTAGTTGTAATGGAGCAAAGAGTGTGGATTTTGAATGTGTTCTTAACCTAAAGTTATAATTCGCAACTAGTAGCTTTTCGGTACACGCTCTGTTATGTTTTTGTGATGTTGGCCCTGAAAAGGGCAGTGACAACCTGAAGATGGCCTGAAGATGGCCTGAAGATGGCAGCGCTACAACTTGCGAAACGTAGTGACAAACTGCCCTTTTCAGGGCCAACATCACAAAAACATAATAGAGCGTGTACCGAAAAGTTGCATATTACGATAGCTCTCAGACCCTCAGTCGACTCAAAGTTATAATTGTTTTTATTGAACTAAAATCAACCTGAATTCAATCAATTTCACAGCTCTGCATGTCTTTTACTCCACATACATTTTTAATGGGGTGTTTGTTTGGAAGATTCTATTCCCCTTTTTCTTAAAGTTATAGAGCAAGCCTATACAACGCCTTGTTCGAACGATCGTAGCTTTGACTGGAGTTTGACAGACCCACAGACTTCTTGACACCTCGTTCAGAATTCTGTGATCAAATTACGTGATATTTGTCAAAATGCTGCTTTATTGCTCAAATTTCAAACGCCTTCCATGTCAATGATTTTTTAAGTGAGCTCATAAACCAGTAGTTTTGACTTCGTCCAGTCATATTTTTTTATGGGGACATGAGTCATTAGGTAATAGAATACTTTATGCAACCGAATATTTAATTGACATCAAGTCAAAGGCCAATTGATAGAACTTGATTTTATACAAAAGTTTGCAATATGCAAAAGTAAGAAAACGGACTTACGGCCTTCTACCTCTGAGATACAGGAATAATTTCTGGAAAATTATGAAAATGCTAAACATTTGGTAATTTTTTGGCAAACAATTGAAACCCATGGCAACTCACGATTTTTTTTATATAAAAAATATAAAATTACGACCGTTCTGTTTGGTACTGACATGACTCATGAGTTAAAAAATTATTAAAAAAAAGCATTACAATCTCGATGAAAACGGCTTTAAACATGTACTGGTTAAAATGCTACAACAGTGATCAAGTAAAAAAGGTGTTTTGTTTTCCCCTTTGTATACTCTTTCTTGTAATATAATATAGTAATAGTGTAAAAAATTTAATCTTGTCAGAAAACTTATATTATAATTTTGTTAACTCCGCAGTTAAACTGGCGTCCTTCTGTCAGTTTTGCGGTGATTGTGAGCGACAATTTTTTATTTCTTGTACTTATGTTTTTATTGGTGTATTTTCTGTTTACTTTGTGTGTACAACAAATAAAAAAATATAAAAAAAGTACCCCAGCGATTTTCCAACTACGTCAAATCGAACAAATCTTCAGTTCCGAATAAAACTGATCATGACAACAGGCAATAAATCAGACAGGAGATGAAATGAGCATCCCCCCCCCCCCCCCCCCCTCCCCCGGGATGGAATCATGATCCAGACACAGAGATCCCGGGAATCTGGTTGCCTTGACGACGCCAGGGCACATACCGGCGCTCAAACAGACGCCACCTCGGCACACACTCATTGTGTACGTGACTTTTAATTCAATCAATACGCGTGCTTCACGCCGTTTGGTTAATTGCTTGAGATCTAAAGAGTTCAAGTAGAAGGAAGTGGTTTGTGTCTTGGGAAATGCAAGAGGGAGAGAATACGATTGATTATTGACACGGAAGAGAGATAGCACGCGACGCTATACACTTTTATACAGCATCAACAGGTAAGACAATGCTGTACCTCAGAAGAAGTATTAGGAAAACCAAACTGTGTTTCGGTAAGTAGCATAAAACAAACAAACAAACAAAAAACAAAGGTCCGTGCCAAAAGAGACAAAAAAGGAGTCGCTATTCGAACAAATAAGCTATACGTGATGGAGCCACTTCTGGCAGGAAACTTTTTAGATGCACTTTTTTATTTTGAGGATCGTGCTTCCATAGGGCAGTGAAAAATGACTCAATGAGTAACAAATTAAATTTTGATTTCAAAGTTTACTTTTTCAGCCATAACAAACAACTAAAGCAAATTTTGTATCATTTATTTACATAAATAAACCCTTCATATCCTCCATTATCGATGGTACCAAAGGATCCACCCGAGGTCAGTCGTGTTCCTTATTTTCTCCATTCGCTCAATAACCTCGCATATGTCTATTTGATCCCAATATTACAACACCTTCACAGGAATTAAAAATACCACCGAAATCAATTCTCAATTGAAAAGGAAATTAAATCAAAATATCGAACACTTAAAAGTGGTGATATTAAAATATATGAACCATTTTTATTTTTTAACATGGTAAAAAATAATATGAAAAATAAATACTAGGAAAACGCTCTGGGTAACGCGTTGATGAGCGAGCACGGATACGCGCAACACCTCGAACCGAAATTTTGTCTATCGAAAATGTCATTAAAAGCCAATCATTCTAGAATTTCGTCACAGACTTGTATAAAAATCTCAAAAATTCCTAAAATATTGGTCCAAATAACCTGCATGCAAAGCTTTAAGTTGATAGATTGAACCTTTATGATTGAACGGTTCCGTGTGAATTTTCAAAAATCCCAGGATCTCCTTCAAAAAATATACCTGGGGCCACACATATGATATAAGTGTGTCTTCACAATATCAGATCGACTGTTGAACGGTCATTATCAGTTTCATATGCGTTTGAAAGTTTCTGCTCTAACTACCTTGCCTTGAACTGAAGAGTCGAAGTCGCCGTGAATTTGACAGCCAACACGCAAATAGTCCGTAAAATGTCAATAACTTTTGGATTTAAACACAGATTAGTATGAAAATTGAAAAAAAAATCAGATAATGTTGGTCCCAACCATCATGCGAAGTTATAAGTTGATCGTTCAATCGGTTATAGTTTAAATTTCAAAAAACACAGAAAAGATGGTTTTAAATTTTAACCAATGGGAGGATTTGGCTGAAACTTTTTATGATTGGGTACAATGTTGGTTGAAATGACTATGCTAAATTTCAAATTGATGGGATCTACTAATCTAAAGATATTTTTTTTAAAATTTGAACCAATCAGGGGATTTCAAAATAAAATAGGGTCAGCAAATCTCATATTTGGTCTGGACATGTGTGCAAAATTTCAGTTCGATCGTATAAACGGTGCGATCTATATACGAGCAGACGACAGACAAAAAAAACAAAAAAAACAAAAAAAAAACACCGTGCCAAAAGAGCCAAAAGGAGACGCTCGCTTCGCTCGCTCAACAACTTGGCGATTCGTGCATAAAATACTATAAATATGTTAAATTAAATGGATTCGTCCTCGATATATAAATAGCGATATAACGTCACATTATTCTGTAACTAGGATAATACGGTGGGAAGTAGGCGGTCATGACCTATTAGTGGGGAACCGTCCCATCATTTGCCTGCCGACTAAGGGAAACCACACGTGTCTGAAGACGGTGCTGGAATCGAACCCGAGCCCATAGCCTGAGCCAACTTGCCCCTTCCTCTTATCGATGTACAGGGGTGAAAACTAAGATATACACTCTGACACCAGGACTGAAAGAGATTTCGTGTTTACACATCTATAAACTTGAATTACCCTGTTTCCTGTCTAGTCCTCCATTCAGACGTCCCTCCACCTACGTTCACGTCCAGACACCCACGTTCGTTCCGGTAAGCAGCATGGGTGGTCGGGTGTCCCGTTTTGCGCTACTCAGGTTTTTATGAAGATTTTTTTTATGTGTAGAGGAAACATCTATCCTGAGGAAAGTTTTTATCAATTGAGTTGATTGTGTATGTGTTTTTCACACTTCTTTATGTACAGTCAACACCAAGCACTAGATCGGCCCTTCACAAGGGTATCAAAGGGTAGCATTGAACGCTAAATGACTGATAATGGTTCCATTTGATTCAGTATCTTGTTTTTAAATATGTATCCGTAGAATTCAGCCTTTGCAGAGAAAGTCATGTTGCATACTAATGTTTGTACTAGGGATGGAGCGAACCTGGATTTTGATATCAACTATCGATATCATTTATATATCGATATTTATCGATATATCGATATCGCGATATATCGATATATTGAAATATTGAAATATCGAAATATCGATATATTGAAGTATCGATATATTGAAGTATCGATATATTGAAATATCGATATATTGAAATATTGAAATATCGATATATTGAAATATTGAAATATCGAAATATCGAAATATTGAAATATCGAAATATCGATATATTGAAATATCGAAATATTGATATATGACAATATTATATTTCGATGTAGGTATGGAAATATTGATATATCGCATAAATGCCTTAAATTGCTCCTAAAACTGATAGGAAATTCAAAAGAAAATTTAAATAGAAATAACACAGCCGTTCCAAAATATAGGGTCACCGGCCAGATAAGAAAGAAATGTGAATAATCTGAGAAATTGTCCTAAAATCTGATAAACGCTGCACTGCAAATATGAATTATTTTGCCATTGTATAAACTTCAATTAAGAATATAGTTGTATCATACGGTAACGCTTCGATATATCGATATTTCAATATATCGATATTTTAATATTTCGATATTTCGATATTTCAATATATCGATATTTCAATATTTCGATATTTCGATATTTCAATATTTCAATATTTCAATATATCGATATTTAAATATTTCAATATATCGATATTTAAATATTTCGATATATCGATATTTCGATATATCGATACTTCAATATATCGATATTCAATATATTCAGGTATCGATATTTCGATATTTATTTTATATCGATATATCGATATTTTCTCCATCCCTAGTTTGTACCCTGTATAATTTCAGCGATTTTGTTCCATTTAAAAATTTGCATTTTAAATTAAATGAAATAAAGGACAGTTTTTCCATACTCTGCTAAATTTTAAACAGTTGATAAGGACTTAATTGCCACGGCAACAAAATGACATTCCTTGCATACACTGCAGAAGTTCGCTTCCCCGGCCGTCCTTCATGACTGAGGTTTTACGTGGTTCCCTCAGTCTTGAGGAATATACTGGGATGGTTCCAATTAGATAGGCCATGAGAACCTCCTTCCCACTGTCCATTTTATCTATTCTTTATCATTATCTTCCAATCATCATTACACATCATTCATCCGTTGCCAAGCCTAGTATAGATGGGGGGGGGGGGGGGGGGGGGGTTCATTCTTTATGAACGAGATAGAGTGAATTTTTTTGATGAAATGTGACAAGGGAAAATGGTGGTTAAACGATATTTGCACACCTACAGAGTCTATTTTTGTGTAGTGTTATTTATAATCTATCTGAAAACATTCTTCCGCTCCTACAGGTATTTAAAAACTGATTATCAACAAAATGTCTACTTTGAAATGTCAACAATCCGAGAATAGATCGATTAGACTCAATATTTTCTGTTCGAAGTGTTTTTAGTGATCACACAGCCTCTGATGTTACCACACTAAGGCTGCATTTCACCAAGATTCTAAACCCGGGTTAGAGGCGGTAAACCTTGTTTAGAGGCCCCTAAACCAGGTTTACCGCCTCTAAACCGGGTTTAGAATCTTGGTGAAACGCAGCCTAATTCAAGCGGACTGGGTAGTTAAATCCTACACCTTTTCCTGCCATGTATGTAGGAGTAGGTGCATAAGTTGCTGATCTATGGTTTGAAAACAAAAGCCGATAATTTAAATTTTATCGAAGTGCGGTGCATTTCTTCATCGATTTAAAATATCCGATAAAGCCATTAATTTGTTACATATTATAAAAAGGTTGATATCGGACAGTCTGTTCATTATTGTTGAAAAGACGTGTGAACCGATTGTACACATTTTGATTTAAAAAATTCAAATAATTGATGAAAATATATTTTAGTATTTCAACCTAGATTGTCTGATCGGTTTTAAAGGTAAATATTAAAACTGCCACTGTCTCTCATGTGTGTCCAAACAACTCACATGAGCGTGTGTGTAGACAAGCCATCACTCAACTCATCACCTGACCACTACCCTCTCACTCCTTCTCATCATCCACCCGTATCACCCTCTCGCTTGCACCCCCTCCAGGCACCACCAGCTGTCTGCCCATTAGAGCGTGTCGTGTGTAGCGACGTAATCGCTCGCTATGATACTGACACAGTCAGTCAGTGTGGTTCCAAGCGTCAAGGAGGTTCAAGGTGATGTTACTATAGACGCTATGTAGTTGAAACTGTTTCACTGGGTTGGAATACATGAGGTATGATCATTTAATTACTTATTTTAATTTGTATTGGTTTGAAGCAGGTTTTGAGACAGGACAGAGCCAGTGTTGAGTCCAGAAATTTTTCTCGGGAGGGGCACTTGAATAGTTCGGGGTGGCATTTTTTGGGGGTAATTTTTTGATGTTGGGGGGGGGGGAAGTTAATTTATGAATATGCTTGTAGTTGTACAAAGTACAAAGCAATTGTTATACGTAATATATTTTGAAAAGTCACAGTGGAAAACAGGGGGTTCGGGGGCATAGCCCCCGAGAAATTTTTTGATCAAGGTCATTCGTTTAGGTACAATTTTGAATTACAGTGTATAGCTATTTTGGGGAATTATAAATTGCAAAATATCCAAAAAATGGTCTAAGAGATTTAATAATAGGTAAATTTATTGAACTCATCAAAATATGCATGTCCGGGGCGCATAGGCCCGGAAATTTTTTGGAATTTTAACTCAATTCTAACCGTTTTGGAAGGTTTTTGACATGATCCGTCTATTTTTACGTGTTTTTTCACATATTATTTTGAAGGTATTTTGAATACGTAGGTATTTGTGCCGGGGGGGGGGGGGGCACATGCATACCTTGGGGAGCACTGCCCCCCCCCCCCCCCCCCGGGGTATGCTTGGATTCAACACTGGACAGAGCAGTGAAAAGGATATTTCAGTGACAAAAATTGAATGATAGAACGAGTGAAAACGACATTACAAGTGTCTGAGCCAATTGATTATCAAATATTCAGTTCAGTTTGAAGTCTGTGTTTTTGTAGCTGAATATTAATTCTGTAGAAGTGTATTTTCGTATTTGATTTTTATATATTGAATCAGTTTAATTTATAATTGAAAATAGGTGATTCGTTGTGGCGAAATACTTTGAAAAATTTTGTTCCACAGTACCAAATTTGTTTGTGTTTTGGTGTACTTTCTGTACCAAAATAAACTATAGTAGGTACATAGGAACAAATACGTAACAGAAGTTGTTGAATGGAATGCGCACGAAAGGCTAATCTTAAGATGCGTGTTTACGTCGTGATCACATCTTTTTTTGGCTGTAAAGTTGCACCTTTTTTTTATTTAGATGATGGTTATCGATGTATTTTGCACAAGGAACGTGAGATATCTTTACAATTGATCGCTGTCCCTTTTAAAGAGGATATACCACTTAAATCCTGCGTATCATAAAATCTAAAATTATGACACTACTGAATTGAATTTAATCTTTGATTTAACATAAAGCATCCAGAAAAAATTGCTGGTATTAAAAGAGTGTTAATTTTTTCAAAAAATAAATTAAAAACAATATTGCTGATTTTCAACATTGTTAAGTAAATATGATGAAATAATTATCTTAGTTTAATGGCGTTTGGAATAATATTGTAATTTTGTTTGTTTTCAATCGCACCGCATTTTAATTGTAAATTTCACCTACAGATAAGTCTTGAGCGGCAATTTGCATGACGTGTGGCCAATGTAAAAAGTATTTTCTTACAATGACTCTTGTCACAATTACATAAATATGATTGAATAAATGCAGAATTATTGAGCCACCTCAAGAATCATTGAAATTGACTTCCGGCCTTCTACCTCTAAGGTTCAGAGTAAATAAATAGATGCACAATCCAAGGATATGATAATATTTAGTGTGGACCCCTCTTCAGATGCCAACAACCTACAAAAATAGAGCGTGGACAGGAAATTTATCAACTGCATTCATGGTTATAAGTAAACGAAAAGAATATCAACTTTTCTCTTCATACGAATTTCAGTTTGATGACTTATACAAAGAATTCCGACCTTATGGAGTTATTATTCTTGGAATGTAAGCTTGATTGCTTGTAGGAAAGTTAACATTCGTTCTACGAGGGTTTTGTACCCTTTCTGAAATTTCAATTTCAAACCATTTTGTTTTGGGTTTCAAGATTTTTCAAGGTTTTTATTAATGTAATGTTACAAATAAGTCACAATTGTTATTTATATACCCTTGGAAGAAATTTTTTTTTGTCTGGGCTTAACGTCGCACTGTTCTGCAGCGAGGCTAATGGCGACGGATGAATGATTATGATGATGATTGGGAGATGATGGTGAAGAGTAGGTGAGGATGGAAGGTGGGAAGGAGGCGGTCGTGGCTTATTAGTAGGGATTGAACATTTTTGTGTTTGTTACACAATTACTTTTCCCAAAAGTGGGTTTTTTATAAATTGAAACGTATTTTCTTTTGCACGATTCTCCACTTCAGCTCTTCGCTAAATTTCCTCTGCTCTGTAATTTGATTTGTCACCGTATCCTCGACTTCATCGCAACTGCTGTATAGTGTTCGATTCTATACTCGCTCAAGTTGGGTGAAGCTCTCGAGTTATATTCACATTGATTGATGTTCCAAAACAGAGAAGTTCGTGTTCACTTCACTTAATTTCAGTGTCAATTACAACTAATTACAGACCAATTAGTCGTTAATAAACTTCTACAACTTGAAAATTGGTTCAACTTTCGTGTTCCTATTATGAAGTGTGATTAAACTAATTGTTGATCAGATTACACCGAGAATTGATAATATAATAATGTGTGGATGGTGTTGACGGGAAAAATACTTCACTAGGACATTAGGGGATGTATACAATTTTGTGTTCGAGACAGCATAAAATAATAAGAGCTAAAAGGCAGAATGGCTTTTGTCTTTTAATATAGCGTCATTTAGAAACTGTTTCTACGAATAGTACCTACAGTACCTACCTGTACTTGTGGGCTTGCCCGTTACAAATAAAGGATTAATAATAAAAAATGAATCACAATGTAGATGTTATAAAAACAATTATAATTATTTACATAAACAACGTAGCTAGTGAAGTGATGAACTAAAAAATTATTACCATTTATTCCTCTGACCCATATACACTTGTTGTACTCTTTACTTTCATAAATAACAATAATGTTGTGTATATTTAGGTTTAGTTTAGGTAGGTATATAGGTAATGTTTAGGTACCTATACCTAAATGATCACACACGTTATTGCGTAATTTTCGAGGCCATTATTTAATTTTTTAAATGTATAATTTTATATTTAATTTAACATTATTTAATAAGTTTTAGTAAGTTTCAATAGTGCCTATAGTGCCATAGGGCTGTTTCAATATCAATTGGTACTACTAAAAGTCACCATAAACAAATCGCTCATGATTTTCTCGTGGTTTCCCTCGTCGAGAGCAAATCTTGCGAATTGTCAACGACATTCTCCTTCCCACCTTTCATCCCTAGTCTTCATCGTCATCATCATCTTCATATTTTATCCCCCCCTCCCTACCCCCCATTAGCCAAGTTGGAGAACATGCCCACAACACCACAGAAGTATAAAGTTCCCTGCCATATTGCTGCTATTGTGGCTACGACAGTCTGAGAGCTATTTGGCAACTCTTCTCACAATCCCCTTGTGTCATACTCGGCTGTCTCGGCTTGCGGTCTCAGAGAGATGAGTTGCTGTGAACGGAAGGAAGCTGTCTTCAGGACCGCGACTTGAATTCCGAATCATCTCACTTGACTCGCATGGTCTTTCTCTCTCTCTCTCTCTCCAGATGAATTCACTGATTCCAGTCACATTTTACATCCGATCACCCCCGCCTTCATGACATTCCAATACTACTTCACTAACCGCCGTTTCCGTCGTGTGGTAGGCGTGTTTACTCTTTCGAAATATACGATTTACTCAATTCTTCATGGACGCTCTGAACCAAGGAGGATAACATCAAGTTCCTTGCTCTCAACTTGCCAAGTTTGCCGAAGTTCCGAATCACCGATCCAAAAACTTCCGATGTCAAGTACGAAAGTTTGGAACGCAACTGTGCAGTTCGGATGTTTTCATATTTCAAGTTTAGAACGGCCGTATGAATCAATTGGCTCAAAACCTTTCACTCATCAAAATAACAAATGAAGCAAACGTACACTACTCAAGTTCCGGGTTCGATCCCTGTAGGCTTCCTTCCTGACAGATGTTTTTTCGAGGGGCAAATGCTGGGAAAGTTCTCTACTATAACTTTTAAGTATAGAGCCAAGATTATATGGTGTTATCACTTTTAATCACGAAATTTCGCTTTGAAATCAAACATTTTGTAAAATTCCTATTTTGTGATTTTATATTCTTTGTGTTGATTAACATAAAACTAAGAGAAATTATTTCTTAAAACCACCAAAACGCGAAATTGCCAATATTTAAAACGAAATTTAGGCAATTTTAAAACCATATAATCTTGGATCAACTTATAAGTCACGACCACCTTCTCCCCGTCCTCCTCATCTATCTTCATCATCGTCTCGCTATTATTATCAACATTAAAATGTATCATTGTCACCAGTATCCTAAAAAGGATTACTATGTAGCACTAAAAATTAAAATTATGTACCATTTGTGTCATTTCTCGGACAGAAATTCCTGTGTCGATTTTTTAAATTTTGTTTCTCTCAATAATCCTAATAATTTCTATCTTACATTACATTATAGTAGCAAAAATGAGAGCGTGGCCTATCAGTTAGAACGCACACGCTCTTTTCATGGTTAAACAATTAGACATTTCAGTCAAGAACAGATATTGACAGACCATGACAGATATTGAAACTACGTCTCCCAATTTGTCAGTCCAATGCACTGAGCATGTAGAACATAGTCATTTCAATGCCTTTTCCAAACTGTTGATCTGCCATTGACAACCATGTGACCTTACTTGGCAGGAGGCCAGACACCGTGGTTTCTGTCACAGACAGAATTCCTTCAAGATTCATTGATTGCACCTTGATCAAGCTTGCTTGTCATGCCTGATCTGTCATTCTTGTTTGACAACTTGACAAAATTATTTGTAATAACGTTTTACACACTCGCCGTTTTCTGTATACGTGATACGATAGCACTCGGCCGTTGGATCTATGCGAGTGTTTTCATCAATTGGTGTGTCTCTGATAGGATGTTCACATGATCATTCTGATTGTTAGTATTTTCTTATTTTTGCTTCGTGCCAATTGTTATAGTCGGCGGTTTTACAATAAAACCGCCCAAAAACTATGCTCAATGACAATCAGGAACGATTGGAGACCAAACCAGTGAACCAATTGATGTCAAATTTTACAAGCGTGTTTTAGATGGAAGTCCTAATTGTTGTTTTTCACAAATTTTTTTAAATAATTTTTATTAGGCGCCCATCAAGAAAATAAATATAAAATTTTCACCAAAAACCAACTATTTCGTTACACTAATAATGAAATCAAAATTTATCATTTACTAAGCAACTCTATGTTTATCTTTTATCTAATCTTGCTTTAAAATTTAATTAATTTCGCCGACCCATTTCGTTTTTAATCGTATCGAAAAAAAGTGTCTGCAACAAAAGCAGCAAAACCGATCTGAAATTAAGTTCGTTCTTATACTTACACCGACTGAAAAGCATCAGAAGGTCAAAACAATAAGTACTATTATACAGCCGGTCAATTCGAGTACTAGGAAAACGCTCAGTGTAACGCGTTGATGAGCGAGCACAGAACATGCAACATCCCCAGTCACGATAAACGACACGGCACAAGACGATTTTCTCTGCAACTTTCCAATCTCCTTATAAATACTCTGGATGAATATCAGATCCATTGTGTCGTGACTTTCCAGCTTTTGATAACCCATACTATACTCGTAAACTTGACTGGTTGGGCACAATGTGTACAATTTTAGATTATGTTGGTCTTGATCACCATGCAAAACATTTTGATTGTCGACCAATCAGAAGATATTATTTAAACTACCAATTGGAGGATTTGGCATTCGTACTGCATCCGATTTGATATGCGCTAGTTTTATTGTAAATCGTGGACTGATTGGCTGCTCTACAGGCCTTGGTGGAGCACAAGCTTAAAGAAGGCAGGGATGAAAATGTATGGTATACATTTTACAAATATGTCAAGATTATGGAATAAAATGTCCCTTCATGACAATTTTTTTTGAAAATAACGACAGATAAGCCTGAAAATTGGCCAACATACCTTAAATGTTGATACCAATGACCAAGCGAAGTTTTAACGTGATTCATTCGATGATAAATTGTCCGCTTCCGAGCTAGATGGCGACACTGTAGTTGACTTAACAGCTATATCCGTTACAGATTAGAAATATAACATTCACACCCACTAGCCAGACTCCTCTCTTATTGGTCGCAGTGTTCTGTGTGGGTCTATTGTTCAGCGCATGTTTACGCATTCCACAACGAAACGTAAGACGAGACAATTCCAGATAACAAACATAATGTGGTTCACGGTCATTCACCAACATCGTGAAATACGCAAATAAAAACAAGACTCCCACCACACGTACAAATTAAATACCATATTATTTTCTACTAATTGGAGATTTAAATCTTTAAAAATATTAATTAAAGTGATGCAAATAATTGCAATGAATAACAATCAATCTAAAATAAACGAGGTTAGAGGTAAATGAAGTAAAAGTCATCGTATACTCGTATTATATCGTATTTCATTATAATGTCTTGATATCACTTTTGAATAATGCAAAAATGACTGAAAAGTATTGTAGGTAGCTATTGCTAGCTGGAGGATGATTGAATAATGACAAGCTTTTATCTTTTTAGAAATAAGTTTTTATTATTTCACGACTCAATACAACTCAAATTTCACGAGCTCAACACAAATCAACACTGTTTCATTGTAGGTGACATTTCATCAAAATGCCACAAACCATGCCTAATTGAATAATACATCTGCGGAATATCGATAGAAAACTATTCTAGGTACGTATTTATGTTATTTTTAATTTCTTTGGAATATTCATCCCGTGGAATATTTTAATGATCATATCGAAAGTTTCGATTCATTTACCAGAATCTTCTTCATGACAAAATTAGCTTACAAACCAATACGTCTATAATAATTAAACATTAAACAAAGTGCTAAAAAAATCACAATCAATCACACGGTCACCACGGTACTCTTATGGCTCTTTCTCTGCCTTAATTTGTTTGTTTGTTTGTTTGTTTGTTTGTTTGTTTGTTTGTTTTTTGTTTGTGTGTTTGTATTTTTGCCGGCAGAACTGAGATTATCCATCTATACACTCACTCGGGTTACATAATTTGGAATAATTCCCAATCGATACCATAACAATTCTGTCAATATATTTCAAACAGTTAAAAATTTCAATAAGTGTAAACTTTCTTGACCGATTGGGCTGAAATTAGGAAAATTAAGAGAAAATGCAAAATTTGAACTTAATCGAAGCGTTTTGATTTTCGACCAATCGTGAGATATTTTCATTTTTGAACCTATCAAAGTTCAGCTCTCAAAAACTATTCAAGAGTAAGTTAGAATGATACCTATTGTGTGCAAAATTTTAGCTCGATCGGATAAAAATTGTGACCTGTGATGTCGGGCCAAACTAACAAACACAAAAAAAAACAGAGAAAGCGTCCAAAAGTGCACAATGGAGACGCTCGCTACGCTCGCTCAATTATTAATGTAACCGTTTGACCTATCAACTTAAAAGCTTGCATGGTCATTCGGACAAACATTTATAATTGAAATTTTATAGACCCTTTATTCGCTTGTAAAATTTATAAAAAAAAAACAATGCAATTTAAAGAAAGACTGCTACTTTGGGCTTTGACGCATCTGGTATTCCTCTATTTTCAAGGTCTAAGCAGCAACGTTCACGCACACATTACTTCGCATGCAATAAGAAGGCTCACTTCGTAAAAAAAAAAAAAACGTTTTACACAAAGCGTTTTCCTAGGGAACAATGTATCTATAGTGTGCACGATGTGACAATAATTTCAAATACCTAATAATAAAAAGATAATGCAATAATAATTGAGCGAGCGAAGCGAGCGTCTCCTTTTGGCTCTTTTGGCACGGACCTCTGTTTTTTTTTTTTTTTTTTTTTTTTTTTGTTTTTGGCTGCTAATAGCCGATACACAGGTCGCACCGTTTCACCGATCGATCTGAAATTTTGCACACATGTAAAACCAACCTTCTCTGTTTGCAGACCCTAATTTTTTTGAAATCCATTCATTGGTTGAAATTTAAATAAACATCTCCTGATAGGCTGAAAAATGAAAATGGACTTCGACAAATGTGATCGACCTTATATTTTGCATGGTCATTAGGACCAACATTGTCTCTTATTTTACAAATTTTCAGCCAAATCCTCCCATTGGTAAAAATTTAAAAAAATATTTCATGTGCTTTTTGAAATTTAATCCAGAACCGTTTGACCGATCAACTTAAAATTTTGTATGGTCATCGGGTCCAACATTATCTGTATTTTTGACAATTTTCAGACTAAACTGTGTTTACATTCAAAAGTTATCGACAGTTTACGGATATTTTGCGTGTTGGCTATCATATTTCTCGAATTTCATATTTCACGGAATCTTCGAATCTTCACTTCAAGAGAGCAGAAACTTTCAAACGTATTATGAAACTGATACGACCGTTTAACATTTTTTTGAACGGTATCCTGTGATTTTTGGAAATTAACAAGGAATCGTTCAATCGTAAAGGTTCAATCGATCAACTTAAAACTTTGCGTGGTTATTGGGACCAATATTTTAGGAATCGTTGGAGATTTTCATACAAGTCTGTGACGAAATTCTAGAATTATTGGCTTTTAAGGACATTTTCGATAAACATAATTTCGGTTCGAGGTGTTGCGCGTATCCGTGCTCGCTCATCAACGCGTTACTCAGAGCGTTTTCCTAGTAACAAGAATTGATTGTCAAGGAACCTAACCAGCAGCCAATCCGTTACGTTCAAATACTGTTTTTAGTTGGGCCAAGTGTACGTGGGAATCGGACCCGGGACGTGAGAATTTTTGTATCAATGCGTTTTTCGGCAAAGACTTCGTCAATGGGAGAAAAATTGATGGTGAGAAGAACTCTTCTATTTGAGCGAGCGAAGCGAGCGTCTCCTTTTGGCTCTTTTGGTACGGACCTCTGTTTTTTTTTTTTTTTTTTTTTTTTTTCCGTTTACTGACGCTATACAGGTCAGAGTTTTTCTTCGATCGAGCTGAAATTTTGCACACATGTGGAGACAACCTTTTCTGTTTGCTGACCCCTAATTTTTTTGAAAAAAATTGATTGGTTAAAATTTAAATAAACATCTCCTGATGGTAGGTTGAAAAATGAAACTGGTCTTCGATAAATCTGATCAAACTCATATTTTGGCTATACAGGTCAGTGTTTTTCTTTGATCGAGCTGAAATGTTGTACACATGTAAAACCCAACCTTCTCTGTTTGCATACCATAATTTTTTTTGAAATCCATTCATTGGTTAAAATTGAAATAAATATCTCCTGATGGGCTGAAAAATGAAAACGGTATTCAATAATTCTGATCAAACTCATATTTTGCATGATCATTAAGACCAATATTGTCTCTTATTTTACAAAATTTCATCCCAATCAGTTTTAACGTATGAAGTTATTGAAATTTTTAATATCTGTCAGTAATGAAGTATCGAAATGAATGTTTTACAGTGCCAATTGAAAATTGATTCTGATTTGCTTTATGAACCAGGTGCTTAGATGCTATTTTAAAGTTTCGATGAAAATCATACACTTTTAAGTTGATATCATAATCAATTCAATATGGATGTATATGTTTTCTGTGCGTTGTGTACGCATTTCCGGTTCGAGAATTTGCACGTACCCGTGCTCGCTCATCAACGCGTTACACTGAGCGTTTTCCTAGTTAAGTAAACAGTAATAAAATTATAGTATGCACAAAATTTTGAAGGCAGGAATAATCTTTTCACAAATTGCATGATTTCTAAGATTTAAAAAATCTCTGTTTGTTGAGACGGGTGTTCTAAATGCAGTGGTCGAATTGGAAGTCAGTCCATGGAGGGATTGTGTACTGGTAAGTGGTAGGATTTTTTCCAGGGGGGGGGGGGGGGGCGCCCCATACGTTGCCCCGCAGGGATTTTTTTAGTTTTTGACACTTTGAAATTAATTTTGAGACTTTCTGAGGTGTATTTTGTTTTTAAATATTTCACAGTTTTCACTCCAAATAAGGTAAGGGGGGGGCATACCCCAAAAACCTTGCCCCACAGGGCGTTATTTGGTTTTTTGACACTTTGAAATCAATTTTAAGACGTTCTAAATTGTATTTTGATTATCAATTTCTTTTTTAATTTTTCCCAGTTTTCACTCCAATAAGGTGTGGGGGGCCCCAAAAACCTTGCCCCGCAGGGCGTTTCTTGGTTTCTTGACACTTTGAAATCAATTTTGAGACATTCAGAGTTCATTTTGTTCACAAAATGTACAGTTTACTAAAGCACAGTCAAACTTTTATTTTTTCTGACATCTAGGGAGAAATGCTCTTCCCCTATCCTAACACCCTCACCCCCCTACTAAACAAATATTACACAATTGTATTGTTACAAAAAGAAACATTTGCATGAGGTCAATGGGACACGGCCCCTGGCCCAGGCTGGTCCGAGGCGCACAGTTACAGAACAAAAAAATTATTTCAGAAATTAATTTGGTGCGTTTCTACGCGATTTTGATCTCGACAAATGGCGTCTATAAGGCTAAAGCTGGGTCCACATAGGCCGTTTTTGCGTTTTGCGTTTTCCGTTTTTTTTCTATTAACCAATCACAAGTCTGCCGTGAGCGGTTTCTGGACTGGTGATTGGCTGTAAGAAAAAAAACGGAAAACTCAAAACGCAAAAACGGTCTATGTGGATCCAGCTTAAATAGACAAATTCTCTGAAAATGGCATTATTTTGAAGTAAATTACATTAGGTACTTATTGCTGTTTTTTAATCTCTCATGGGGGGATGGTGAAGTGGAAAAATTAGCCATGGGGGGATGGAACCATCAATTTATTCCCCATGGGGGGGATGCCATTCGGATCCCCCCGCATCCCCCCCCCCCCCCCCCCAATTCGACCACTGCCTAAATGTCACAAACAAAGTAATAGAAAAAGAAAAAGAAAAAACGAAACAGATGTCCCAGCTAAATGAGTAAAAAGAACTCTTGCATTTCTCCCGCAATAAATCAATCAATCTGAGAGAGATGTTAGGCGGCAAGAGGTCAGCTCAATTGTCATATTTATTGACGCCGGCAACTTATTGACGCAGACGTGCCGCCGACAATACAAGAGAGCTTATACCTCAACTTCGTGAAAACAAAATTGTAAGAAACATTGTGAAAAAACTACAATACAGAAGCCAATTATTTATACACTCATCATTGCGCTAGGGTATTCAAAAAGTATAAATACAAATTGACAGTGCAAATTGTGGGTTCCAATATGTATTATGGAGTCCCAGGAATAAGTATATCGTTATAAGTGATCGTTATAAAATTTAAAAATGTATAAGGGATAAAAAAATAATTGTGATAAAAATACTCACACTTTATGTCTATCTTTCAATTATTGTGGTTAAACATGGTAGATATTTTAATCCAGAAAATATTGCGAATGAACTGTTTCAGATAGTACGAAGACAAAAAATAGATAATCATATGAAATAATGAGAAAATATTTTTTAAAATTGAATTCAACGTGCATGCATAATGAGCTTGGATAAAATAATGGCTTACTTTATGACGCAATGATTATTTATCATCAACGCCCAAGAAAAATATTGTTCTCATTTGGTATTTCGTCATTTGTTTCGAAGATCAAACTGTTCATTCAAGTCTTCAGTACTACGAAGTGAAATATAATATCTGCCTGGGGCGATAACGCTCAGCCATTCACGCTGCAGGCACGAACCTGCTGTTGACGCCGAGACTGGTGGGCGGGGTCTAGACAAAACCTCGCATTCTTACAATTGCACAATATATGCTTCCCGATTCGAATCCCACTCAGCTATAAGTATGACTATTGAGTCGCATGATGTCTTAAAATGTTCGTCATGTCTACACCTACATCACTAGTTTCTTAATTTTACTTGCAATTCATACAACAATTATCTACGAGATAATACAAGTTTTGATGAAAATTAAAACAGTCGGTAAAATTCCATTTTTAAAAATAAAAATAAACAAAAAATAGTAGGATGTACATATTATTAATCTCTATATATCGTGTAAATTTGAATGTCCTACGGTCATCGGGGCAGAAGTGGGACTCGAATATAACTCGAGTTAAAAATTTGGGAAAAAATATGACAACAAATTTTTTTAAATTTTTTTGGAGGGTCAGAGTGTGTTCTTAAGATAGGTTGGAATAATATTCAATCGAAAAGAAGGATATGAAAATCGTGCATGTATGGCCTTAAGTTGATCGGTCATACGCTTCTAGTTTAAATTTCAAAAAACGCAGGAAATATGGGTTTAAATTTAAACCAATGGGTGGATTTGGCTGAAACTTTTTTTGATTGGGTATACTGTTGGTCGTAATGACTTCTCAAAATTTCAAATTGATCGAACCAACCAATCGAAAGATATTTTTTTTTAAATTTGAACCAATCACAAGATCCTTTCAAAAACGATCCCAGAGACCGCATAGATTACGTTAGTATGTGTACAAAATTTCAGATCGATTGCTCTGAGCGGTTTGACCTGGGCAGTGCAGGCTAAAAAAAATACAAAAAACAAAAAAAAACAAAAACACACAGAGAAAGTACCATAAGAGTACCGTGGTGACGCTCGCTACGCTCGCTCAATAAATATTGTAATGACATCTACGTCGTCAAGGAAATTACATTTTACTTTTCTTCTGTTTCAGATAAGCTGGTGTTCAAAATGTCGAATCATTGTTCAACAATTGAAGAAATCAAAACTATTTGAAGTGCTCTATATTTGAGTGAGAATCGAAGTGTGCAGATATAGCAGTGAAGCTTGAGTGAAGTGTTTGGGTGTGAGGTGAGATATTTCCGAGCGTGAACTTGTCCCGAACGCATCGTCGAGCTGTCGGCCTGCAGTGCTTGAGTGAAGTGTTTGGTGTGAGGTGTGATATTTCCGAGCGTGAACTTGTCCCGAACGCATCGTCGAGCTGTCGGCCTGCAGTGCTTGAGTGAAGTGTTTGGGTGTGAGGTGAGATATTTCCGAGCGTGAACTTGTCCTGAACGCATCGTCGAGCTGTCGGCCTGCAGTGACGTGTTGCGTGCTGTGCGGCGGAGTGCTATGGAAAGCAACAGTGTGTCGCCCATGCCGGAGCTAGCGCCCATGGCAGAGTTCGACAAGTCGCCGCCGTCGCCTCCCGACACGCCGCCGATGACGTCCCAGATGGACGACCTGCCGCCGCCGCCGCCGACCACGGTCACGCTCATCGACGAGAAGTCCGAGAAGTAAGTCCAGAGCAAGAGTCGCCAGGATACATTGGTACAATCAGGAGAGTCCTGGGGGGAGTGGGGACCGCTATGGAAACTGACGGTTGCGTCAAATTTTCACAAAATACTCAGGTCTCCCCAAGGCCCATTATTTACTCCACTGTTATGCAACTTTGGGAGGTAGTTTTGGTACCCATTTTCTCGCAATAATATTGAAAAATTGTCAGAAATATTTAAAGATTTTTTTTAAATTTTTTTCATATTTTTCATAAAAAATTAAGAAATACTTTTTTATTGCAAGTATTTCTTATTTTTAAAAAATAATATTGCGAGAAAATGGGTATCAAAACTACCTCGCAAAGTTTCATCAGTGGAGTAAATAATGAGCCTTGGGGAGACTTTGGTATTTTGGGAAAATTTGACGCAACCGTCAGTTTCCTTAGCGGTCCCAGGAATCTCCCAAGAAGAACTCTCCACGATTTTATCGAGATATTGAAGGCCCGATTCAGTATTGTCTATCACTTTGCACCCCAGGCAAGACGATTACAAAGGACACTTTGACTTTGACAAAAACTCAAAGCCAGTGTCCACATAGGCGTGCGCAGGAGAAATCATTAGGGGGGGCCAACATGGGCGCCGGCAGGATCAATGACAGGGGGTTAAGTCCATGGAAAAAAAATGCCACGGGTTAAGGGGGGTGTGGGGGGCGCGCCCCCCACCTTGCCCCGCAGGGCGTTTTTGGTTTTTTGACACTTTGAAATCAGTTTTGAGACATTCTGAGGAGCATTTTCTTTACATTTTTTTTTTAAATTTCACAAACCTTTTCACTACAATAAGGTGAGGGGGCATGCCCCAAAACCTGATCCGGCAGAGCGTTTTAGTATTTTGGGCACTTCAAAATGAATTTGAGACGTTTTAAAGGGTGTTCGGGGGCAAAGCCCCCGAGAAAATATTTTCTGAAGGTCATACATCATATTAGAGCAGTTTTGAGGCATATTAAAAATAAATTTTTATGGGAAAAACCTAGAAATTCATGAAAAATTGTGTTTTTGGAAGGTACTTTATAGGCATTGTTTTCCAAAATTTTGAGTTTTTGATCAACCCAGTACTTGAGTCTAGTGATTTGAGCAACTCCAGTCTGCCCCGCAGGGAGATTTTTTGTTGTTTAAACCCATTTAAAACAAAATTTTGACAATACGAGGACCACATTTTATAATTTTTTAGTTGAGGCTGACCCATTAGGGGGGGGGGGGGGGGGCAAGGCCCCCCCGGCCCCCCCGGCCCCCCCGTGCGCACGCCTATGAGTGTCCAGTTGCCTTCCCAACCCAAACATCATGACGTTATTTCACGATCGTTTCCCCTTCAGAGTCGACAGGACTATAGCAGAAAATTTCGATTCCGATGTAAAATAAATCTTAGAAATGCATGAAAATGCATTAGCTCTCGGTTGTACGTGGCATTTGTGACATTTAATCGTGTGTTGCATGTTGCATATACTGCTGTGAAGTAAATTATCAAAAACTATAAAAAGGCGGCCCCTACTTTTTTCTTCACGGCTTGACCGATTGTTTTCAAAATTTTACGGCATAGAGATAAAGAGTGAATCTGTGTCTCTAGTGATCGAAAAAGGTAATAAAAAAATGTTTTTTCTCGTTTTGAGGAAGTGCTAACATGGGAAATATATGAGTCTTTTTGGCACCTCTGTCATGAAATAATTAGAAACAAAAAATAAAACTTTGGGGCCACTAGAGACACAGAACTCTTTATCTATAACCTGTGAAAATGTGAAAACAAATGGTAAAGACGTTTAGAAAAAAGTAAAGTAGACTTCATAAAACATGAATTTCATCAAGTATCGTAGCTCTTCTCATGTTATCCATCGTAAGTCGAAGGTAAACATTTTGGACCTACTTTTGTTCACAATTATTTTCAATTATTTATTACAATTAATTATTATTTTATTTACAATTACAATACAATTTAAACTGTATTAGTGTACTGGAAATTTAATTATTGCTTTTGCGTTCAACATTTTGACAAGAAAGTAATGGGATCACACCCACTGAAATAGACAAGGGAAAATATGCGAGAATATCTCTCCTAAAACACTTGAATGGAGAAACTTTGGCCTCTACCACGATGATAACATGATTATTATAGGCCTCTTGTATCATGTCCCGATCATTTCCACAGCCCACGTAATCGTTCCACATATCCGTTGTCATGGCAACATATCAACAAACACTTGCATTCATCAACAGGCTGATTGATGACACTACACTGCACCAGTTCATGGAAATATTCCACGTATAAATACATCAGCCACGACAACGTTTATATTTACAAAATTGATTACGCTTTTTACACGTACTGATCGATTATTTATGATTGAAATTCAGAAGTATTAATTAATATTGGCATGCGGTTGTTGAATGGCTTATTTCCGCCTTGTAATCAGGGGGTTGGTTAAACAGTCGTGGAACGAAATTAGATTTTTATATCGAATATTAATATCTTTTATGTATCGATAAAAATTGACATCGTTATATTGACATATTGAAAATATCGAATATAGAAGTATTGCAATACCAAATATTGAAATATTGAAAATATCGAAAGGTGAAATATTTAATGGGTCATCGATCAATAATATTATAATAATAGTCAATCACTGCCGTACCAACACATTGGGTAACAGGGTTCCCAGGCTACAGTTTGCAGCCGACATTTCTAGTATTTGGTAAATTTCAGTAAACCAACCGATGAAATACAAATACAAAAATGTTTACTTAAGCCCCTTCCTCATCCCCTTCATGATCTTCTCTTTTAGTCTGCTTTTGTGTTATCCCTAATGGTGCTGTTGGTTAGACTATATTTACTTGTCTGTGGTTGACCAATCAATCAATAAGAATGGGTTTTGATTGATTGATTCCAACATTGCATTTTAGGTGTGTATTTTAAAATAATAGGTATACACTCGAACAAATAATAAACGGTATTCGAACGAAACGGATTTTCTGAAGGTTTGATGCATCCCATGAAGTCTGTGCTAATTGAGCGAGCGTAGCGAGCGTCACCACGGTACTCTTACGGCACTTTCTCTGTGTGTTTGTTTTTTTGTTTCTTTGTTTTTTTTTGTGTTCACTGCCCAGGTCAAACGGCACAACCAATCGATCTGAAATTTTGCACATATACTAACGTAATCTATGCGGTCCCTGGGATCGTTTTTGAACAGGCTCATGTGATTGGTTCAAATTTAAAAAAAAAATCTTTCGATTGGTAGTTCCGATCAATTTGACATTTTGACAAGTCATGGCGACCAACATTGTACTCAATCTTACAAAGTTTCAGCCAAATCCTCCCATTGGTTAAAATTTAAAAAAATCTTTTATGTCATTTTTTAAATTTAAACTTAAACCGTATGACTGATCAACTTAAAACTTTGCATGGTCATTGGGACTAACATTATCTGCATTTTTGACAATTTTCAGACTAATCTATGTTTGAATCCAAAAGTTATTGACGTTTTACGGACATTTTGCGTGTTGGCTGTCAAATTTCTCGAAAATGTTGATCACGGCTACTTCGACTCTTTATTTCCAAGGTAGTTAGAGTAGAAACTTTCAAACGTATGAAACTGATATGACCATTCAACAGATCGATCTAATATTGTGTAAGTACACACAATAATATCATATGAGTGGTCCCAGGTCTATTTTTTTTAAGAGATCCTGTGATTTTTGAATTTAAACGAGGAACAGTTCAATCAGAAAGGTTCAAAAGGTTCAAGCTTTGCATGGTTATTGGGACTAATGTTTTAGGACAATTTTGAGATTTTTATACTTGAGTCTGACGAAATTCAAGAATTATTGGCTTTTAATGATATTTTCGATAGACATAATCTCGGTTCGAGGTGTTGCGTCTGTCTGTGCTCGCTCATCAACGCGTTACACAGAGCGTTTTCCTAGTACATAATTTACCTCTAGTAGATGAGCTCTGATTTCATTGATAATAACAAGGATTGATTGTCAAGGAACCTGACCAGCAGACAATCCGTTTGGTTCAAATTTTTTTTTAAATCACAGCATACTTTATTATATATAAAGCACCTTTCCAAACATTTTATGGAGTAGGATAATTGCTAAACAATATTATAGGCCACACAAATAAATATACCACAATGCCGGCTGGCCAAGCCTGTCACATTTCATTTCTTATAAACTAAACATTAAATTCATCATTTCAAAACACTTATTTCTTCTTCAAAATACAGTTTTTAATTGGTTTGAGAGTATTTCGTTGGGTCTCATGCAGTGTGAACGTTTTTGTTTGGTCAAGAGCTAGATATAACTGTCATGGCTGCCAAGAAGCAAAGAACATCACGTGTATACCACATACCATTATTTTTTTAATATTTCGATGGCTATGAATGATTTAGTGTCAAAAGCCTATATGCGTTCTCGTAATTGTGCTGAAAAAATCAAGAAAGGATTAGATTAGATTATTGTGGTTTAACGGCGCGTCAACGACGAGGTTATATTGCGCACATTAATTTTTGCATTTTTGCATTTAACTTTGTTGATATAAGTGGTGGACATGGGGAGGGGTCGACCTAACGGGCCCGATCCGGGGGAGTCCAACACTGGTGGGGAGGCCAGGCCGGAATGGGGACGGACCGGGGGGTGTGAGGATTCGGGCCGGCGGAACCCGATTTCAGGGAGATCACCATCTCGAGGGGAGAGGCCGGCCCGATGGGGACCGCAAATTCAAGGGAGGACATGGTTAGGCCGACCCTGGCTGCTCTTTGTCTGGACCTCACCACTGATCTGTCCGGCATGGGTAGCCCTTACACATGAGCATATGCTCGCCGGCGTAGCTGCAATGGATCATTGGCCAACGCAAACCCCACCACCGCGCTAAGGTGGCAGCCATCGGTGGGGATCAAGAAAGGTTTTCAAGTTTATTCCAAAGTTTCAGTTGCAATTTTCACTTACAGTGTTCAAATTTGAACCTCATGTTCAAAGAGAGTATAATTTAAATGTCACACAACGATATTCGAGGATAATTATAGTCTATGGTTCTCTGAGAATTAAAGAGAGATCGTTAATTCCATTCCAAATAATATGCACCTAGAATTAAATCATGTTATACCACGATCAGACAACCTGTAACCTGGTTTCGAAGCAAGCCAGACATGTTCGCGATAAAGAACAGAAACCTCGCACTTTTTCAGCAGCAACATAATTTCTACCAAATTACCTAAAAGTATGTTAATGTAAACATACCTACGTAGCAGTGCTCTAAAATTCATAAACTTGGCAGCCTGAAGCTTTTTCATATAAACGAAAACGTAAACTCGTAAAAAAAAAAGTATCAAAAAACAGGCCACTCAGTATTATTAATTAATTGCGACTAGACCTGGCGCTGGCTAGATTCTGCAACTCGGGACGACAATCGACACAACTTTAATAGGAGCGATTTGTGGTTTGCGTGATTGAACCCATGTTTTGCGTGAGCACGCAGTGCAGGGATGGAACATATTGGGGAGCAATAAAGATCGGAATTTATGAGATAACATTGGGTGGGGGTGGGAAAGTGTCAAGGGAGGGAGGGAGCTGGGAAGGGGGTGACTTGCACCTTGAGGAAATTGTTCTACATTGTTTATGTTTGACATACAAGTCTACTAATATTTGTATGAAATTAACTTGCAATAAACTCCCTCGTAAAATTAATAATTTACTTTTGGTTGAAACAAAAGCATAATTCCAAGAGTGAATTACACAAGGCTGCCTCCCAGAGAACAATTTTTTTTTAAAGTTATTTCACCGACCATCATACCGTGCGCATATTGCTGTTCAAAGTCAAATGGTAATTCTGAGATAATTGAGGTACAATTGTACTGAACTCTGAAAAATAAAACCCTTCTCGAAATGTTGTGCACTAAAAATCACTAAAATCACTCAAATACGCATTGGTACGAAGTTAGTTTGTTTCGCTACGAATATTTGTTCATGTTTGTTGTACTTTGGTGGACATTTTAATCTTGATGTTTTTCTATTTTCTGATTTAGCGCTTTGGACAGACTAGAAACTATACTCTGAAATATCACAATTTGTGAGTATGCTATGCGACTGTGCTTCTGCAATAAACCCTCTATATATGTTCTGAAACCAGAAACATTATCTGATTCAGATACATTGATCTGATACACAAAAGAATTTAGTGCTTTTCAACGCGATTTCATCACACGATTTGGTCGATTACATTCTAAATCTCTTGAAGTTATTAACGACTTTTATATCAAAAGTCACTAATGATACTATGATTGAGCGAGCGACTCCTTTCGACTCTTTTGACACGGACCTCTGTTTTTTTGTTTTTTTTTTATATATTTTTTTTTATTTGCTGTTACCTTGAGCAGTGGAAGTTGCACCGTTTCACCGATCGATCTGAAATTTTTACACATGTAGAGACAACCTTTTCTGTTTGCTGACCCTATTTTTTTTTAAATAAATTGATTGGTTAAAACTTAAATAAACATCTCCTGATAGGTGGAAAAATGAAAATGGTCTTCAATAAATGTGATCAAACTCATATTTTGCATGGTCATTGCATTGTCTCTTATTTTACAAATTTTCAGCCCTATCAGTTAATTGAACGTCACTTATTAACATTTTTAATAGCTGTCAGAGATGAAGTATCGAAATAACTGTTTTTCCACTGCCGCATGGATCTGATTTGCTTTAGGAAAAGCAGAAACATTTACGTCGACTGAGTGGATCATTTTTTAATTTAATATGGATGTATATGTTTTCAGTGCGTTCTGTACGCATTTCTGGTTCGAGAATTTGCACGTACCGGTGCTCGCTCATCAACGCGTTACACTGAGCGTTTTCCTAGTTTAAAATGTGTATTGTTTTGACCGAGTCGTTCCAGTGTAAAGCAGAAAGATAAATAATTAGATATTTGTTAT
The DNA here is from genome assembly GCA_934045905.1 of Leuctra nigra. Taxonomy (NCBI): domain Eukaryota; kingdom Metazoa; phylum Arthropoda; class Insecta; order Plecoptera; family Leuctridae; genus Leuctra; species Leuctra nigra. The sequence goes on from OW203770.1 coordinate 22,059,134, forward strand.
TTGATAAATAATTTTTTTGAAAGCCTATTTTATCTGTCTTTAATTGTGTTCTCTTTATGATATTCTTTGGTCCGAATTTTCGGGCCCCTCGTAGCCCTCCCTCCCCCCCAAGGGTGCGGATACATCGAAGTTACGCCAGTTGTGGTACCGAGTAGTTATTATGTAATGGATGTCTTCTATTCTGTCACGGGGTAGAATACATGCGAGTTAGAATGTTTTAAATTGCATACATCCTCTGAAGCGATCATTGATGTAATTGTATAATATTGTACTGCATGGCGCATAGCCAGACATGCAGCTTCACACTTGACCAAAATGTTGACAGAGAGGACTCGACACTTATATCAAGAGGCTAGCATGAAAAGATTGCTCGCGAATCTCTTTCTTGTGTGTTCTTTTCGCATTACATGTGGAACGACAGGGGTCATATTCTGTAACTTCAAAAATCCCAATTCGTCGGAATCCGATTCAAGGCGACGTCAAGGCGACTAGATGACGTGAAAATGATAATAAATCTTTTGTGCCCTGTTCCATTACTTCATTTGTCCTGTCATGAGAAAAGAACACAAAAAAATCATCCCCCCTAACGTGCGTCATTAACTACGATCAGCGCCACATCGGCGAACTCGTCAACTACAAGGTGCACCTGTCTCGACGCTAGATGGCGCGACGAGCGCTGTTGCCAGCTCTCTCCCTGATTGGATGATTGCTGTGTGATTGTTGCTTGATTTCCTCCGCTCTCTGGCAGCATCGTCATTCAGTTGCCGACCGTCCAACTGTGAGTGTCGATTTTGTATCTCGAACCGCGCGGCTAGTTTTGTAAACAACAGGTGTTTAGTGATTTATCAGCAGACATGGGGAAAACTAAAATCACGTAAGTTTTTACAAATTAATTTTTTTTTAGAAACGTACCGTTTTCTGTAAAATTTACGTTCCCGTTTTCAATTATGATTTACAGAAATTCACTAACAAACGGTTATGTCCTGTACATAATGACCGGAAGATCGTAAAGGAACGCTAATTCTCTAGAATTTTTAAATGTCATATTTCCAGGATCATTAAAACATTCTAAAAGTAGGCACTAACATTCTTTTGTTTACCTACATTGAGGGTACTATTGTTGTCAATTCGTCAACAATCAACATGTCAACAATTACATTTCTTCTAAACGTCAACACAAATTTACAACAATGCAATTCGGGACCATTAATTTATTTGTTGTAGTATCAATTTTCAAGTTGAAATATTAATAGAATGTTAATTTTGTTGGCATTATCGTTCTTATCTTATCCAATGCATTGCTCGAACGTCAATCCTGGGTTCGAATCTCTCCCCAGGCAAGGATGTGCGTGGTTAATCGTGTCTCGTGATCATTATGTTAAATTGGAGGGGGGCAGGGAGTAATGATTGAAAGGGGGAGGGGATATTCTCTACTCATCTCAGATTGACTAATACTTTAGACAGCTTGATTATATAGCACATCATTAGATATAAAGGTATTTTCTTGAAAAAAATCTTGTAGATAATTCGTTCTTTTGTTTTTGTTGCATTCAAAATTACATTCCTGAATAATATTACAGAAGTCAATGGAGAGCTGCTACTTACTATTTGAACGTATACTATTTCAAAGAATTTTAGTATGGCTTCGTCCTCTTCTATCGTGGCGCAAAAGAGTGGAGAAAAGGGTGACCAAAATTATTTGAATTTAAATAATGTAATCGTGTCCTTTTATGGTTACGATTTAATTGATGACATAGTTCAGTCAGTATTTTGACTCTTGAGTGTTTTTATCACAAAAGTAGGTAGTACATATTTATTCATTTTCGTCTAAGCGTGACACTAAATAGCAAAATTTTCAATGATGTTTTTTTCTAACCAGATATGCCATTCATCATGCTATTTTTTATTTTCAAAACATTGATGATGTTTTTAAAAACAAAAAAGAAAATTCTAATGATAGGTACACTCGACAATAATTCATAAAACGGTATTTGAACGAAACGGATTGGCTGCTGGTCAGGATCACTGACTATCAATCCTTGTTATTATCAATGAAAACAGAGCTCACCTGCTAGAGGTAGATGACGAGTAAGTATAGACTTCATCAGATGATGCTATCACATTTTTTTTAGACAATCCATTTCTTTCAAATACCGTTTTATGAATTGTCGAGTGTACCTATATAGATCTAAAAAATATGTATATAACCAGCATCACTAGGTAGGTATACGTGTCCTGACCTACCATTGATGAAACATACATATTTTACGTTTGTTAGCCACTGACAAGTTTCATAACAAGGTGAGTTTACTACTTCCTAGGTATGCCTACTACAACTTACTTCTGTTTCAAACAATATGGCTACTTTCTATTCTCGAACGCAACCTGACAGTGACAGCTCTTGTTAATTATCAAGTGCAGGTGACTTAGCGATTTGTTGTGACTTTGAAATACCTTCTCTTCACGTACTACATAATATGACCAAGGCCACCAGTAGACGTTTCGAGGAGTGCCTATGGCTATATAGTGCAATAGACTTTGTAGCAAATTGCAAAATGCAAACAAAAGGCTCATTTTCTTCACGTATTTTTAACCAGATTAGTTAGATGACATAATTTTAGTTGACATTAACTTATGAGGATTCTTTTATACATGGATAAAATAATATCTGCGGCAACATGCTCAGCACTGCGATCGTATACTTTGCTGGACAAACGATCGTCAACTCTTATGAGAGATTATCATTGACTCGACTTAGTAATCGATCGACTATGACGTATCAATGTTATTCTCCCATAAGAGTTGTCGATCGTTTGACGAGCAAAGTTACATGATCGCAGTGAAGGTATGAGATTGTTCTGAAAGAAGCCTGTTGCATACGTTTTGGTTGTCGGACAACCAATGTCTTGATTTGTTCGTTTGTATAATGTTTTAGCCGTGGTATTGTTCCGTCACGTAAGGGCCGATAGACGTAGCGTGCGCTATAGTCAGTGTACTCCTATAAGTGGATCGAGTGTAGATAGCAACAGGTGCTGTGATTGTATTGGATTCCGTGCTGTAGATTGTTTATGAAAGGCACGCCCAAAAGGAGACCAGAATACAAGGCAGTTTAGAATTCAAGGAATTTAAAGGTCCATTAAAATGTATTGTAGGTATTTATATATATTGCACAATGAATTGTTTATTAATACGCAAAAAAATAATTTTTGACCATTTTGTGTGATGCGTTTAGCAATTTTCAGGACGCAAACAAATCAATAATCTCCGTATCTCAAAGATGTCGATGATTATTTAAATATTGAATTAAAGATTTCATGTTTTGCAACAAAAAATTCACAATCTTCAAAATACTTCTAAGTACCTATTAAAACCTTAAGTTACAACCGGGTACAACCTAAAGGTACCTACGATATTTTGAAATTTTACTCTCGTCTCATACCAGCTAGCAAAATAACCTTCCATTTAAATGCTGGGTGAAGATGATCACTTCCTGTTTAGAGAAACATTTGTCTTCAGTACACAAGTTTTCATTGATTATTATTATTATTATTATTATTATTATTATTATTATTATTATTATTATTATTATTATTATTAATGATTTTTAATTTTGTGTTGATTTTAATAACTTAACTTAAATCGGGAGCGCAATCCAGAAAGAAATTAATATCAATTTCAATTGCCACAAAACTGTATGCAGACAAACAATGGCTCTTCTTTCTGCTAATAAATATCGCGACATAAAAGAGGTAAATATCTCGTACTCTTCCTGCATTTGAAGCATGTAAACCCGCTTCGTGATCAAGTTATTCCGGCGATGACCTTGGTGTGTGATAATTGCAAAACCGAGCGAGCAAATTGTCTCCAGACACTCGGCTTTTCATGTTCGTTTGCATACATCTTGTCCACCTTGACGTAGGTATGTCGTTTTAAAAATAGTTTCGTACCTAGTTATAGTTTTATTTAAATACATTTTTATATTTTTGGGACCTGCTAACGCGACTACAACCTGTATTAAATAGGTACCTACCAAATTTACGACATTATTTTGCACCTAGAAAAAAATAATAACTTATAAATTGACATTCGCGTATGAGGTGGAAAATGGAAGGTTGGAAAGTGGGAAGGAGGCGATAGTGAAGATAGATTCCCAGTTTTTTCTCTCAACTGAGTAAAATCACGAAAAATATCAATAAAGATTGTCAGACGCCTGGAATTGAACCTGATAATTGAATAGTTTCATTTTATGACTTGTTTCCCTGACTACTTGCGCGCACAACAATTCTCACCGAACAGCTTTGCAATAATTCTGTAACAACTCTTGGACGACTACTGACATCATTCTTGACACCAAGAAGCTATCTGTGAAATGAAAGGTCAACAGCACGAGTAACATGATGTTCTCGATGAATGGTTGTAACTTCTGCAGCCACTAAAACGCGGTTTAGTTTCGGTAATACGTGGAATTCCAATAAACAGCTGAAGTCAAAGGATGTTCAGTCATTCAGAGTCACCGCTTCCTGGAACGCAACTAATTGTTGAAACTCATTGCCACATGGATTCATCTCTGAGCTCGTCAATGTGTACCATGGGGGGGGGGGGGGATAAAATACACACAACAAGGCTCCAATCATATTATCGAATTCATAGTTTGCACGTGACATCATCTCATTGTTGCGCGGCCATCTTGGTGTAACATGTCAGAACGGCTTTCAATCTGTTTTTCAGTATATTTTTGATAGTATTTATGGTTACCTGTGCAATTGCAGGCTGCAGAAGTAGTTCTTATAGCTATAAAACCACTCATTTACAAACTGTATCTTCGACTAACCGATAATAATTAGTTTAAATCAACTTGACAGCTGTACACCAAAATGGCCGGAAACATACTTTTTTACATTGTTGATGTAAAACAAAAGAAGCTCGAGCAAACTATGAATAGAATCATTGAAACGATTCTGTCAAATAATGACCTTGTGTTTGAAGAGATGCCTATCTTGTTATAAAAACGAATGTCGATATATTTGAGCTATAATTTTAATGCATGCCTTTTGAGCTTATATCGGAATCGTTGTGAAACATTGCATAGGAATAAGCTATGTCGGGGTAAGAAAATACTCGCAGTTGGACTAAAAAGTCCTCGGCTGAAAATAATTTTCGTTCATGTAGTAGTACCTACTAATATAAATTGTAATACCTATTTTTAGACTCCAATTTGACATTTATACAAGATCTGAGTGAAGGCCACAGTCGAATGTCAACCTTGATCTCCGCCAAAACACGCAAATTAATGTATGTAATTGCGAGACGAAACTTTCATTAACAGTTATAATTGCCATGCGGTCATTGCAGTATTCCCCGCTGCAACATGCTCTGGGGTCCCAGGTTCTATTCCCGCGCCGTCCTTCCTGATCCTGATGGTTTCCCTCAGTCAATTAGAGACAAATGATGGGAAGGTGGACTACTGATAGGCCACGACCGCCTTCTTCCCACCGTCCATCATTAGGTACCTATACGTTTCCAATCATCTATTATCATTGACAATCAAAACTGGCTATTATCTCAGGCAATTTGCTTATAAAAGCATTCTTATTTTTTTTTTGTAACAAACGTAAATCAACATTTAGGACTCGGTGAAATGACAATATCTACATGGTCGAGGACAGGCAAAGATGAACCCGCGCTAGCATTGGCCGCCCTATACCTGGCAATGCTAAAGTTGGTTCATCTTTGCCTGTCACCGACCATAGCTACAGCTTTTCAAGCCAATTTTTTTTAACAGTTTAAGAAAAAGTAAATTATTGTCTTTTCCTACTTAGATCGTTTCTGTGTTTTAATTTTACGCCTACCTAGATTGAAATCATTGACATAAGAATATTTCGACCGTGTTGTGATTGCCACTAAGGTCGACTTCCTGTACTAAGTTGCTAGAAATTCACCCTTAGCGCATGATGGCATAAGGGTCATGAGAGCATGTGTCCGCCAATGTTCTTGGACTTCTAACGCGACACTCCTTGAACCCTCCAGATTGATGTTTCTAGGTCTTGATCGGGTCTTGATTGATTCCGATCACGTCGTCTCATAATCGATGTCAGTTCAATACCCTGGCTGTTAGACAGAGCCTTATAGAGAGAAGACTCGACCTGTTGGTGCTGTCTACACCGTGTCCTTCTCGTACCGTGTCCTTCTCGTAACTTGACAATGTTCGCGCTCGACAGTCGGTGATGCCGACAAATGACATTCTGTTCACGAACTCAGATTTCAACTCATAGCGAAATGAACGTGAATTTCAAGCAGATACATGGCGGGCAAAGAGGGCTTCACGAGAAAAATTGCTGTTGTGGCTCACATTTTAGAAGCTGTCATTAAGTGGCCAAAGTATGTTTTCGCATTTCGTTTTTCTTGTATACCTACTTTATGTACACCGTATTTTATCTAATAGTTTTGACATTTTACTTGTTTACTTGAAAGCATCACTCAAAACGCAATTTTTCAGTTAGTTCTTTACATTGGAAGTAGAAGGACCGAAGTCCATTTCAGGTTTTCTGGAGTTGAGCTAAAAACTCAGTGTTCTGCCTTCGTCTATCTTATTTTCACCTGCAGCTCGATTGTGTACATTTCATTTTGAGATGCCCGAACATTTCGCATCGAGCCAATATGGTAAAGCAAGATGAAAGACAGCCTATGCTATTGGCTAATACGAAATGTTCAGTCATACATCACCAAATGAAAGATACACAATCGAGTGGCTGGAATGAACTTGATGCAATTTTATTTTTTAGGGGGGTTACTGTGTTGATCAGTAACTAAAAAGTAAAATCTTCCTACTCCGAAATGTTCTCCTGGACAAATCACCTGTCTATGAGATTTGCTATTCAGTTATCTCTCTCTAGGACTCCTGTAACCACCTGACATCCTTGTTTTTGTTCCACTCGTCCTTGCTTCGTAACCGCATACAGGTCTAGGACCAACCAAACCCATTCATCCACTAACACACCGTATGTCCTCTATCCCTCTCCCTTCCACTCCCATATCTCCCCATCTCCTTTCCTTCTCGCACGCATTGTCAATCGATGATGCACGCTCGGTTTAGGGGACCGAAGCCGAAGCTCTGGAAGGCTAGACTATTATGAAGTAATTGAGTTTGTGTGGTATTTCCCATGATAATCATGTCATTGGACTTTGTCTAGTGGTTGATGTTGTGCGTGATCAGGACTGCAGGAGTGATAGGGGTCATTTTAGTAGACGGGTTTCTTTGTTGGTTTGACAAACAAAGGGTTGGGGATTGTTTTATTTTATCGGAAATCGACGAGGATATAAAGAGGATTGTGTTTTCGAATTGTCGTGTCTTTTTTAAGTAATTATTTTATTTTATGTTTTGAATAATTTTAAGAGCGTGGTTTGGATACTTCATGATTCACGAGTACCTATTATTGGTGAATAATTAATACTTATGATGATGATAATCTGTATAGTGAGAAGGTTGTTGAATGAAATGTATTATTCATGTAATTATCACATGTTCTGTATTTTTTTATCGTTCTCCTTAAAATTTCGACTAACTACTCCAGCCCCTCAAATTTTACTTATTTTTGCTAAGAATTGATATGAAATGTAGGTACATTTTGGTAATGAACATAGGAAATGAGTTGCACGTTACTTTTCACAAACCACGAATCGGTTGAAGTAAACATTGGTTGTAATATATCGTAAATAACGTAAAACTTTTTTGTACCATTTAATTATATCGATATATTAGTATCTATGATACATCTTATAATACAATATTTGTGCCCACCGTGGAAAATCTAAAATGTATATTTTTTTCAGATTTTCCTTGAGTTTGTGAACAAATATTGTCCATAATTTTTGTTTCTATAAAATTAGCTATGCTATATGCTAGTCCAGCTCTCCTTGTAATAGCAGACATTTGCTGTACAACCACACCTACGCCAACTCCATCACTAAGTGGTCCATTTATCCTAATTTCCTCATCTCATTCAATTACACCATTCTTCTCCTCCACTCCAGCATCTCGCGAGGTTTTCTTCTCGTTTTTCTCGGCTTCAAGACGTTTGTTAATTATTCCTCGTGTACGCCGGAGGAGATGATGAAATGTAATTCGCTGTTTAACATGAGGCAAGGTCATTTCATGACGCCCTCAGTCATTGAAAACAGTCATTATCTAATGATCGTTAACGTTGTTGGACGTTTGTTTTACTAAGCGGGGGTCGTCCGTGGACTAGATAGATTTTATTAAGTATTTTAGCATACATTCTAAAAAATTTGCAACGATGTAATAATTTCGATGTAGTATTTTGAAGATGCCATTGTTCGAAAAGTTTCGGGGTTCTGAATGTTTCACGTTCGCCAAGTGGCGAACATTCAAATTTTATGTTCGGGAAGAGTTTCGTGGACGAAAGACAATGTCAACAAGCTTTCCACAAATTTCCATTTTATTATCTCATTCAATTAAATTACGTGAACCTAATATCTTTCCAGGGCAAACAAAGATAAAATAATCTTTTGGTTAGTCTTCTTCCGCCCAAACACTTCATTATGTGTTATTACTCCATCCATCTTTTGATCTTCCTAAATTATTTTCCTTTCTGCCACTTTATGAAGCTCCATTCTTATAGCTTGTTGTAAAATCTTCACAGTCTCTCTATAATTCAATTGTTGATAATAATGTTGAGCTATATGACACGCGTTCGATAATCACTTCGTCTCTTAAAATCGAATTTGGTAAGGCCATTTTCACAATATCTTATTTTCCTTTTGTAATCTCTCGTATACCTAACTATACAGTCACATTATACTCCACTGCCATAGATATAATGAAACTAATATCTTTGCCACTGCCTCATAGCAGGATAATATTTATCCAACTAACTTTACAGTCAAAACACATGAATCTGACGCCAACGAAATATTACCAAGTCCTCCGGGGCCTCATTCCTGTAACATTTGTTAAAATTACTTCGCACCAAAAAACGACGTGTAATTTTGTGTTTGTCCAATTAAACAAATTGCAGCCATAAATTTTACGGTAAAACAAGCATTTTTGTTAGTTGTCCACAGGCAATTCAGATACCGAAAGGGCCGTAGAAACATCCATGAATAGTGTACATCTTAGAGGATCCACGATGTTCTCCGTTTTCGTATTGTTCAGTACAATCAATTTCATTTATATAAAAATCGTTAAAATTTAAATAATACGATACTCAGGAAGTGCGAAAAGAAAAGAAATTCAGATTTTTTAAATCACTTACGTAGGTATACTAATGATTTCGTGTATGTACCTATACTGTGATCCGTTAAAGATAGATTTAATACGTCATATCACCTTTAATCATCCAATTGCGAAACATTTTCACGCATTTTTAATTTGAGGCCTTTTTTACAGTGAAAAACTATTTAAGGTACAATCTGCATGCCCCAGATTATGAACTTCCACTTTTTACTCCTGAAAATTTGACGCTGTCAATCGAAATTGTTCACCCTTTGGCTAGCAATTTGTCATGAAGCTTCGAATGCTTTCATCAAGTATCATGATGATAGATCGACAGAAAAAGGTGATTTCCCTGCATGGCATCGTGACAGAGGTTGAAACGAGGTCATGAAAGTGCCGCTGGCTTCTCGACAAATATGTCCAATGAATCGCAAAACCATGCTCCAGTAGAGCCAAGTTTAGTGTCGCTTTAGAGGATGCCATCGCGTAGATTACAATGTGAAGGCGCCAGAACAAGTCGATTTCAGATGATGTTGCTCTAGCTGTACCACTAGAGAAGGGGAATGAATCTACTGGAGCTATGTCCATTCGTATTATCAGATATAGCTGAAAAAAGTTTAACTGTAGGTAGACACTTATTCAAGGCTCTATTTTTTTGGGGTGTTTATAGGTATGTTTAACGAAGTTTTCCAACGTTCCCTTCTAAGTAAAAGATTCAGTTACCTAGCCCTCAAGTAATAAGAAAATGATTAGGAACTTGAGACGGAAATATTTCAGGTTTATTCCGAACTTTATTTTTCCAACTATTCCAGATAAAAATTACTTTTGAAAGGTTTTTTGTTTGAGTTTACAAACTTCAACACAAAATATCATGTGCGGTGATCAAACTGGATCAAACACCTGACCTGTTTTGAAACATTTTGAATTGTGTAAGCAGTGTAAGGTTTTTGTCTTCGCTTTTCAAAGAGTTTCCCACTCTCAAACAAAATCCCAAACAGATTGTCATACATTTTGATGAAAAATTTACATGTATTTACGCTATTACTTCTTGCATATAAACTGTCAAATATGTAGTCTACTTAATCTATGGTTTAGTACCCGTTATATACTGCCTATGGAATTATTACGTGCCGAAAATTTTACATCCCTAGCGATGACCAAACCCGGGTGTTGAACGTCGTTATGGTTGCGCACAACCAACGTTGCATTGTAGACTTTCGATCGCCTTTCGTACTTGAAATTAAGATGATAACGTATTATACAATATTTAATTGATTCTTGGTACTTCACATTACTTATCTGAATTTGAATATAGTTCGTGAGAAATTCATAGCCTTGCAGGATGAAAGTATAATTAAAACGGCATCGGTGTTGATTGGTCTGAAATTAAAATTGAAATGAAGAATAACTGTGTTAAAATTAGGCGTCTAAAACTGTAATCACTTTCAGTAAACGGTTTGATTGCGTATATATTTATTTGAATTCTTCTGAGATTTTCGTGATATCATAAAATCAACTAGGAAAAGAGCTCACAATATCTCAATACTTGAATCGCATCACAGCATCGCTTTTTGGCATGCTACATCAAATTGTGCCTTCACAAAAGATACATAAAAGTGGAATGTAGAATCCACACAAAAGGCTCCACTTCTTGGTACAATGTATGTGTTTTAATCAAGATGCTACATCGTAACTGTTTACTAAGTAAACAGTCATTTTTACAACTTTAAAATGTGTTAATATGCATACACTTCCCAGGAAATGGTGCCTTTTGTGTGGATTCTATTCCATTTCTCTTCTGGTACAGACACTGTCATTACAGGTATGTACACTTGGCCAAACAAAACTTGAACGTTCAATAAATCTGATAGGCTAATAAATAGAAGATCGCACCATCAGAAGTCAGTCTAAGCGATCTCATTGTCTCACTCTAGTAGGTGACCTCACATTTCAATGATAATAACAAGCTTTGATTGGTTGTGGGACATGACCAGCAGTCATTCAAATTTGGTCAACGTTCAAGTTTTGTTTGGCCCAGTGTACATCACTTCCTACGTCCTAGAAGGGCAATGAAATTGTAAGAGATGTTTATGTCTTGGATACACAATTGTTCAATGGTGAACATAGATAATAATTTATTTTGTTGCATAACTAAAGTTATTTCTAATGTATTGAATCGACCATATGGTTGTACTCGTCCCATCCCACCCAAAACAACAACACCACTACACGTGTCCGGCGTGTCTTATAAGGCGCCGGAGCCCTGGAACTGGATTACTGGGCGGAAACTAGTCGCCCACTCTGGAATTACCATGAGCCTCACTTGCGCTCTAACCGCAGCGCAAACAGCGCTCAATTGCGACAAATTAGCGAGGTCGAGGGTCAACCTGACCCAGCAGGGGGGGGGGGGGGGGGGGGGGGGGTCGTGTGGATGGCGGGAGCTTTTTGTAGGATATATGTGAGTCATTGCATTTAGAGGAAATGACACAAAGAAACAAAATTTGTTGGCGCATATTATTAGGTATCATTCATCCATCGCTTGGTTGAAGATATTTCTACAAATATACAAAAATGTTTATACATGATTGAGAGACACTAATGCATAATTTCTTCGTAAGTTGTGTTTTTCGTTACAGAAATCTGATGATAAAGATACTGGGGATAGTAAATGTGTTTATGGGTGTTCCTTGTATTTAATGCGAATGAAACAAAGAATGTGTTCGAAAAGTCCTTTGATACTAATGTTGACAGATCAAGGTTAACAATTCCAAATGATTTGCATATTGATTGATTCATTCAAACTTCATAAGGCTCGTGATATACTTGATTCACTTGACTTATCAGCTGTTTGTTTGCAACAGTTAATTTACAACGTTCGTACCTCAGAGGTGAGCATGTAAACTATGGTAATTTTGCGTGCATCCAATCACAGTTGCTTGTTTATGAATCCCATGTACAACGCAAAATCGAGAAAATTGGCATAGGGCCATAATCCTCTGGGATACAGATTTAAGAAAGGATTAGTATTGGTTTGAGCAAAAACAAATACGTCTACTTTATTATTTTCAATCAAGTCCTCTATTGACTTTCTTTTGTTAGTTCATTTTTGTAATTGGGATGTTTCTTTCTTGTTAATTCGAACACAATGTAATAGCTCTTGGAGACAATAACGGTTTCAGTTAGATTTATACTATTTTTAGGTCACCGTCTTTTCAGGTGTGGACTTGGCAGTCTTTTTACAAGTACACATAAAATCAACCCGACTACAGCATCCCTCCAACATCAAACGAGGTCCATTTCATCTTGTTTTTATTCATCTGACACTCGAGCAGATCGAACAAAGCATCCATTTCAGCGTACTGCAAAGAAATCCCAATTCATTTACGGGGTTGAGACGTAGGTACAAAGGAACAAAGAACGCACGGTGGAAAAAGTCTCTTCTTTTGTGTCCCTTCTTTCTCTGGAACGAATGAGAGATCGAGGTGATGAAGAGGAGAGGAGAACTACTTGGACAGATTAGTTCCATACAACAGGTGTTTTCTTCTCCGGCTTGGCATAGAATCCTACTTTGATGTGTACACGTTTCGTAGCGTACTCTTTTTGCAATTATTTATTAATAAGAATGACGCGAAAAGAAAATCGATGTCTTTGTGATGGAAATGGAACCGAGGTAATTTTATTTTTATGGAGTTTCTTTTGCAAGGAGTTCATAATTCTCTACCTCAGAGATATGGTCCGGATTTACTCGTGTCTGCGTTGCACATTTTGGAATCATTCAAGCTCTATCAATTGCAGTTTCTTACAAAATGACTCATGTCACCATTACAAATGAATCCAGGATAACTGGATTTATCGCTCACCTGAAGAATAATTGAAATGGCAATCGGGCCTTTTACCTCTGAGGTACCTTGAATTGTGAGGTACTGACACTGTCGAATATGCCGTATCGTGTTCACATCTTTCCCACGAGGGAAGGGGACGTAATCTACACAAAAGGATAATTATTTCTTATATTATTTATTATTTGTATTCTCTAACGTTTTCATATCGCATTAGCTGCAACAATGAAATCACAAAAAAGTGTTTTTCTTCAAGACCAGAGATACATTATGTAAAATTTTCAATGGCAGTAAGTCAGAAGATAAATTAAAATCAGAGTAATTGAGATTACAACCTTATTTTTCTTGGTGTAAAAACAAATGTACCTCATCAATATTATCCATTTAGGGTTTGACTAGGGTTATCGAAAAGGTATTGTTTCTCTTGGTCCAAGGCTAGTCCAGCAATGTTATTGGGGTTCACTATATTGGGGTATACTGGCGATTTGTGTTATTAGATAAGGCCCTGCAAGCGACAACCAATAGTGTTCTAATGATTGGATGTTTTACGCAATATCATGGAGGGTAGGGAAGTGGGAGGGTTGGACATGAAAGCAATTTTGTCTAATGACTATACTTCTCATCCATTATGGAGGGGTAGTTTACGGGAATGATTCTATGAAATAATTGATATTGGAGGGAAATGAGAAATCCTCGACCACACGTGTTCATTGTTATGAATCATTGATAAGCGCAGATGTTTTTTTTTCTGTCAGGTAGAGAACAATAGGGGACAATTGAGCCCTTAATTTTGTAGCTATTGGTTCCAGATCTATACTGACTACTTAGGACTGCTTAGATTTGTGCAATTTTAATCATCAATAGACCACATTTTAAATTATCTAGTTAGCTCTGCTTTTCAAAAAATTTCATATGCAGTACCGTGATCCTCATATCTATTCATGTTATGATCGATTGTTGAAAAACACTAATAGATATGACGATCACGGTACTGCATATGAAATTTTTTGAAAAGCAGAGCTAACTAGATAATTTAAAATGTGGTCTATTACATAATTGTGCAATTGTTCAATGTATCAGTTGTTTCGTGTTTTTAATTAATTTTACATCCTAAAAGACTTCCCTATTGCATTTATTATAGTGGTTATTTCATAACGCAATGTTGACATTGAGTCTTGTGTTGTTGGCAAAATAACGGTGCCGATAATTGCATTTTGCATGTAAATTGCCGTTTTCTCTCTTCTTACTTTCTAAAGGCAATGGCATATTCCCCTTAGCATCTTGAATTAAATCTAGTTAATGTACAGTACCTACCATCTGGAGTGATTATGGGTGTGGAAATGCGATGCTGCAGTTTAGATGTTAAATTAAAACCAAGTGCAATCAAATCATTTGTTTTTGTAGAAAGAAAGAAGGTATTTTCTTGCCTTGAAGTATAGATGCTTTGAGGATAAAAACTTCACCTTGAAATGGGTCGATTGGTTGCCCTGATTGGATGATCACTCTGCCCAGCGGAAACGAAGAGAAAGGAAAACTACACCAAGATAATTATCAATAAAGAAATTAAGGACGAAATAATTGCAGTTTCATAATACATAGTTGCATTTGTATTGAAATGACTGTAAGATACTTTTAGACTCTAATCTTCCTTGAATTTTCCTTAAATGAAATGACCTCTAGGTATAATCACTTTCGATTTGTTTTTGTTTTGTTTTTCTCCATTCTACAGATTCTTTCCGTGTTCGAAGTCTCGAGTTTCAATGGCAATATGATGAGACCCGTACTTTTTATCAAGCTTGAGTGAATTTAATTGAGATATGCAAAGCCTCAATAGTTTCACATACAGAGGTTGGATTTGGATACATGGATACACCTTCTGTTGTGGATGTCCTACTAATGTGGTTTGGTTCCCGGACGAAAAAATAATGACATCGAAAACGTTGCAATTCGAAGAGATACTAAATATTAACAATTGGAAAACTTTGTAAGAGGTTAAGTAATTGTCATCACTCATTCATACCATTCTCAATCGTCCTTCCAAGAGAACAAAGTCAAGGAAACCCCTGCAGTAACCAATTAATACCTATTTTAGGTAGAAAACATTAAAGTTATATATACATAAATATAGTGCATGTAAATGGCCGAACATTACGTCCTAGGGTTTGAATTGTAAATGAACGACTTATTGTCAAGGTCAACTTTAAAAAGGTCGTTTACTGCATCATTATCGAAATTCCCGGGAATTATTCAAGCCTACATTCAATCCAGCACCCCCCCCCCCACTTCAATCTCAGTCATCATCTTGAAATCTGGAAGGAAATCATAGCAACAGGCCACGATGCAACGAGCATCGACCTAAAGGGTCAGCAATAATGCAGCGAATCTTGAACCATTTCAGTTCTCAACAATCTGCATACTGATGGATGCGTCACAGATTCAACTTGATGTCGTATTTAATTAGATGCATAACTAGACTAATGGCGATTGATAAATTACACTGGAGATACACTGGAGATAATATTTTCTACATTATCATATAATACCTATTCAACCATTCGCATTTTGAAAAATAGATATAATATAAAACGAAAAATCGGGGTCAAGTACTTTGGTGTTTATTTGCATTGGTTGACCAAAAAATTAGCTATTTAATTTTTTTTACAATTTTTTCATAATTTAAATGTTCCAAATATTTTGAAGATATTCCAATTTATTATTTCGAAAATATGTATGAGTTTGTTGGTTCTTCTTTTGTTTTTGCAGTAGGTATACCATGGTAGGTATTACACAATTCAAAAAGATATTAGACAATTAAGACAATTTATTTTCGTCATACTTTTTTCGTAATGAATTGAAAATGATCCTGCGTTTGACTATTACCAGCCACTATTACTTCTCCCCACTACCCGCATCAGTAGCAAGTCTCACGGACAAGACGGCCGAGTGAACCAGGTTGAACCAGGTTCACCTTCAAAGCGCATCGGCCAGCCAGCGTGCGTGGAGTCGAACTCGCAATGCATCGAGCTTCATGATCATGCGGAGATTCTTCACACACAGTCTGATCATGTCGTCATTGTTCGCGGTTAAGTTTCACACCACTTCGGTACACGACTTCTGGTTTGGTGAACGTCTCATGGTGTAATTAGCAATTGCTTTCAGAACTCTTTCTTGGCTTTGCAGAATGTTGTCGTATAGTGTTCGAGTTTAGGAATATAATCCTAACGGAATTTAAAAATATGATATTCGACCATTTCAAGTTAAATAATGCCACACTTGCATTACGACCTCTGTTATAGGACCTCGAAGTGCTAAATACGATATTTTAATCCAAATTAAATGCACCTTTCTTGTGATGTTTATAGCCTTGTACAAATAGGTGCAAACAAGCCAATTTACTTGACTTTTGACGACTGAAAAGAAAAACAAAACTTTTTCCAAGACCAAGTATAATCACTAAACGGATTAAATGGTGCCTTGACATTGACAATCAATTCTTGTTATTAGCTATGAGATCAGAGCACATCTACTAGAGTTACAGATGACGCGTAGCATCGACTTCAACTAATGAGTGCTGATGCCAAATCTTTATTCAATCCGTTTCTTTCACATACCGTGTTTACTTGTGCGCAGTGTAAACGTATGTTGGCAAATGTTTGGAAAAGATCACGATAAATTGTATTTGTAAACATAGTCATATTATTCAATAAAAGTAAAAATTATACTGGAGCGTATGACAGTAAGGTAAGGCGAATTTAAAGAAAAATATATTTGTATCGTGGTCGTGTAAGGGAAGGTGGAAATGAAGCTCAAATCCTCACTTCTTGCACAAGGAAAGGTTGCCATAGTAACCTATATAAATGTATGGAATAACAAATCTGACAGCGGCAATCCAAAGTTCATATTTAGAGTGATTACTTGTGAAAGTAAGCTCAAGTTAACAGTAATACGATTATATTTATCCATAGATACATATTTTCCAGTTAAATATTCATATGAGAAATGTGATTTATTTACTAGGAAAACGCTCAGTGTAACGCGTTGATGAGCGAGCACGGGTACGTGCAAATTCTCGAACCGGAAATGCGTACACAACGCACAGAAAAAATATACATCCATATTGAATTGAAATATGATCACTCAATCAACATACATTTATATGCTTTTCATCGAAACTATGACAATAGCATCTAAGCACCCTGGTACAAAGCAAATCAGGTTCAATTCAATTGGCACTGGAAAACATTCATTTCGATACTTCATTACTGACAGATATTAAAAATTTCAATAAGTTCATACATTCTTAACTGAATGGGATGCAATTTTGTAAAATAAGAGACAATGTTGGTCTTAATGATCATGCAAAATATGAGTTTGATCAGAATTATCGAAGACCGTTTTCATTTTTCAGCCTATCAGGAGATATTTATTTAAATTTGAACCAATGAATGGATTTCAAAAAAATTAGGGTCTGCAAACAGAGAAGGTTGGTTTTACATGTGTGCAAAATTTCAGATCGATCGGTGAAACGGTGCGACCTTTGTATCGGTTAATAACAGAAAAAAACAGAGTCCGTGCCAAAAGAGCCAAAAGGAGACGCTCGCTTAGCTCGCTCAACTATTTATAGCGATACTTTTCCCTTCCTCCTTACAGCCTCCATTTTTCTCCTAGTGACGTCGTGCAAGATAAGGTCAGGTTTTTAATATAAATTCCCCTCTTCCATCGCCTATTCTTCATCTTATATCATTCAACCATCGCCTTTTAAAAGCAAATAGTTTCTAATCGGCTCCAATGATGTCGAAGGAAGGTGGAAAGATGTCAGAAGTCCGACCATGGATTCTCACTTTCATCCGGTCTCGACGCGCGCGCGCGGGCGGCTTGTGGGCCTGGAAGAAAGTGGAGTGAAATGCTGGCGGCGTGCATGAATCCCACGCACGAGGGCACACCCCATCGCCTCGCGGTTGTCACACATCGCAGAGCCGGCTTCGATGCCAGATTCTGTCTCTCATCATTGACAGACGGAATTGTATTGGATAAGTGGCGATGATTATGTTTAGGGGTAGGAGGTTTAGGACCTATGAAACGTGCAAAAAGGCAGTCTATTTATAAAATTGACCATAGAATCCCGAAAAAGGACCAATGAATCGATCAATGATTCGATTTTTCAGTTTAGTAGTTGAATTTGGAGGTAGATATTACTTAAAATGAACTTAAATGATTGTATGACTGTGTCAATGTGTCAAGTATTGTTTGTGGTTGGTCATCCAAGTGGAGGATGGACATTTTGTGAAGACAACAATAACTTGAAACAAATATTGGATATTAATTTCCCCAATAATTTAAAAAAGTGACAAAGATACCAATAGCAAGAAAAGGACTGAATGTATAAAAAGAAAAAACAAAGAAAAATGCATTTTCAGGCAAAATAAAACACTTATTTTTGAAATCAGGAACACATGAAACATATTTATATATTATTTTTAGATTGTCTGAACAAAAAATTATAAAAGGGTATGTCCTAAACATCCTAGCCCTAATGATGATGATGATGATGATGACTTGGTAAGGACGGGTAGGTCGTGACATAGTTCAGTAGAAAACCTTCCCGGCATTTGCTTCTCGACTGAGGAAAACCTCGAATAACCTCAGTCAGCTGGACGCACGAAGAATTGAACCGCACAGAGAGTTTGTATAAGCCCGTAAGAATTCAAGGATAACTCAAATGATAGTTTGAAAAACTAATTGGTGGGTTATTCTGAATCGAATACTAATTCTGTTGTAGCTGTTGGAGCGTCACCACGGTACTCATGACACTTTCTCTGCTTCTGTTTGTTTGTTTGTTTGTTTGTTTGTTTGTTTGATATTTCGTGTTTTTGCCTGCACTGCGCAGGTCAAACCGTTTAACCAATCGATCTGAAAGTTTGCACATACTATTGTCATATGATCAGTCATCGTGCAGTTTATGTTCTTGATTCTGTGAATAGCTGAAAATTTTAACATATGGAATGGTTTGACGATTCAACTCAAAATTTTGCGTTGTCATTGGGACCAACATTCTAGATTTTTTTATGATTATGATTACCTTACAATGTTCAAGAACTTCAAAATTGCTTTTATTGACATTGCTTGCGTTAATGAATTATTGTCAAATGTATTGGAACATATTTCAAAGAAATAATAACGGTTCCTTGGTCTCATTTGGCTAGGTATAGACTGATTATTTCTGGCTATATCCAAAGGATAGAGCAACAACTTTTCCTCGATAATTCGCATGCAATACGAAGGCTCGCTAATCAACGCGTTACACAGAGCGTTTTCATATAGTTACATGACGACATTTTACTTGAATTAATCTCCCAAGTTCATTGTACCTATCATTGTAGTTATCGGCAATGGAAACGATTTCATAACCGCGTTTTTCAAATCGCGTCCCCACCATGGGACAAGAAGGTACTATGTGAATGCAGACACGACATGATCTCACAGGATGGCCGGAGGCAGGTTGATCCTCTAGACACAGATCTCGACGCAGCATCCTCACTGCAGGAGCCGGTCGACCCCAGATGACTCGGCATCCTTCGTGACCTTCCTGTATGCACAGTGCATGTGTTAGAGGTAGAAGGGCGGAAGACCGTTGTCTCGACTTTGCGTTGCATACTTTTGGAATGTATAGGTGTAATCATCAACTAGAGTATGACAGTCATTTGACTAGAGTATGACAATAACATTTTTACTCGAATAAACAAACACAAACCATCAAATAGTAATTCCTCAGTAATGCTGTCTTTATAGTCATATTTTTTAATTTGTGTTATTTAATTATTATTATTATGATTTGTTTTTTTTGGGCTTAACGTCGCACTGTTCTGCAGCGAGGCTAATGACGACGGATGAATGATTATGATGATGATTGGGAGATGATGGAGAAGAGTAGGTAAGGATGGAAGGTGGGAAGGGGGCGGTCGTGGCCCATTAGTAGGGTACCTTCCCATCATTTGCCTGTGATCGACTGAGGGAATACAGCGAAAAAATCCCAGTCAAGAAGGACGGCAGCGGGAATCGAACCCGGGCCTCCAGAATACAAGTTCAGAGCGTTACCACTCAGCCAACCTGTTCCGTAAACACACACCATACATACAGACACGTACATACCTGTTTGTTATTGATTTCAATTAATAGTTGCCGTGTTGATGCTTTTTTCATCTTTCAAGTCTAATTTTGTCTTAATTCTAAGCTCCGATTCAAATAGATCCAATTGAAATTGGTTCTGATTCGAGCATGAGGCAACAAACGATCCGCAGTACAAGCTGCTTGGCTGTTTTAACAAGAATATCAAGCAATCTTGTTACGCTCAATGAGTCGAAGTGAATTACAGAAACAGTGAATGTGGAACGATAGTCTTGATTTTAAAACTCACTTTAATTAGTGCTGATTAATGATTTAAATTGGTAAAGAAAAGTGCGAGATTGATTGTTTTCTTCTTTTCTTCACACGCTCATTAAAAGTATTATTGTTAACTTTTGTTGGCAACATTCTAGATAAATTATTATTAGAAAATAAATTGCGAGTATCCAATGAATACAAAATTGTACCGAAATACGTCAATGTCCCGAAAATAAATGTTACAAATATAAGATTATTGTACTGATATAATGGAAATTTAGTGCCTCACTTCTGGATGGTATACTGGGCAGGGCTTGCGAAATATAAACGCTCACCCCGACTGGGCTTTAAACCCAGTTTTTCTTCGGGTTATACCGGCCAATGTCACATAGTTTAGTTTGTCTGGTCGTTGGCAACTGTGATTTTTATTGTAAAAAATCAACAGAAATACCGCAAAATTGCGAATCTATCTTCCAACTTGTCTGACAAAGCTACCAGGGCGCATTCTCATAATCTGGGTTGGAATTCCAGTTCTCTGGAAAACAGGTTGGCTGAGTGGTTAACACTCTGAGCTTGTATTCCGGATGCCCGGGTTCGATTCCCGTAGCCGTCCTTCCTGACTGGGGTTTTTTCGTGGTTTTCCCTCAGTCGACAGGCAAATGCTGGGAAGGTACCCTACTAATAGGCCACGACCGCCTCCTTCCCACTTTCCATCCTTACCTACTCTTCACCATCATCTCCCAATCATCATCATAATCATTCATCCGTCGCCATTAGCCTCGCTGCAGAACAGTGCGACGTTAAGCCCCAGACAAAAAAAAGCTCTTTCAATTTACGTTTACATCTTAGTCCAGCGCGCGCTCTACATTCGACAATAATTCTTTGCAAAATTAGATTTGAGGACAAAATTGTAACTCACGGGTCAATGTTTTGAGATTAAGACAAAATTTGAAATTATTAATTATTAACAGAGAAATTATTTGGTGATTGAAAAACATTAATTGAAGAATATTAGGAGCAAAAGAACAATATATTCGAAGAATTACGAAAGGTATACCCACTTATATTGTCAATTATCATCATCATCACGTGACTGTATATTTAACAAGTCGGAAGAGTGTAAGAGAATCATTTAAATGAACATGCCCATATTTGTCTGCAGACGAATGTATACTAATCGCAGAGAACAATACTGTAATAAACAACAAGAAACAGAGAACTAAGATTTCCCTGTGTCACAACTCTTCACCTCGTATAAGAGTCGTCTAAAGCAGAAAGACATTCTGGAAGTAAACGGAGCACGTTGGCTCAGGCATTCAGTGCTCTGGACTTGCACTTTGAAGGTCCTTGCTTCGAGTATCGCAGCCATCCTTCCGATCTGTTTCTTCGTCGTTTCGCCAAGTTGATAGGCAAAAGCTGGAAGGGATCCTTACCGCCTCCTTCCCACCTTCATTCCTTTATCGATCAAATCATTAAGATTAGATTAGATTCATTTTATTTTTTAGCAGTTCTGCTATTAAAATATACATAAATACATAAAACACATACAGTTGAATATACATTCATTGTCAAAAACACAATAAAATGCGACATGAAAATGAATATGAAGAATGCAACTGCTATGGCTGAAAAGTGATAAAATATCAGCAATTGTTTCCGGCTGTGAGTTACTTCGTTGAATTGTATCCTGGGAAGAATGCATCTGAATCGTGACTGGAAACCAGTACCTAACATCGGCGTACAATTGCCTTCAACAGAAAGTTCATCGCATAGTTCATTCATGTAACATTATTAACCCATATACACATAGACGTACTTCGTGCAAGAATAGGAGTACACTGATCGTTCGGCAACATGGAGGTAATATTATAAGTTTTTTTGTCATAGATAATTAAGTATTTTTTTATTTATTGTGATGCCCCTCCATATATTTATTTAACATTGGTTCATACAAGAACCTATATTTTAGCAGTTTTTTTTCTATATAGCTTTGAAATTTACATCTGTAAATTGCGGTGATGAACTGTAGTTATTGGAAGATTGGAAGGTAAGAAGGACGCTGGTTTGGATAATCAAAGCAAGAGATATTTCCCAATATTTTCGATCTTGCTGGAGGAACCACGAAAAAGAAACAGAAGTTGAGTCAAGTCGATCGATCAAGCAGATACCTCTGTAATGAGAGTTCAACTCGTTAGCACCTGAGCCATATGTCGGTCATGGTATGATTTCTCATTCATATGATACAAATTAGAGGTAATATAATTATATTATATACCTATCTCGTGCAAACTATTAATTATAGCAACGTTCGCTTTCTTATACTGAAAACATATTTATATTCATAGCTAGTCTGAAACTGATCAATTAATTAATTTTCAATGAGTATTTATCATCCACATTAATATTTTGAAATGTTACATATCTGAATGACATTCTGTATTCATAGCTTGCACGAACTTTATTTGTTTTATATTAGCAATGCTAAATTAAAGTTTTCTCCCAAGGACGGACATTTTATTAGCACGTTGACGGGTCAGATTTAACCTAAAATGGAGGTAAATCAATGCATTTATGTAATAGGAGTGATTCCTTTTCGTATTAATGATTTCTCTGGAGTCTACAACTGCCCCAGATATCTATTACAAGTATCAACTATTGCCAAAATGCGCAGAATCACAGCTATTCTGAATCGTGCCATCAAGATGGTCGCCAACAATACGATGCAAACTATGAATAGTTAGAAACTTCCAACGATCCTATCTAACACTTCAATTGGCTGGAAGGACGAGCAGCCACTAAATCCACGACAAGTGTAGGAAATAATAAGACTGGAATAAGCATGATCATTGTTGGCAGTCTGGTGGCACCAGGTAGTCATGCCAGGTTAGTGATGCCAACGGTGGTGGTTGTAGAGTACAGCCGTAACATCTGGAACAGATGGAGCAGCATACTCATAATAATGCATGCTCCATCTTTTCCGGGTTTAACGAATGCCTTCCCTCGTCCATGAGCTTCCCTCGTCCACGCATACCGATGCGTTGTCGTGTCGATGATGGGTCGTGATGAAGTGACAACTCGAAGTTGCTGACTGAGGTTTTTTCGTGGTATTCCCTCAGTCGAGAGGCACATGCTGGGAAGGTACCCTATACTAATGGGTCACAACCGCCTCCTTCCCACCTACCATCCTACCATACAATTGTGCGGGTGTGTTGACTCACCCAAACTGAGGACGAGCCGAGCTTCATGATTCTTGTCGCTGTTCTTCATGTTTGAAGACTATGTGGCGTGCTACTGTTAGCTACTTTTACCCCACCACACCACCACGTGAGAGATAATAATGTCGTTTGGCCGTTGATTGTCACCTTGTGATAACATCAAAACTGCCAACTGCGCTAGTCCTAGAAAGAATGCGCATAATTAAGGTGATACTAGCGCTCGGCCGTTTTAGAAAATTGAGAATGAAAAATTGTTTCATAAGTGAGTGTAACTTTTACAGGATGTTCACATGATCAGTCTGATTGTATATCAGTGCACTTTTTTATTTTTGCTTATTGCATCGTTAATTAGGCGCCGGTTATTCAACAAAATCGCGCAAAACGATGAAATTTGCGATACGATTGGAGACCACACCCGTAAACCAATTGATCTCAAATTTTAATCATGATTAGATGGAAGACAAACTTAGGGTTATCTCTTGGCAAATTTTTGAAATTAAATTTTATACGGCGCCCAGGGAGACAAGAAAATAACTAATTTTTCACCAAAAATCCAATAATTATTACTAATTAACGAAACAAAAAATTAAAAATGTACCAAGGGATAACCCTAAGTTTGTCTTTTATCTAATCACGATTAAAATTTCAAATAGTTTGGTCTTCCCATTCGTCTCCAATCGTATCGCAAAAAGTGTCTACAAAAAGCAACAAAATCGCTCGCGCTTGCAGCAAATAGTTGCATAATTACAGGGCCCCCCTTTACCTCAGATAGAATGTAGAACTGATATTTTAAGAGTCTACAATACTTGATGAAATCCATGTTTTATGAAGCACAAAAAGGCGGTCCCTACTTTTTTCTAAACGGCTTTACCGATTGTATTTAAATTTTCACAGGTTATAGATAAAGAGTAGATCTGTGTCTCTAGTGGCCACAAAGTTTTATTTTTTTGAGTTTTTTCAGGGCAGAGGTGCCAAAAAGACTCATATATTGCCAATGTTAGCACATCCTCAAAACGAGAAAAAACATTTTGTATTATTTTTTGGATAACTAGAGACACAGATTTACTCATTATCTCTACGCTGTTAAATTTTGAAAACAATCGGTAAAGCCGTGAAGAAAAAAGTAGGGCCGCCTTTTTATGATTTTTCGTGGTTTTCAATATTTGAATTAAAATAACTTACTTCACAGCTCAGTATAATTATGCAACTTGCAACAGCGATTAAATGTCACAAATGTCACGTAATGCATTTTCATGCATTTCTAGGATTTTTTTTTACATCGGAATCGAAATTTTCTGCAAGTACCGTCGACTCTTAATTTGCATTTATTATTTACCTAAATGATAACAAAACAATGGCGTGAGGTATGAAGCGTAGGATCGCTTCGACATTGTTGGTAGCTTATGGGGGCGGCTTGACTGTACAATTTCAACTCGATCGGAGGAACGGACCCCTATTTACGAGATCGTTCGAGTGCTCGTATAGTCGACGTCCGTATAGCGTGACGTCCTTCCGATCGAAATAACATTCAACAGGTCAACGGTTGATGATTTTCTTTTATCTGACGTTAGCTAAAGTTCGTTCACTGTATCCGCAATGGCGGCCGTGGACTGTCGTGGCAAAAAGATCGTTGTATTCTGCCTCTCTCTGACACTTATCATAAACATATTTTATATGGAGCAGAGAGAGATAGCCAACCAACCAACTTATTTCCACGCTTGTACATATACTACCATGTAGTCTAGCGAACAATTATTGTTTACCTACACATGTAATATCTATAATAATCAAGAAATATGTATAACGACTGTAGATAAAAGTAAATCAATTTTATTGAATATTTTAAATATTTTCTAATAAAAAATTGTGTATTTGACAAAATTTTTATTAATTAATACGAAGAAAGTCTTGCCATTGGCAGGGCAGTGTTGAGCAAGCGTATAGCGATAGCGTCTCCATTTTGCACTTTTGGAAACTTTATCTGTTTTTTGTGTTTGTTTGTTTAGCCCGACGCCACAGGTCACAATTTTTTCCCGATCGACCTGAAATTTTGCACACATACTAATATCATTCTAACTTATTCTTGTATATAGTTTTTGAGAGCTGTATTTTTCAAGTTTTCAGTCCAATCGGTAGAAAAGAGCTTATTGACATTTAGAATGCCAGAAAAGATTTTATATCGACTTGAAATTTCCAGGCGACTTTAGATCTGATTTTCTTTATGGATAGTGTAAAGATGGCTATTGGCTATTCTCAGTTTCAATGAAGTCAGGTAATTTTATTTTGATCGAGTGGATCGTATTTCAAATAACTAATGTTACGATCCGTTTGAAGATGTTGCGCGTTTCGATGCTCGCTCATAAACGCGTTACACAGAGCGTTTTCCTAGTCTTACTGCAACATGGTCCAACATGGTACCGATCATCATGAGAAGTGACGAGATGATCGGTGTACTCCTACTCGCGGACGGAGTATGGCCGAGTGTAGCGGTATATTTCCTGTGATAAACACCGAGATGACGCAATGTGTCTCAGCCAATGCAATCAGATGCAGACGGATGCTGGGCTGGACCGTGTTATTATTTAATAGAACCTGTTTGCAGATGATGGGGATCGGTTCTCAGAATCTCAGAGGAGCAAATAACAGATAACTTGATTGCCGGATGATTGAAATGTTTGGGGAAAGTATTGATTTGAAGCCTGCATTACCACAGATCATTGTTTTGCATAATGTCTTGAACCAAACCCAACTTGTTTTAAAATACTTTCTTGAAGTATTTGTTGTTTTTCT
Source organism: Leuctra nigra (assembly GCA_934045905.1). Lineage (NCBI taxonomy): Eukaryota > Metazoa > Arthropoda > Insecta > Plecoptera > Leuctridae > Leuctra > Leuctra nigra. The sequence goes on from OW203770.1 coordinate 22,085,590, forward strand.
CTCCTTGTGTTCTTCAATATTATGTTTTCTGTTGCCTTTCTAATGCGTTACATTGTTACATTATGTATGTTCGTCATTCTTGTCAATGTAATACCTCTAAAGCATGTAGGCTTTAGATAAATAAAGGAAATTGTAGCTAAATATCAAGACGATATTATTAGGATAATACCGCACTTTGGGTAGACTTGTGTTCGGCACAATTTTGGACCGTATTGCCATTAGCATTACAAGAATGTCTTCTGCGATTCACCGAAATATATTGAGTTCTGACACAATGCAACGGCGAGTCAATGAGGGATGAAAGGAGTTCACAGTTGAAATCGTTACAGGTATTTTCGAAAATATCCAATATCACGGGACACATTTCCCTTCCTTTGTGATTCACCTTTCCTTTCATTGTGATTCAATATACTATTTCATTGGGGGGGGGGCGGGGGGGGGGGGGGGGGGGGTAGAAAGGTGCTGCTTTGTTCAATACATTCTGTTCCGCAGGTAACGTTATAACCAGGTTGGAGCTAACAGTTAAGGTAGCACAACTGTTTTAAGTCACATCTTCCAAATAAGCCTATTTTTGGCAGAGGTATCAATAATCACTATTACACGATACTGTGAAATATGAACAACTTCTCGTGTCTAGATTTTGAGATATTGTAGGTAGTTATAAATTCCTATTTTTAACATGTAGTCTTATGGGGGCCATTAAAATCATGACGATTTCCATGCTATTTTTGAGTTTTGAATTTTACTGAGGTTCAACGTTTTTTCAAAAAACTGATTTCTAGATAGATAGTTGGACATTCTATTAGGAAAAAAATTGAAAACAATACCAACGTGTGCTATTTTAAAAGTTATCAACCAAAAACTAAATGATTTCCCTATACCTCCTGTGTTACAGTTTTGTTCATTTTCGGAAGGCAATAAAATGAAACCTCGCTATACGACAGGGGTTGCAAGTTAAATGACATTTTATGATTCATTTATACTTAAATATAGTTGAAATGTAGGAAAACGTTTTCTGAACTTGTAATTTCAAGATTTTGTTTTGTATATGTATAATGAAGGTACTACCTTAAATACGATGTCAAAAATATTTTTCTCCTTCTTCTTCCTTCCAAATAGGCACACGTGCCTGTTCTTTCCTAGATCTACAAACTGTCCTTCCACCTCTTTCCCTCGCTATCATTCCTTGCGCCTCGAGGCCTCTAATTGTCTCTTGTTATTTTGACGATCCTGTCTTCATCCAATCTTGATATGAGCGTTCCATTCATTCCCCTCGCCTGTGATCGATCCAGTCCGTTATTGGTTTTCTTCACTGCTCTCTTATTGTTTTGCACTAGGTATGTGGTCCCTTTTAATTTTCCCGGCTATTTTCCTCAATATTTTCATTTCCCACAGTCTCTAATAGCTGTTTAGTCGTCAGGTCTAGTTACTGCAGTGTATGCCATAATTGGTCTTATTACAGCTAATTTTATATTCCCGTCTTGGTCATTGGTCGTGTACTTATTGTACGAAGATACAATAAGTATTATATCACTCGATTTCAGTGAGTTGTCGTTGGGATCTTCCTTGACGAAATCCTTGTTGTTCGTCTGCGAAGCTCAATGTGTCGTTCGGTGTTGATGTTATTATTCTTGTGATAAGCTTGAGGGTGGTGTTCAATAGATTAATAGGAAAAAAAAATAATATTTGAGAAATATTTTTTATTTTGAAGTGCTATAGTTTGACCCAGCAATATATCTTGATATTGTCGCTTCTATAGACTATTTAGATTTTAGAATTATAGTATTTATATTTATAATGATATAAAGATATATAAAATTTATACATTTACTGTATATTTTTACGAGTTAGAATATTTAGACAAAAATACGATGGCGCCAGTTGGCTCAGGCAGGAGACGCTCGATTCACACGGCTGTCCTTGACTGAGCTTTCTCTCGTGTTTTCCTCAGTCGAGAGGCAAATGATGGGAAGGTTCCCTTCTTATAAGCCACGGCCGCCTCCTTCCCACCGTCCATTCTTACCTATTCTTCATCACCAACATAGAAATTCATCGTTACCATTAGCTATTTGTAGATAGTGCGACGTTAAATCCTTTACAAAAGTGTGGTATTTCGAAATGTTGCTGGTATTTTATCTCGGTGACACCTACAGTCTGAGAAAACTTCGAAAATATAGCGCGTCCGGAAATAGAAAAGAGGACCTTCAAATTACTGGCATTTGTCAAACGCCCAAGCTCCTAATAGGGTCGTAATATACTCTAAGTATAAAGCACATAGTCACGAACGCGTGGCAAGTGGAAAGGTGGTTGATGTTAATATTGTATGCATGGTTTGTCAACACTTGTCAATAGTACTAAGTACAGGTGTACTGTTACATGTGTCAATATACAAGGCGCGAGCAAACGTAGTCAAGTGTTTACAAATTGCAACATACTTACTTGTTGAGCGTGTTTAGAATGAGAATCTACAAGCTAAGGAGGATCTTGAGGAATGGTGCTTTTGGAACAGAAGAAGAAGTGTCGATTGCATGACAATGCCATTTTGCAGTTATTACATTTAGTAGTTTGTTTTTATATAGACGAGAGGTACTGGATAGATTGTCGTTTTGAGATTGAGATAGGTGGATGGGAGTTAGAAATGAGATGGCAGGGGCGTATTAGAAGGGAACCTTATTGTCCTTGGACTGAGGTAAACTACACAGAAACCTCAGTCAGGCAAAATGGCCGCGGGAATCGAGTCCGGGTATCGTGCAATTCCATAGCAGGTCAATGTATTTGAATCAAGAACACCAACAACTAAACTGGGACAATAATAATGAAATAATATTAATTGTTGTGAAACCACATTGTAATGGGGTTGTTCACTGCCACTTGCTCTCACTCGCAGCGCTAGCGGAGCGGCATTGGAGGTGTCTCTCTCTGATTGGTTGGTCTCTGAATCCAAGATCTATGAATCAAACTCCCGCCAAGTTTAAAAACCTTCCATTCCGCTAGATGCATTTTGATTGGCTCTCTCCCGGACGATTAGAACAGCAGCCCCATCTACAATAGTTTTGCGTGAACAACCCCATTGAAGAATTTCTGGAAAATCTTGCTGTACCAATATCACCAATATTGGTGAATAGTTTCGCTCATGACTTGTGGCCTTGATTCAAGAAATTGATCCGTGATAGAAAAGTCAATTTCATTGATGAACGCTCCAGGAATTAAACCGGAAGTGCCATGCAGTTGTATTGACTCTTTCCACCTGTTGAACCTTAAGGTGATGGTTTCAAATAGTCAACCTTGGCGGTCAGTGGTCATGTTAAACGCGGCGCATCGGGCGTAACGCAAGCCAGTGCCACGGTCCCATTGACACCGTAACTGTTCAATACCACAAGCTATGCTAGGTGCATGGGCAAGAGTGGACTAGCAACTCGAAGTTGATCGACTTTGTACTGTTCGTGTGCAGTCACTTTGGTGGCGAGCATGTTACTCTGCGCATGTGCAACTGAACAAGCTGATGAATCAAGCTGGTGCATGCGGTGAATCGGATTTTAGTGGACGGTATAAGAAATCGAAATATTATGTTAAGTAAAAATTACGGTTTTACGTAAGCTGGGACGTCGTTTATGATTGATCGTATTATATTTTGAATATATTTGTGTTATAATTTTTAATTTCAGAAATTGAAAATTAAATTTCTTTCTGTAGATTAATAAATTATTTAGATTTATCTACATAGTCGTATGATTTGTAGTAAGCCCCCGATACTTTTGTATAATTTCTATAAAGTGTAGTTTTTAGAATAACACCTCACACTTGTTCGTTTTTGCATCGTTTTTTAATAAAAACTATACGATGAATAGTTCAACTAAAAAGCTAAAATTGATCGTTCAATAAATATTGATTGACTGAAAAATGTTTGATCGCACCATCAGAAGTCAGTCTAAGCGATCTCCTTGTCTCACTCTAGTAGGTGACCTCACATTTCAATGATAATAACAATTTTTGATTGGTTATGGAACATGACCAGCAATTATTCAAATTTGTTCACGGATCATTTTTTGTTGTGCCGAGTGTACATATTCGAGACTTGTTACACCAATAAAGAAAACGTAAGAACTATTATTTATATAATATTTTAATACGATTATTTTCACACCTTAATTATATTAATTAGGTATCATGCGAATTATGTTTTATTCTTCCTATTATTTGGCAATTGTTACATAAACATCTTCTGTTCCATTTTCTGTTACAAATTTCAGCAAATTTTCCTGCATTTGTTTATTTTAACACCCAATTTGACACAAATTCCCCGATAATCTGCGTGTTATTGAAGCATCGTGGCCGCGCAACGTGAAATTGGGTGTAGTTTGAAAGAGAAAGACTTGTCGATGATCGGGTGAAATTGCTTGAAGCCGCACGGGAAACTAGAGTGTGACGAAGTGGTTGGGAGGTTCGAGACGACTTTTCATGGGTTTTTAGTTAAATAAAGATATTATCTGGGCTACTAGGGAAGGAGAAAAGCTAATAAACTAAGTACAGTACAAGCAGAGCATTACGGCATTACTCTTTGTCTATTACATTTTATGATCTTCCATTTCACTGCTTACATTATGTATAACAGAATGATTTTTTCACTTTGATTTAATTCGATTGTATTTTGTAAAATACATTAATTTACTGCCGATTTCTCGAGTATTTTTCATTTACTGCCAAATGCACATCAATATTTTCGAGACATTACCAAAAAACACAGATTACAGAAATGGAGAATGCTGATCCAAAATGAACAAGGCTTGATTGTCATTTGAAAACTCTGGGTTGATTATTTCATATAACGTCTCGTTTCGCGATTGCATAATATACTATCTGTACCACATGAGAAGAAGAGTAATATAGATAAGATTGATAAATTGTTTGGTTATTTATACATTTTAACGCAGTGTCAACTAAAAGTCCTCGTCGAAGCAATCCAACTCATCCATTCAAGTATATCGGATTTGTCACAACCTGAAAAAATGTAAAAGTCAAAACTACCTCATGAAATGGATGCATTGTATGTAGATTCTCTCCCTCCTCTCGTGGTAGATAGATAATAATTGTGTGCTAATTGCGTGATTGCCCAGTGAATAATAGTGTCATATCTCTGGCACAGATCTTCGCTGCGCACATAAGGAGTACCGAGCGGGCTGGCTCTCGTGCACTTTCAACCAATTAAGATTGCATCTTGTCAGATCTTTCGTTTCGTGGCGTTCTATTCAGTCTTCAGTTATTAAGGTGGTGCAAGCGAGCGATTTTTCTGCGTGTTGCAGGCATTTTTTTTTTGGATACGATTGGAGACAAAATGGATTGACGAAATGATTTGAAATTTTAATCATGATTGGATAAAAGAAAAACTTGGAATTGGTTATCACTTGGTTAATTTTTTAAATTTTGCTTCGTTATAATTAGTAATAATTAGCTAATTTTTGGAGTGTATGTATTTTCTTGTCTCGCTGGAAACATGATTCAAATTTGAGATCATTTGGTTGACGGGTAAGGACTCCAATCGTATCGGAAATTTCATAGTTTTGCGCGGTTTTGTTGAATAACCGGCGGCTAATCAACAATGCAAGAAGCAAACATTAAAAAGTGCTACTAATATACAATCAGACTGATCATGTGAACATCCTATCAAAGTAACACCCACTTATGAAACAATTTTTCTCTCACAATTGTCTAAAACGGCCGAGCGCTTGCAAAGTGTTTTCCCGAACATTATAGAAATGTGCACGAGGATGTAGGTATGGAAATGTGTCTAACACTGGTACGTTGTGCTTGCAGACACCGCCACTACGAGGACGAGGACGACTGGGGCTGCGGCAACTGGTTCGAGTACGTCCTGGTGGTGGTCCTCGCCAGCATCCTGCTGCTCGGCTCCATCACGCTGGCGCTCTTCTGGATGCTGTACTACCGCGAGGGATTCGCGTGGACCGAGAACCCGAAGCTGCAGTTCAATCTGCATCCAGTGCTCATGATTGGCGGCTTCATCACGTTCAGCGGATTCTGTGAGTACTGCCATAGGCCGGCACTATTGTCACCGTAGTAACCGTGTTTTAATGGGCGCCTATATAAGGAAAAAAACTCTATGGGTAGACAAATTCGAACTTGCGAAAATTAAATCTGGACAACTTAGGTGGAGCGATTTTGCCGCTTGTTGCAGGCACTTTTTTATACAGGTTTTTAGACAAAATAGGTTGATGAAATGATTTGAAATTTTAATCGTGATTAGAAAAGACAACTTAGGGTTATCACTTGGTACTACCAACAAATCATAAAACGGTATTTGAACGAAACAGATTGGCTGCTGGTCAGGTTCATTGACAATAAATCCTTGTTATTATCAATGAAATCAGAGCTAACCTACTATCCCCATAAAAAACAATTCGTGTAAAAATACCAGCCAAGTCTCTTCAACTAAAAAAAAATATGAAATCTAAAAATTCTGCACTGAAAAGTAGTGATATCAAAAAATTAGCCAAGTCAAAACTTTATTTGAAAATCAAAAAATACTTGGCGCATCGTGTATATAAATAGCTTAGAAGTATAGGGCAGATATAAAATATACATCAAATATAATAGTAAACCTATAATGCCCTAAAAAAAAAGATGCGCCAAGTATTTTTTGATTTTCAAATAAAGTTTTGACTTGGCTAATTTTTTGATATCACTACTTTTCAGTGCAGAATTTTTAGATTTCATATTTTTTTTTAGTTGAAGAGACTTGGCTGGTATTTTTACACGAAGTATTTTTTATGGGGATATCACTCCTTTTTTAGTTTATTCTTACAACTTGTGACACATATCAAATGAACAATTACTAAATCCTTTAAAAAAATCACCCTTTACAATTTGGTTAGGTACTACTAATGAAAAACAGCGTATGGTTCTAAATATTTGCTTTAAATGATCTTTTATGAAGAATAGCAAAGGTTTCATTCCAATCGGTCAACCCAGTTCCGAGATATGGCAACACTTCGGTTTTCAAAATGGCTGCTGAACGTACTGCACTGCCACATAGAATTTATATCTATAAATGATGTGTATGGGGCGATGCCAAGCTAGGACGACGGGATCGGCCACTTTGGCGCTAGCGTCGAGGCTGTGCTTTTCAAATCAACGCATTTCTTACCCCACAGTCCGTTTTTTATGTTATATTATAATAATTAATGTTGATATTTGGTTATTTAACGAAATAGTGGATAATTATTAGAAATGATAGTGTAATAATGATATTTTGATCATATAATGACAGCTCACAGAATTATTTTTGTTTCCAGTGCTCTCTTGAAATGACTCACTGCTAATGGAATTTTGTAACTTCCAATTAAAACAATTGAGAGAATGTCGCTTCTGATTGAAATAGAATTTGCTTTAGATATTGCACTATCTTCTTATTTTTACACATTTAATTATACTAGAGTAAAAAATCTATGTATCTAAACAGTGAGTACATCTTCTACGCATGTCAAAATAAAGTTTCGCGAGTTTTAATTTTGAGTGGCACGAACAGCTTACTTCACACTTGTCACAAAACCGATGGCAGCACCCTAGCGGGAGATAGTTTGGCTAGTGCCCCATCATTTTAAGTTTTCTGAATATGTATTTATTGTATAGGAGGGGATTATAATAAATTATAAATTTTATTGACGGCATTTCCGGTCTCATAAATAGGAAAATTCTAGTTTGACTGTTCCTATTCCATAGAGATGGCCTTCCGAATCGTTTGGCGCTAGTTTCATGCCGATCTGTCTACCAGTTTTCGAGATATGACGTTACTTCCGGTTTCAAAATGGCGGCTGAATTCTCTGACCCCTTGAATTATAATTTTAACCTGATTACATTTTATTATAAGCTGTCTCAAATAGTATATTCATTGCATCAAAATGTAAATTTGTGAGATTATTAAAATGTGTGACGTCATTTCCGGTTTTGGTATGGGAAACTGCAAATATTATTGATGATAATACATAAAGATGACGTCTAAATTGTTTAGCGCTGGTATCGTTCAAATCTATTTAACCGTTATTGAGATATGATGTCACTTCCGGTTTCAAAATGGCGTCTTCCGGTTGGTTTTATAACAAGTCACATGAGATGTCAAAAGTACATACGTTACATAAATATCAAAATAATCGGATCAACCTTAGTCGCCGAAATGCCAATCGATGTATTTCAAATTTCATGACGTCATTTCCGGTTTCGTTAACATAAATTTTAGTCTGTTGCTATTTATAATCCATAAAGTTGACCGTCCGAAACGTTTGGCGCTATTTTCGTTCCAATCAGCTCAGCCGTTGTCGAGATATGATGTCACTTCCGGTTTCAAAGTGGCGGCACAAAAAAAGTCAAGGGGGGGAGGGCAAATCAGACGCCAAAAGTGCACACGTGGTAAAAATTTCAGATTAATCAGTTCTGCCGTTAAGGCTGTGGTCTGTTTACCGGATTTGAATTCCAGGAGACTACTACTACTACTACTGAGATTAAAACCGCCCTAAAACACTGTTTTCACGGCTCTCTAGCTCGCAAAGGGCGTAACCTATTGTTCCCAAATTTGGTATATGTTGTAGGGTGGGCCATAGCTCGAAATTAACATATTTCGCAACAATGTGAGATTTTCCAATTTTAAGATCCAGTAGGCCGAAAATGCCACTTTGATGCTTACAGTAAAAGTGGGTTGCTCCAGCCTTTTTAAATGAGAGTGTGCGCGCGCCGTACGACTTGGCTGGCGTGGAGCGACCGCTCCACTAGATAGGTAGATGACGAGTTTGGAGTTAGCATAGACTTCATCGGATGATGCCATCACATTTTTTTTCAAACAATCCATTTCTTTCAAATACCGTTTTATGAATTGTCGAGTGTACATTTGTAATTTTTTGCTTCGCGTTAATTGATTTTTGTTGAAAAATTGTATGTTTTCTTGTCTAACTGGGTGACGTATAAAATTTAATTTTAAAAATGTGCCAAGTGATAACCCTAAGTTTGTCTTTTTTCTAATCGTGATTAAAATTTGAGATCAATTGGTTTACGGGTATGTTCTCCAATCGTATCGGAAAATTCATAGTTTTGAGAGGTTTTGTTGAATAACCGGCGCCTAATCAACATTGCAAGAAGCAAAAATTAAAAAGTTCTATACTAATATACAATCAGACTGATCATGTGAACATCTTATCAAGTTACATCCACTTATGAAACAATTTTTCTCTCAATTTGCTAAAACGGCCGAGCGCTTGTATCACTCACCTTAAAAAATAACTCTATGGTTAGGCAGAATTAAAACTTCTAAAATTTAAAAATAAAAAATAGCGACCCCGGCCGTTTTTGAACTGGCGTCATTCCCTTGCACCGTGTACAGTGGCGGCAATATGATCGTTGCATTCTGTCTCTCTCCGACCCATATCATAAACATGTTTTATATGGAGCAGAGAGAGATAGAGTACAAGCAACATAATGCCGCCAGTGTACACTGGCGGCATTATGTTGTTTGTATAGGTACTCTATGATTTGTAGGAAATGATGTGCAATTGGCCTTCATTTTTAATGAACAGCATGTGGGTAGAGAGGGGGCGGGGGGGGGGGGGGCACATTACTGAAATATTTTGCCAGGCGTTAATCTCACTGCTGGAAAGAGCTGAAAAGGGCTGATGAAAAGGGCTGGTCAAGAAGGAACGATTCATCCGTACAGGTGTAATCATCCAGAAGTGACCAAAATGGGTTAAAACATTTTCTTGTTAGTTTCCTTGCTTTCATGAAGCAATACCTTTACTTTTGTCGAGTGGATAGTAACTATAATATCATGAGCATTTGCCATTTTGTATCATTTCCTGGCATGTGCACAGTCAGGTGATGTCATTTCTTACACGAGAACCCTATTTACATAAGTCGTTTTACATAATGATTATTGATTAGTATGCAATAAGTGAACGTGCCAGTATGTCATACTTGTTATACATGTTTTTGGTTCTCTTTCCTTGGGAAGATTTCTACCATAACTAATCGTTTACGTGCAATGTGCATCAGTCTTTATCTTATGTGTGAAATGCATTTCAACTTATTACGAGCCGTTAGCAAATTTACAGAGTTGGGTAGTAACTTAGACGAAAGTAACTAGTTACTTTCTGGGTAACTTTTTGGGGTAACTAGTTACTTTTCATCCACAGTAACTTTGTGAATAACTTAGTTACAATTTTAGAGTAACTTGTAACATAATTTTCGTTACTTTTAGAGTCATACATTTAGGTGATAATTTGACAAATATAATATTTTGGTGGAATTTCACAGTCTTCAAACACCATCTATCTCTTGAGAGTTGAGAGAATCCAAATCCAAATCCAAATCCAAACCAAGTTTTATTTTATTTTACATTTCTATCAGACGTATAATATTGAGACGTTAAAAAGTAGCTTTAAAGTAACTTAAAAGTAACTTTCATTTTTTGGTAACTAATAACTATACTTAGTTACTTTTCAAATGAATTAACTTATCAGTAACTTAGTTCCTTTTGAGATCAGTTAACTTACAGAGTAACTTTTTCCTTTTTACAAGTAACTTACCTATAACACTGCAAATTTATACCATCTTACTGTATTGTTACAAAACCCACATATTGAAACAAAATCGATTCCACTACCTTCCTGATGCATAATAATATGTACTGACAGTTACATAAAATTAAAGTGGTCCCACTACTCCAGCCAAGGTGCTTAGAATTCTCCGTAATTCATACAAATCTCTGATGAAATAATACCTCAAACAACAGCATAAAACAATTATATCTTACCGTACGCTCCAATTATATGTTTTTAATTGAACTTCCAATTAAACTATCCCAAAATAATTCATATTTGTAGTGCAATGTTGCCAGATTTATGGTAAATTTTACACATTGTACACAGTTTCTTTCTTATTTGGCCCGTGACCCCATATTTTCAAACGGCAGTCTTTTTCTAAAAATTATTATCTTTAATTTGAGACTATTTTCAATAATTTGTCATTCCTCTTGCGGTTTTAGGAGCAATTTAAGGCCAATTTTCCAGGACGATTTCATGTCTCCCTGTGTTATCTTATGGGGGAAAAGATGATCTTCAATCAAGAATATCTAATTATATGATACCGTAAGGGGCAAATATTTTTTGCTAGTTGTATGTAATATGGTTTCAATAATCTTTGGTGTGAATTTCAGCAAATTCTCATGCCTATGCCGAAACGATGGAACCACTTTAAGCCCATTCTTTGACGATTATAATAGTTTTGTCCTCATCCTCTCCTTTCTATAATTTTTCTCTTTTCTCATCACCAAGTACATCCAAATCCATTGTACATCTTAGAGGCCTCACGTCTGACCTCTCCCATGCAGGTTGCAATGACTCGATCCCACAAGGTCTATTTGTTGCAGTAATGGTCGTTACAAGCGCCAACTGAATAATTATTATTCACTTCAACAACTTATTGGTAATGGCTGCAAGAAGTTAGATCAGCACCGCAAATCACTTGCTGTAAATAGAAAGTAATTCGATGTTTTTTTTTTCTCGTTGCTGATGGTGTAAAAGTTGTTTGCCATCACATAGTTTTGCTACTCGGCAAAGTGCCTTCTGTTTCTTGTTTTGCATGTTCAGAACAGTTAAATTAGATATGAGTAGCTTTTCTTGAATGTAATGTTGTTGATGATGGTGTTTAAATTCTTCAAATTCTATCGATACTAAGTTTTTCGGTATAATCGCAAAGAAATTGTTAAAGAACTGCAGGAATGCCCCCTTGTTAGGACTCTATATTTTCAATACTTTATGATTTTCAATTTCTTGGAGGAATTGTTTCTCTCCCTTTCAACCTCCAAAAGAATACTTTAAAATTGTATTGTGCGTAATATTATTAAAATTGTATTCAAAATAATTAATTCAAGCATTAGTTTGCATTAAAACACGTGTTTTCGTATAGGAATTAAGTTGTGTATGTAGTACAAGAACAAATGAATAGAATATGAATATGAGTTTTCTCGGTACAGATTTTGGAATAAGTGTACTTGGGGGCAACTTTCAGTTAGTTTTAATGGGGTTTAATGATATATCTATGTTGCGTTGATATTGTTTCAATTCTGAGAACATAATGATACAGATACCGGCAGCCAAATGACATTTATGCTTTAATTGGAAGACTTCTGGCAGCTACAATTAATTTTCCAGGGAGGAGTCATACGTGAATACTCTTAAGACATGAATCAGTTGATGACAAGACATGCTAGTTTTATTACACAATTCAACAAGCATTGCCTACAACTCGCTGTGATTTGTTTTGTTTTATTATTTTGTTTAACGTCGCACTGATATGTAACTTGTAAAGATGAAGATTTGGATGTGATGATGAAGAATATAAGGATGGACGGTGGGAATAAGGCGGTCGATGGCCTAGTAGTAACTTGTGCTCCATGATTTAATCATAGAGTTAGGAGCTATGATTTAAATTCAAGGACTTTTCGGTATTTGACTTGAAATTTGGTATCAGTTTTATAACTTATTTAAATTCTACGTCACGATGACAGCTTAAGAGGGCTGAGTAGTGAGCGTGGTCTTGAATAGTTTTTTAATCGATTTTTATCAATATCTTTTACCAATGTAATTGTTAATAAAATAATGCTTTGTACGAGTTTTCAGAACAGATTATTAAAATTAATTTGATAGCTTGGAATGATTAATTAGTTTTATTTTGTCCTACAGATGTTTAGTGCCATGCTTTCACTAATTTTCAGGCAAACGTCTGTAGAACAAAAATAAAAATAATAAACCACTCCAAGCTATGAAATTATTTTCATTGAACTGTTCTGAAGACTCGTACAAAGCCTTATTTTATTACAAATTACATTGGTAAAAGATATTGATAAAAATCGATCAAAATTAAATCCATCAACTAAAAAAATCCCCATAATTCATTTCGGCGGATATTTTTGAATGATTTTTAAATTGTATCACATCGTGAAACCATTAAATTTAACTCATAACCTAATCCAGCCGTTGAGTTACTTCGTGTAAATATCTTGAAAACATGAAAAGTCTCCGAGACTTAAGTATTTTATCGGCCGAATGGTATAATCCGGCGGGTTCCCATGCTCTGTCTCTGTCCCACTCATAAGCGAAGTCGGAGATCATATCCGAACAGGAAGGCGTCTACACGGGCTGTAATTGGATCATTTGTAAAGTGCAGATCGCATGCTAACTCGACATGAGTCTTACATAAGGCGCGATTCACGCGGGAAATGTGGCGCGGCGGAGTTACACTAGTCGGGAATGCTTTCTGTTGCGGGGCCACACAGCTGTGTGTTGCTTAATAACTTCAAAATAAAAGCGCAAGTAATTGAGATAATACAGAAAAGTAACCTTGTGTGAGGCCCCATCACTTCTGGTGCACCGAGCACCGGACATTTAAATATTTTGCTCAAATTTGCTGAATTATGTATTATTATTATGAAAGAGCCATAAAACATGGATATTTTAAAGTACTCTGTGACTATGGTCCGTTTCAGACCTAGACACACTCATTGTTCTCACTTACAATGGACCTGACCCTATCGTAAAAACGTAAAAGTATCAAAACATACCTCAGCTGTGGAATGCTTTCTGTATCAGCTCTGCCGCAGAGTTAATAGACCCTCAAATGTGTCTATGTTTTCACCCACTCAAGGTCCATTTCTTTAGAACGGATTTTTACAACCCTTAGAGGGCTAAGAGTAACAAGGTTGTAAACGACATCGGTCAAGGGACGGACAATAAATGGTTGAGGATACAATGAGAGCAAATGATTTTACGATACATTATAAACGAGAACAATGAGTGTCTCTAGGTCTAGGTCATAGTTCATATTTTTTTACTTAGTTTCTTTCAGGGTATAGATGCAAACTCTGCCATCTCCAAAAAAATCTTTTTGGATTTATGCGTGATTAAAAACTGTTTTTAATTCCCTATCTTCTGAATTCAATGCAAAGTGCAAGAAACATTATCTTTCCTTTCAAATCGTGGATTGAAAACTTCTTTCGCCGGCTATTTGTATACGAAATTCAAGTGGGTTTCCGGTTTTTCTCTGAACTAATTAAAGTGGAGATGGCGGGGTTTTGCTTCTGACATTCTCATATATAAAGCTCTGTCATTCGAATGAATGGACGTTATTTAAAGCTCTTTTCATCGTTTTCACTCTATTTTCGTTCTTGTTTTGAAGCATAATTTATGCATGTTGCTACAAGTATGCTGTCAACTACAAAATATTCATAACCTACCTCATCACATCAAAACTAAAAAAATCAAAACTATGAAGGAGCGTCCGGATTTCGAAACAATCTAGACAATGATTTATTTTAATCCTGACTGAGGCATTTCCGTGGTTTCCCTCAGTTAAGAGGCAAATGCCGGGCAGGTTTCCTGCTTATAGGCCACGGCCGCCTCCTTCCCACCGTCCATCTTGCCAAATCTTCTTCGACATTCCCATCATCATTAATTAATCCGTCACCATCAGCTTAGTTGCGGAACAGTGCGTCGATAAAAATCACTAAAATAATGATAATAGTCTTCTTTTTATGACGGCTGGGTATAGTGAGTTTGACTTTGAAGAGTTTTTTAATCGATTTTATCAATATATTTTACCAATGTAATTGTTAACAAAATAAGGCTTTGTACGAATATTCAGAACAGTTCAATGAAAATAATTCCATAGCTTGTAATGGTTTATTAGAATTACTTTATTAGATTTACTTTGATTATGATAGTAGAATTTACTAAAAAAAAGTAGAAAGTAGATTTACTTTGTCCTACAGACGTTTAGTGCCTGAAAATTAGTAAAATTATGGCACAATAAACATCTGTTCGACAAAATAAAACTAATAACTTAAATCAAACTATGAAATTATTTTCATTGAACTGTTCTGAATACTCGTACTAAGCCCTATTTTCTTAACAATTACATTAGCAAAAGATATTGATAAAAATCGATTAAAAAACTCTTCAAGGCCACGCTTATTACTCATCCCTCTTAACTTCATAGAGAGGATTGGACTCAGTCATGATACAGATTTGTTTCTAAAACCGTAACTCGAAACCTCTGAACAGCTGCCTAGTGTAACTCGGACTCCGTCGATTTGGAAAGTCTGGCTTCACATGATGTCGGTACTCGGAAGCGGTGTTGTTCGGCGTGTAATTGCTGTGTCAATGAGAGTGAGAATAATGCCTCCACGCTTGACTGTCCGAGCGATGATACTGGAGATGAGACAGCGCAAGACGACGGTGCAGAGAGTGAGAGTCCGCCCGTATAGTCCAGTCGAATGAGAGATTTACCCAGAACAAATTGCAACGTTTGGTTTTTTAGTGTCATTCTCTTCAGAAAAATGCCCCCTGCAACATATCAAAAATCCGACAAAATCCGCGCACCGGTAGTACTTTTTAATTAATCATGTTTTAAGTTAATTCCTCATGTTTTAATTCCAAAAATATCAAATAGCTCCGAATTTGACGGAACTTGGCAGAATTGTTCACCATCCTAAATGAATACAAATAGCTCTTGAGCATTTTTCTCTATATCCCATCGTTTGGGAATTATGGACCTCGCAAAACGCCAAATTACACTAAAATTTTTCGAAATCTGACTAAAATATGACTTTTCTTTGGGCCATATTTCCGAAACGACGAGATTTAGAGAAAAACGCTGAGGAGCTAATTGTGTTCATTTATGATGGTGAATACTGACAAGTTTCGTCAAAATCAGAGTTATGTGAAACTCGAAATTTTCTGCGAGTCCTGTCGACTCTTAACGCTCTGAACTTGTATTCCGGAGGCCCACAAAATCCATTAGTTGGTTGAAAATAGAATTTTTTTGCAAGGTGGAATTAAAGCGTGGGAAATTAATTAAAAAGTGTTTAAAAAGTACTTCCGGTGAACGGATTTTGCCGGATTTAGGATATGTTGTAGAGGGCATTTTTCTGAAGGCAATGACCAAACAACCAAATGTTGCAATTTGTTCTGGGTAAGACATTTAAATCCTGATTTAACTGGACTATTACCACTTGAGAGGCGGTCTCTGTGCCTTCGTTGTTGCTGCAGGACCCTAATCTATAATAACACAAATCGCTAATACGGTTTGGTTTTAGCATAATTATGCAATTGATTTAAGAAGTTGTGCATGAATCAGGTTATCAATACAATTGCTTGACTAGCATGAGAAAAATGCTTCCCTCGACTTCCCTCGGCAGTGAAAATTCGCGGCCTTATTGTGAAGACATTTTGCCTGGATTGCTGTGAATTATTTGAACAAAATCCATTAGTTGGTTGAAAATAGAATTTTTCCAATGAAATTGAACTTATGCAATTCAACAAAACCAATATTCTTCATATTTTACATATTTTCAGCGCTATTGGATTAACAGTTACTAACTTTTTGACATATATGTCACTTTTGTGTTTTTTTGTCTGGGGTTTAACGTCGCACTGTTCTGCAGCGAGGCTAATGGCGACGGATGAATGATTATGATGATGATTGGGAGATGATGGCGAACTGTAGGTAAGGATGGAAGGTGGGAAGGAGGCGGTCGTGGCCTATTAGTAGGGTACCTTCCCAGCATTTGCCTGTCGACTGAGGGAAAACCACGAAAAAATCCCAGTCAGGAAGGCCGGCCGCGGGATTCGAACCCGGGCCTCCGGAATACAAGTTCAGAGCGTTAAGAGTCGACAGGACTCGCAGAAAATTTCGATTCCGATGTGAAAAAAATCTTAGAAATGCATGAAAATGCATTAGCTCTCGGTTGTACGTGACATTTGTGACATTTAATCGTGTGTTGCATGTTGCATATACTGCTGTGAAGTAAGTTATTTTAATTCAAATATTGAAAACCACAAAAAACCATAAAAAGCCGGCCCCTACTTTTTTCTTAACGGCTTGACCGATTGTTTTCAAAATTTAACAGCATAGAGATAAAGAGTAAATCTGTGCCTCTAGTGATCCAAAAAAATTATAAAAAATGTTTTTTCTCGTTTTGAGGAAGTGCTAACATGGGCAATATATTAGTCTTTTTGACACCACTGCCCTGAAAATTCTAAACAAAAAATTACACTTTTGGCTCACTAGAGGCACAGATTTATTATTTATCTATAATCTGTGAAAATTTGAAGACAATCGATAAAGCCGTTTAGAAAAAAGTAGGGGCCGCCTTTTTGTGCTTCATAAAACATGGATTTCATCAAGTATCGTAGACTCTTAACCACTCATACCCAACATGTTCTTGTTTTTATCAATAAAGTATTATGTACATACTGTCAACCCCACATCAATCATCTCTCGATGTGTATAGAGCAGCAACTGTCACACACGGTTACCAAGGCAACTTGGTCGTCCTGGTAAAACACTTCCGACGAGAGGACAGCTCTCCAGCAAGCCGAGTCGAAGCCCAAGGGAAAGTCTTGCGACATGATCTAGAAATCCTCCCACCGTGAATATAATAATCGCTTCCACTTCTCATCTCAACCTGCCACTTACACCTGTGGCAGAAGTTTTGCTGCTTCTCGTCGACAGTTTGACACATGAGGGATCTCGCAAACCACTTGGGAGTTGAGACGCGAGCTTTTCTCAGACTTCGGTCGGAGATTCTAGGCGTTTCTATTGGGAATGCTAAAATACGTCATGTTGTATACACAGTAGATAGTAGTGCACCTCTAAGTGTGTGGCTACTGGCTGTATTGTTTATTTTACTACGTATATTGTGGTTTAATCACTATAACGCTGGTATGTTTTATATTAAAGTAGGAACGTGTTACGAGAAGAGGATTTAATAAATGTGAAGAACTCGAACCGCTTTACACATGCGTTTTCCTATAGTTAGTATTCTCCACGTAATGTCTGAGAAAAGCCACATATTAAGCTGAAAGTAAATTAGTAGGAAAATGTACTACTATTATTAACCGCGACGATTAGCTTATCAATTCCAATACAATAGAGAATCAATTTTCTAAGAGTTTTCCATGCATGCGAGGACGTACTTTTGCTTCTCACATTTGAATAATGTATTCTGGAAGTAACTGCTACCTATCTGTCCATTGCAAGAGAAAGGGAATTGATAACAATGTGAATTCAGCCCGATGTTCTTATGAGGTTTTGTTATGATTATGAAACCCAGCGTTAAAAATGTCATTTCCTTTCTCTCGATGGCCAGAAAATACATTCTCTCCAAGCACGGTGACTTTATAGATATCAATAATAAAGGATTAAAGGATGCTGTTATCATTCACAACTATTCGTACTAGAACGTACTGGAGACCGTTTCAAATGAGTTAAAGCTATGTTTCTCGGCGGACGATTTTTAATAGTTTCCCTCATTCGAGAGGCAAATAGGCAAATGCTGGGAAGGTTCCCTACTAGTGCTCTAGACTATGACTGCAGAATATCTGTGACTACGGTAAAAGGGTGGATAAGTCCATTTCAATGATTCTTGAGGTGATCTCATCAACTATGAACTAGTAAACTCGCTAAGGTTTGAACATTTAGGAGCTCCCTGTTACATGGCGAGGACATCCCAAATGTTCAAACTCATTTTCTAAGTAGTTTGAACATTTGGGAGGTCCTCGCCATGTAACAGGGACCTCCCAAATGCCACATATTCCAAATGGTCAAATTGGGGTGTGCCAGGGAGGTACCAAGCATGTACCTTTTTTGCTGGGTTCATTATAACTGTATTTGTTGACATGAGACAAATGGCAATTGACAGATCTTGATCATTACAAAAGTGTGCAACGCAAAATCGAGAACGTGGACTTCCGCCCTTCTACCTCTGAGGTATATAGACCTTGATCTCATCCATGTTTATGTCACCTTGCAGCCATCTTGCTGTACCGCATCTGCCGCTGCTGCCGCCGCATCTACGTGAAGCTGTTCCACACCATCTTCCATGCGCTCGCCATCCCCTGCGTGGTCGTCGGTTTCATCGCCGTCCTCGACTCTCACAACAACGCCGAGCCGCCGATCCCGAACTTCTACTCCATCCACAGCTGGCTCGGCCTCATCACCATGGGCCTGTTCGCCATCCAGGTGGGTCCTAGCGCGGTAGACTGGGCCCTGATTCACGAAACAGGTTGGGCCGCGTAAGCCATGGAATAACGTTGACCGTCCCCGGTCCGTGACACAGTCAAAAAGTTTCGTGATTGAGGCCCCTGGGCTGTAAAGGTTCTGTAAACAAGAGAAATGAGCCATATTAAAGCAGATGAAAATGATACGAAATGATTTCAAGTCGTAAAATATAAAATGTGATAATATAAAGTACTAATATTAAAAACTGCCTGGGATGTAGAGGGTCCTCGATTAGTCAGTCTAACATTCTAGTTTTGCCCCAGGATCTCTAGACTCTCTTACATCACTTTACATTTGCCCATCAGAATACTTAAGGTGGCTGTATATCACGTGACTTTATTTCTCTACATCCGATCAAAAGAAATAGTTACCTATGAGTACATACCTTACATCGTTCATGTTGAGTAATCCAAGGTGATTTATGAAGGAAATTCACTGCATACTTGAGCTTATCAATATTTGCAGTCAATATTATTTAATTTTGCAGTGATTTTATAATAAAAACAACACAAATTTCGTGTATACGTACGCGTGTGAAGACTGTCAAAACCAAGTGCTGTTCGTTTAATCATTACATTCATAATAGTGGATATAATTAATGTCTCAACATTTCACTGGAAAGACGAAGAATGAGCGCATGTTATACATTCTGATATTGCGTCAGGTTTGTGATGCATACATGCCTTTTTATTAGAGTAATGTTTGCTGTTCTTGGCAACTCATTGAATTTCCTTCAACTTCAGGTCTTGATTTGAGAATATTTAGGTGCAAGGAAGTAAAATCATCGAATATGTTATTTTCGCAGTTCTTTTCTGCGTAGATTAGGTCCAACTGATGTGTCCTAACTTATCTGATGAGTGAGAAGTATTTGCTGAACTGAACCCTTCCAAATGAAAATGTGTAGCTTTTTGGTTGAAAAGTCACGTGATATACAGCCACCAAGGCCACTGAACTGGACAAAGCATGTGAGCCACAGGAGGCATACATGATTATTTTCCTTCTGGACCACTATTACAAGTTCATTTGAGCAGTTGACTTGAAAGTTTGACTCCTTTTCGATCGTAAGTTTGTCTTTGGCATTGGAATGCAGTTTCCATGAAATATGTGCAAATGATGTCACACTGTATCTACATAAGTAAGTGCGATCGGACTCAAATATAAGCTCATATGTCATATAATGAGACCAGAATTCTAAAATTAACAACATTTCCTTTTAAGAAACTAATTCTTGAAAGAAACTCATCAAATGAACACTTATGGCATCAGATGAGTTAAAGGGAGAGATATAAATGGTTTTTGTTTGACAATAAATCTGACCATAGTCAGGTTCCTTGACAATAGATCATTTTTATTATCAGTGAAGTGAGAGCTTACCTACTAGAGCAGGGGTCGGCAACCTTTTTGGTCAAGGAGCCAATTTCCCAAAAATTAATAAATCAGGTAAAAATGGGTATTACCGCATTAGAGGCAAATATCAAAAATAAAATACTGAAAATAATAAATTGCATGCAAGTTATTGTTAGACCTTGTTTATTGTTTATTGTTTATTGTTATTGTTATTGTTATTGTTATTGTTGTTTGTTATTGTTATTGTATTGTTAGTTATTGTTAAACACACTGTTAGAGTGTGTTTAATTGTTGTTAGACCAATCCTCACTTATGAGGCTAAGGCACGAACAGACACAGCCAGAACGAAGGGTTTGCTTAATGTTAGTGAAATGAAGACATTGATGAGAATTGTAGGCAAAACAAGGCTAGACAGAGTAAGAAATATTGATGTGAGAAAAACATGTGGTGTAGAAGATATTAACGAATGGGTGAAGAATAGACGTCGGCAATGGAATGAGCATGTAGAGAGAATGGGAGGAGACAGAATGGTGAGGAGAGCAAAAGATGGAATACCTGTTGGGAATAGAAATGTGGGACGACCGAGGAAAGATGGAAGGAGGCCATACAATAAGGAACAAGCTGGAAGCTTAGAGAGGAAGAAGAAGAAGAAGAAGAAGTTATTGTGATTGTTTTTTTTTTAAATATATCTTGATGCCCTTCAGTTTTGGCCCCGCAGGGCTTTTTTCAGAATTTCAGCAATTTAAAAATGATTTGGGGGCTCTAAAATGAACATATATTGAATCAAACAACCTCCCCAATTGTTGCCCCGTAGGGCCTTTTTTATTTCGTATTTTTGAATTTGTGGATTCCGGATCTTTATTTAAATTAAAAAGAGCCATTCAGGAACCACTGAGAAGCCGCAGGTTGCCGACCCCTGTACTAGAGTGACGGCCACTGGTTCTGATACTCTCAAGTCTCAACATCTAACCGTCTGTTTCCTCTTCCTCCAGTTCGTCGTCGGCTTCTTCAGCTTCCTGATCCTGCTGTGCTGCGACAACGCAACGGCCGGCTTCCGCGCGTCGCTCGTCCCGATCCACGCTTCGTTCGGCATCACCACATTCATGCTCGCCGTCGCCACGTGTCTCACCGGACTCACGGAGGACGCGTTCTTCAAGATGTACGTACTCGTCGGGAGGGTGGCCGTTAGGCGCTTGATGACCTTCAGTAACTCCATTACATTACCTCCTATTCTAATACCATGTTCACATATTAAAAGTTGTTCTCTGATAGTTAGCTTGCGTTAAATCAGTAATTGATAGAGACAAATTGCTTTGCAGAGATGAATGTGCCACATTATGTGAACATGGTATAAGGAGATTTCGGGGGGAAATGCCATTTTATGATTTTATCAAAAATGAATCTTGTTTTATTATAATCTAGTTCATCAAGTTAACTAGAAGCAATATCGAAATACATACACTAACTGATAATAACAATTTGTTAAGCAACAGCATTGAATATAGGGTGGAAAATTATTATTTGAACAAATACTGCAACTCTTCAAAATTTGGAATCTTTCCTCTGAGTACAATTAAAAGTAGGTACCAGTTTTAAAGTAGGTATGACCTCACAAATTGTTGAGAAGATGAAAAAGGAAGAATTATGTTAATATTTTTAGTTTTTACTTGAACCTTATGGCTAATATCCTGTAAGGGTGCATTCTCAGCAACTTATTCTAGTAATTTGACTTTAGTGGCGAATCGTACTAAGGTTGAAATATTCTAAGGAATTGTTTTCATGACTGTAATGTAAACTACCTTATCATTCAGTGGTAATACTAATAGAGAATGTCGAGTTAATTTATTTTGTCTTTAGGTACATTGCCAGTTTCCCGATGGGCGTATGGAAGAAAATTAATATTTATCTCTTATTATTTAGTACACTAGCACCTCGCATCCACGATGTTCCGACGCTGAAGTCTGTACCCACTCGGGATGAACGGCCACCTCATGATCTGTGTTGCATTACAGTCACCACTACGGCACGCTGCCTGAACAAGGCCTGGTGGTCAACTCGCTGGCGATGTCTCTCGTAGGATGCGCGATCGTCGTCATCTACATCGTCCTCCGCAAGGACTTCAAGTACCGCGGCCAAGGTCACACGCTCGTCACCGTGCACGAGTCATAGTCGACATGTCAGTTGATCAGATTACTTCGGGGTGGTGAACTGATGGTCGTGGAACTAATCGAGTTAATACTAGAGGAATCCGTTGCTCAAACTGTGTATAACGTATATTGCTTAATATCAGTGCAAAAGCGAATAAAGTGCACCAAATTTAATCAAGAAATATAAAATATTTATAGAATTTTGCCCGGACCTGTGTCTTCTTTGGAGCCACGATTCTCAGTTGTCTTCGTCTGGATTGTCTTTCTCCCGAAAATCGGAAAATCTAAGTATCGAAATGTATTCTGACGAAATATATTATAGAAGATGTATGGATGAATGGTATAGTTTTGTGTGGAGCATCAACTAAGTACACGGTGGAACTTAGGTCTCCTTTGTGGAATTGATGTTTTTTAGATAAATCTGCATAGGCGTGCGCACGGGGGGGGGGGCCGGGGGGGCCTTGGCCCCCCCTAATGGATCAGTCTAAACTAAAAAATTATAAAATGTGGTCCTCATAGTGTCAAATTTTTGTTTTAAAAGGGTTAAAACAAAAAAATCTCCCTGCGGGGCAGACTGGAGTTGCTCAAATCACTGGAATGAAGTACTAGGTTGATCCAAAACACAATATTTTAAAGAAAATACCACGAAAACATTGCCTAGATACCTTCCAGAAACATGGTTTTCTCATAAAACGCTATGTTTTTGCCCTAAAAATTTATTTTGCTTACAGCAAGCACTTTTAACTTTCAACCAAAATATTTTTTGTAAATTCAAAGGGCCATGCTATGTTCAAAACTCTTAAAAATCCATCAAATCCACTTAAGGATCACAATTTTTCTCCGGGGCTACGAGCCCTGGACTCACGTCTTCTGGGGGCTCTTACCCCATCTACCCTTTGTCATAAGTAAGAGATTTGGCTCCCAAACGTCTCAAAAATGATTTTGAAGTGCCAGAAAACCAAAAAACGCCCTGCGGGGCAAAGTGGGGGGACGCGCCCCCCACACCCCCCTTAACGCGTGGAAGTTCCTTTCCCAGGCCTTTTCCCCCCTTAGCATTATTCCTGCCGGCGCCCATCTTGGCCCCCCCTAATGATTTCTCCTGCGCATGCCTATGTAAATCTGATAGTTGTTTTAATTATAATAATTACATTTTGGTATGTACTCACTTCAATAATGTTTTAAGACCAGGTATTTTTCCAAAAATTAAAACAATTCGTCGCTTATTCAATTTTTTGTAGATTAACTTTTTTCATTCTAGCATAAAATTCCAGCAACGGATTCCTCATCAATAACTTGCTCTATGGTTGAGAATGATGTTAAACTCATACTTAAAATTGGAACGTCATATTTCTATCATCATTAATTCCAATTGTAGTACTAACTTATTGAAACATAGAATAACCGTTGTTCCTTATTCGTGGAGTTAAACTTAACATGTATAGTCAACGTAGTATGACCTGATGCACCTTCACCTTTACGGTCATTTCGTAACATTATGGACAGTCGCGATACGGGCGATTCAGGCCATGATGCGATGATTGCACGCACGTGCTTGCTTCCTAGATGCAGGGGTTGTGGGCCTGGTGCTGCGCCGGTGGCTGTGTCCTGTATTAACTCACACTGTTTTGCTTGCAGATTGATTACTAATGTAAATAACACTTCACTTGTGTATTTTGTGTGTGTTGCCCCACTGATTTTGCAGGCGACATTCTCACCAGCTTTTAGCTTCGTGTTAATATAAGCTTTTGGTGTTGGTGAACGTTTGACAGGGTTGTGTGATTTGAGAATTGTGTTTGTGGTTGGTTTGTACTAACAAACTTGTGTACTTTACATACATCCAGTTATTTTAAACGTAAACCATTCTTACCTTTATGCGTAAACAATTACTCTCCTATAAAAAAGTTAATTTCATAGATTGTCACAATATTTTTTCTTCTCGACTCCTTGTAACTTTCAAGGACTAGGTTGACTACATAATAATAAACATTCATAAGCATACAGTTTTCAATTTTTAAAACTTTATCTGTAGATTAAATGTACAACAATAAAATTTATTCTAAATTATTTAGGACCATGTTAGTCAGCTCGGCTAAATTTTAAGCAGTTGATATCGATGGTTAAGAAGCAACACCTCCTAAGTCAAAAATGACTACTTTTCAGGAGAGGATAAAAACTAGTTTTAGGTTATGAAGCAAAACCTCCTAAGTCAAAAATTATTACTTTTCAGGAGAGGATAAAAACCAGTTTTAAAATTGAGCTTAAGTGCAAAAATAAAATAAATATACTACATAATATTAGTTAGTATAGTTAAAGTGGTCCCACTGCTCCAGCCAAGGTGCTTAGAATTCGCCGTAATTCATACAAATCTCTGATGAAATAATACCTCAAACAACAGCATAAAACAATTATATCTTACCGTACGCTCCAATTATATGTTTTTAATTGAAGTTCCAATTAAACTATCCCAAAATAATTCATATTTGTAGTGCAATGTTGCCAGATTTATGGTAAATTTTACACATTGTACACAGTTTCTTTCTTATTTGGCCCGTGACCCCATATTTTCAAACGGCAGTCTTATTCTAAAAATTATTATCTTTAATTTGAGACTATTTTCAATAATTTGTCATTCCTCTTGCGGTTTTAGGAGCAATTTAAGGCCAATTTTCCAGGACGATTTCATGTCTCCCTGTGTTATCTTATGGGGGAAAAGATGATCTTAAATCAAGAATATCTAATTATATGATACCGTAAGGGGCAAATATTTTTTGCTAGTTGTATGTAATATGGTTTCATTAATCTTTGGTGTGAATTACAGCAAATTCTCATTCCTATGCCGAAACAATGGAACCACTTTAATTATAATTATTTGAGAATTTTTGACTTACATTAATTATTTTCAATAGAAATTGACTTACGAGGTTTTGCCTCATTTAATTTATCTTTTAGTTACAAGGTGGCGCTGCAGTTTAGTTTCACGGAATTGAGATACGAGCTTTTGCCATGACATTCGTTATTTTTATTTGAAATTTTTAACATTAAAATGTCATTTTGGTAAAAATTGAGATACGAGGTATTGCTTCTTAACCATCGATATATTGTCATGGCAACAACCAATGACATTTCTTGAATACATAACCGTTTTATGAACAGAGTATTACAAATCGGCCCATTAAATGCCTTTATTTGAAAATTCGCTTATTGCTTTTTAAATATGGCTTACAAAAATCACGCTTTTTACAAATTATAAATCCTGCTTTGGTGTTGGAACAAAATATCTATGTATGTCAAACTACTACCTACTACTGTTGACAACCAGAAAATTGCTAATTATAGAAGGTAAAAGAGATATAGCATAGGTACTAGAAGAAAACTTTAAAAAAATGTAGTACCTACTACTTAAGTTTAATCAACATTACATTTGGGGAATTTTAATCATAGTGTAAAAATGAAAAATGATATTTCTAGATGAATATATAGTGGGTTGCCTGGGTTCTCCTCACCTGTTGATGTAAAACTAGGAAAACGCTCTGTGTAATGCGTTGATAAGCGAGCCTTTGTACTGATTCCGATTTGATAAATGCTTTGGCAAGTCTTGCTCTACAGGCTACAGGACTTAGAACGGAAGCATCATGATAGAACTGATAAAATAATAATTGCAATTATTGGCATACATTTTTGCAAATATTTCAAGATTATAGAATAAAATGTGCTGAAATTGAAAAAGCTTTTGAAGATAACTACAGATTAGGTATTCTTAAAATTGGCAAAAATACTTAAAATGTTGGTCCTAATGGCCATGCAAAGTTTTAAGTTGATCACTCAAAGGGTTCTACTTTAAATTGAAAAATTCACAGGATATAGATATTGGTATTTAAATTTTAACCAATTGGAGGATTAGGCTGAAACTATGTAAGATTGGAGACGATGTAGGTTGCAATGACTTAACAAAATTTAAAATTGATCGGACCATCCAATCGGAAGATAGTTTTTTAAAATTTGAACCAATCGACGGATTTCAAAAAGATTAGGGTTGCAAACGTCAGAATGGCAGTAACAGCGCAGTAACATATCGGCAGTAACAGAAAAGAAAAAAAATGAAACAGATGTCCATGCCAAAAGAGCCAATAAGGAGAGCTCGCTCAATTATATATTTTTTTATTTAGGGTAAAACTAAAATGTCAGTTGATAATTTACCCTAAATGAAATTTAATTTTACCAATTCAATGTAGGTAGTACACAGACAGTAGTCTGACAGAATACTGCATCAACTGGTGAGGAGAAACATGTAAAATAGCATAATTATTTACATTTTTTTATTTTATTTTTATTAATTTGGCATCACAGCAAATCGGATACCTACTTCAACATGATAGGGGCAGTTGAATTTATTCCAATTAAATTTTTTGTAATATACTGGCCCCTAATATTTTGTTAACTTTTAAGTTTTCAAATTGTAGATACGAGTAATTGGTTCGGCCCTCGTTATTCTGTGAACTCTTATTCCAGCGACGAGTACAGCTCGCTGCCGGAGCAAGCCATCATCATGAACGCCCTCGCCATGGTCCTCGTCGCCCTCGGCATCCTCCTCAGCTACGCGGTGCGACGAGAGAACAGTCGGAGCGATCTGAAGAGCTTCGTCACCGAGCGGCTATAAGTCGGTCGCTGTCAGACCTGCGGACGAGTCCACCGCCGGGGGCCAAACGGAGGTCGTGTGTCGGGGTGTTCGCTCTACTGATTGCGGACTTCGGGCTGTAGGTTGCTGTAACGGAAGGAGAATAGATTCTACTTGGATGAACTCCAATATTCGTTTTATGAGTTTTAAAATTGTCCATTTTAAAGCAAATATTGCAAACAACACAGTTTAACCGGACGTGAGAGTACAATTTTTACAACATAAAAGCTCCATTCGTAGAGTGAAACAGATTTTCGGTCATCCAAAGTTCACTGAACAGGAAATGTTTCAACAAATGAAGTTTACAGGAATTAAAACTTCACTTTTACATCTTAAAAGCTATTAGAACAAAATATCATAATAACTGGAACCTATTATGTAGATTCTATTCTCCTTCTCGGTCAAGAGAAGAAGTCCACAAATGACCACAAATGGTTCACACATTCCTACCAGTACGACATAAAAGAAGATTCTTCCTCTGTTTGAAGTCCGTAATCAGTAAAATAAGGAACAAACATCCTTACACTTTGTAGCTGAGGATGTACATATTTATGACGTATGGACCATGGGTTTCATTTGTATCGTACAGTTCTTCATTAAACCCCACCTCACTCTACCTTCTCTATCCTCACTAACCTTTAGATAAAGTAAAGTGAACAAACATTCTGTTGAGATTATTCATAAATACCATAAAAATATCCAGTCATAAATTACGTTCAATAAAATGTCATAAGTTGTAGATTTGATCCCCCCTTCCCCCACCCCCACCACCCCCTAATGATGTCAATAAATATTCACATTCTCAGCTGACTGTTCCTCGTAATCGACGAAATTAATGATCTTTCCTTACTTTCCACATTACATCATTTTGTAACAACTTAGCGGAACCATTTAGATTTTAGATTGTAAAAAAAAAGTATTTCTTCTTTTCTCAATCATGAAAAATAGTATGTGAAACATGATGCATTGCTTTAAAAGCAGTGTTTTGGTTTTAATATTTTGCTATGTATACATAATTATTTAATTAAATAGGTACATGATATTATTTTGTATTCGTGAACATCTCATTTTGTTATTCAATTTATGTCTAGACAATTGGAACATTGTCAATGATGGTTCTACAATACACAAAAATACTCATGTGTTCAAACTACACAAATTTTGTGAGGCGCTATAGCAACTCTATTTATAAAAATAAAATATTGGATAAAATATAAATATTAAAACTTACAAAAGTATTGCTTATAGAACGTGAAACTGGATGTCGATAGCTGTGTTTTAAAATAAATACAAGTCATCAAATTATAAAGTATATTATAGAATTGTTTTCAATCATTAAAATACTATTAAAAAAATTATTATATAATCGATATTAGCCAAATTTTTATGGCAGATAATATGTTTAAACATTTTTTGTATTTGTAATATTCCCTAGTAGGCGATACATAGGTGTGAATGTTTAAGCAATAGGTTGTTTGTTTTTATAATTAAATATATGTTTAAGTAAGAATAGGAAGGAACTATTTGCTATTTAATATTAAAAGTTGAAGAGAGAGTTTAAAAGATGTGTATTATTATACTTTTTAGCCAATTTGTGTTTTAAATAAATGGACGTAATACAATATTTTATTTAATATTGCGACATTATTTGGTTACTGCTTGAATACAAACTTGTTTTTCTTAAATGTTAACGATTTTTATTAAGCAGATTGAAGAAATAATTTTTCACTGTTTTGATTTTGCCAAAACACAATGGGATGCTTGCTTAGCATAAATATCTTTTTGCTCTGCATACTTGGAGAAGTTTAATTGCGAAAACTACATAAAAAATAACTCTAACTTATATTTGATGTAAAGTTATAAAATTAATTGTAAAATGGCATCAGCCTCAATATGAGTGAAATAGAGTCCAGCAAATCATGTTTACCTAGACTTGCATAAATGCATATTTTCCCATGCAATTGAGCTTTTTATGTGATTTCAAATCCCCTCTCTTGCAGTGGGTAGATTGCATAATAAATTGCTGTTATTTTTTTTTTAAATATCACAATTTTAAAAGTTTGTAAATATTAAACATCCAAGTGTGCACAATACCGGATATTATCGCATTCTGCTCAATGTATTCAGCGTATGAATGATATACGTAATGTGCTCAATATTTAGAACCCTCGCTTAAAAATCAGTTGTGTCAAAACTCAAATCATAAATGCAATCCAGAGTTTCTGGGACCATTTCTCAAACCTATCCAGATAATGTTTAAGTACCCATATTGTATTACACAAACATGATTCAAGTGTCCAGGTTTTTTCAGACTAGTGGCGAAGAAAAGCCGAGGAAGAAAATTATATTATTCCCAATTGAGTGTTTTGTAACGTGTACATATTAAAATAAAGCTTAGTTCAAATTGACATTTCATTTATTTCAGTACATTTTATAAACGTACACTCAACAAATGATAAAACCGTACCTATTTGAAAGAAATGGATTAGCTGAAAAAGATTTGATGACATCATCCGATGGGCGAAGAATTCTATGCTAACCCCTCATCTAACTCTAGTCTAGTAGATGAGCTCTGATTTCGTTGATAATAAACAAGAATTAATTGTCAAGGAACCTGACCAGCAGCCGATCCGTTTCGTTCAAATACCCATTTTATGATTTGTGGCCTGTACCTACGGAGCAAGTTGGCCAAGGACAGAGTCAGGTGGCATTTTTTTTTTGGGGGGGGGGCAGATTTTTTTGCTGTTGTTAGTTGAAGGGGGTCATGCCCCGCGTGGTGTATTTTGTATTTTTGAAGAAATGATTTTGGGAGGCTGAATTGGCTGTCTAAAATTGCGTTTAAAAAATGTGTTTGGTGATGTCATTTCACTGCCCCATTTTATATATTGTTTCTGGTTGTTAATTATTGACACACAATAACATAAAATGAATATTTATTTATTTATTTATTTATTTAATAACAGCTATAACAGAGTAAACACCACATAACCACGTGGGCTCATCTGTGGAACACTATATATGAAAAATTTAAAATATTCACAAATTCAGTGGTCATAGTGCACACAACATATGAAAAACAGGATAAATATACGAGAAAAAAATAGGAAAAATAAGGTAAAAGAACAGTGAAAGTTTTAGCTTGCCCCAAGTTTTAATATCACTACTTTTCAGTGCGAATTTATAGATTTCTATTTTTTTTTTAGTTGTTGTGACTTGGCTGTTTTTTTACACAGAGTATTTTGTTATGGGTTAGATACCTAGTTCAAAATAGTATAATTTCCAGAGAATTTGTCATTTTAGTCGCCATCTGCTGAGCTTGAAAATTGAAAAATATGCGAAATATCGTCAAAATGGTGTAGAAACGCACCAAATACATTTTTGAAAATAGACAAATTTTACGGGGCTGTGCACACCGGACCTGCTTGGTGCTATAGGGGGCCCTCCCCACAGGCCCCCCTCCACCCAGGCCCCCCATGAATCTTCTGCTAATGTAATTCGACCACAAACACAACTTACACAGAGTAACTTTGTGAATAATACAGAAAATATAACAATCCACTCTGTGTGCCTTTCTTTGTGAATCAATATCGTTTTTCACAATCCAAGTTTAAATAATTTAAAAATAAAACCGGCACGCCACATTCTTGGTTCTTTCATAAAAAATATATCAATAATATCTTACCTACGATTCTATAGTTATGTGTTCAGGTGTCGTGATATGCTGGCTACGGCGCATTCGGCATTCTTCTGTCACACTGTCCTCATTGTGTTGGATATTTAGCAGAAATATCTTCGTACAGTGCAAATGTACAATTCTGGTCGAAGATAAAAAAAATTGTCACGCGAACAAAATAAATCAGTTGAGGAGAATGGCGAGGGAACCGAAAGCCAGTTTTACACTCGTGAAGGCAGCGCTTTTTTACACAGGTCAGCATATTATGTCAAAAGGGGGAGGGGGGGGGGGGGGGGGCAAGGCAAGGACAACGCTCAGCATTTTGAAATTTTGAAATCAATTTTGAGACTTTGTGGTGTATGTATTTGTTTGTAAATTAATTTTCTTTTTTTGTATAGATTAGACGCAATAGAGGGCTACACTAAGCCTACTCAGCAAATTCAATGTGATTTGAAAATAATAAAATAAGTAAATACACACTTTGGGCGTGGGGTTCATGTTCCTCCTTGCCTCGCAGAGCATCTTTAGGTTTTTTGACACTCTCAGATCAATTTTTTAACTTTTTTGTTGTTAACATAATGCAATAAGGTAGGTTAAACACAACAAATCTTAATTTTCTTGCCCCCTGTGTGGGGGCCATTTTAATTCTTGGGAATTAACTCCCCTCATGTGGACCTTAATTGTTTCGACAAATATCTTTGAATGTAGATAAAATAATTTACAAACCCTTATTTATATTGATATTTCATAGTGGTCAAGTTGTATTGCTTTCATTAAAAACAAATAGGTACGGCGAGCACAATATCACAACTACCTACATACAGTAGGTAACTCAATATAAAAAATGGCTGGGGGAGGGAGGGGGGGGGGGGGGATTTTTTTGTCCCACTCGTAACGATGGAATGGATGGATGACTTAAAGCAGGGGTCGGCAACCTTTTTTGGTGCGGAGACAATATCCCACAAAATAATCGATTATATGGTAATGGGAGCCGCAGTATAAATAATCATTATAATAATAATCAAACAGTTCGTTTTTCCTATGCTTGAACTCTCTACAGACCGAGACACCGTCAGTTGTTCTGTTAGGCCGAGAAAGACAACATTGCAAGGTGAGCGCGCAATGAAGTCTTTCTCGGCCTAGCAGAACAACTGACTGTGGCTCCATCAGGTGAGAGTTCATACATAGGACAAACGAACTGTAATTCACCGAAAATAATAAATTGAATTACAAGTTTAATTTGATACTTTTACAAATCCCCCAGTTTTTACCCCACGGGGCGGTTTTTTAAAGAATTTCGACAATTTAAAAGTGATTCTGGGACTCTAAAATGAACAAACTAAATCAAATAACCTTCCAATTGTTAGTTAAAATAAACAGTGCGGTATGAGTTTTAATTGTATTTATTTTGAGCGACGTTTCGAGTGAACTGTGTCACCCCTCATCAGGTTCGGAAATGTAACATTTTTTTCTGGTAGATCTCCTCCCCGTAGAGGCGAATTATATAGCTTCGTAATGTTTCAGAACACATCATTATAAGTTAAAATAAATTGTTGTCCCGCATGGCGTTTTTTTTCGAATTTCAACATTTTAAAAGTGATTCTGGGACTCTAAATTGAACAAACTGAATCAAACCAATTATCGACCCGCAGGGAGTTTTGTTTTCGATTTTTTTTTTTATTCCAGATCTTGATTTTAAATTATAAAGAGCCATTCAAGAACCACCAAGGAGCCGCAGGTTGCCGACCCCTGATCTAAAGGAATGTCTCTGGGCATTTCGATCACCACAATTGTATTCCTGTGTCCAGGTGTGACTCCGAATACTCCAGGACAATTAACACTCTTCTCCAGCATCCGTCGAACTGTACCACTTCTAGCAGTTGCGCATTACATCTACTGCATCATCATCCTCATCGTCAGCATCTACCAGAAGAGAGACGACTTGGAAGGTCTCACAATCTATGTGGGCAACTTGTGTTTTAGAATTGTCGTATTATTTAAGTTCGGGACTCTGTACATGAATCAAGATAGAGCGGAAATTGTGATCAGAGAAATAGAACTTATTTTTAATGATCTTGTGCGTGGAGACGTCAAGATTGAGAAGGGGATGAGGATCATGAGGGCGTTACAAGTGATGGCTTTCTGCTTTTGGATGTTCATCGACATTCTCGTGTTACTCCATCTACCGGAAATGTTTGCTTCAAGATCTCTGGACGTTTTGTAAGTGCAATGAAATCGTTTAAATACACAGATTCTAAATGTAAAATGATGTTTCTTCATAATTGTGTTTCATATTTATTTTAATATCATTTAAAGTATAGGTAGGTAGTTAGTACAAACTAAAACTTTTCGTAATGACGAAATGGAAAAAAGTGGTGTTACAAGTAATCTATTAAACTAAATATAAATGAGATATCCCCATAAAAAGCATTCCGTGTCCATGTATAATACCATGGTCAAGTCTCTTCAACTAAAAGAAGGAGATGAAATCTATAAATTCAGCATTGAAAAGTAGTGTTATCAAAAACAAGACAATTGTCAACACATTAGGTATGCAGGTATGTGTATAGATAGGTATATTTGATCTGGCCTTAACTTCTATACTATTTATATTTATTTTTCCTAAGTGTTTTTTTTTGTTGAAAAGACTTCCTGGTAATTTTATACACGGAGTGTTTTTATGGGGTTGTGAATACATAATTCAAAAGGGTATGCATATTTTTTTTAGCTCTAGTCTGGATCCATGATTTTATGTTAATTACACTATTTTTCAATTTGTATTAAATACCGTTCTCCAAAAGATAGTGCATCTTTTTTAATTTTTTGACAATGTATAATTATCAGTCTAGATCGAAACAGTGTTCAACTAAATACAGTTTACTTCCTAATATTTTGAATTTGATTTTATCTGTTCATTGGTTTAATGCGTCATGGTTGTTATTTGCAGTCACTTCAACCAAAGATATATTTAACCCCTTCTCAACATAGCTACGGATGTTTATTTCAATTCACTACCACACCTTTGACATAACAATATGTTTTTATTTTCAGTTACTACCACCCATATGACATAACGAAGTCACCAATGTGTGAAATCACTATTATTGCTGAAGTAATATTTGCTATGTTAGGATACGGCTACGTCATGTTGGTTGACTGTGCCTTCTTGGTTGTTTTGGTTCACCTAGTTGCAATCGCCAGATCTTTGAGGTTAGTGTCCTCAACACTTTTATTAAGCAGTTCAAAATAAAATAATAATTATTTATCAATTGAGACTATCGACATTTTGGTCTCAATGACTTCTGAATTCAACAGTCTAGTTAAATATTAATATGTATAGGTAAAATGATGTAAATATTTTAAATCGATTTACCTTTGAAAAAGTTGGTCTAAGCCTGTAACACCGTACAATTTCTTGAATAACTCCTGTTTCACATTCTCTTTTTTCATAAAATTTTGTGTTTACACGAAGCAACTTTTTGAACTTGAGCTCAACTTTTATATCTTTAGAATATGTTCTAATTTCTATCATGAAATGTGACACAGAAGTGTGGTACAGAAGTGTGGCACAGAAGTGGAACAAGAAAGTGCTCCGTGTAAAATAATCTCTTTGAGAGTTTTGAGAGGTGTCAATTTGCATAAAAGCATATAAATGATTTATATCCAGAAATTTTACAATAATGACCTCACCCCTATTGAGATTCTTAGGGAACAAACGCAACATTATCAAGAATTCAATGTATTTTAAATTTGCATTAATTAAAACAATCTATAACTTAATAAAATGTAATGCTGGAGCAACACAATTTCAATGTAATACAAATCTTTAGTTTATTTTGTCACTTCCAATACCTGTTGGTATAGTTACTCAGAACATACTAACATGCATTAGTTGCCTTCTGTACATATAAGCTCTTCAATTAATTTAGTAAAATGATCTATGATTGTACCTGCAACGAGACGGTCAGAATCCCAAATGGTGGAACTATATCTCTAATTCCTTCCCCTAACAGGGTACTCACTTTAAGTGTTTCCAGACTCGGAACTTTTACTTTTAAAAGTAATGAAATTACGTGATAAATTACATGGCTTAAAATGTTGTAAAGTAAATTAAAAAGTAATGAAATGACTTACTTTTCATGAAAAAATTTTACGAAATTACTTAAAATTTTCCGCGATTAAATGTACTAAATGTACTAAAAAATATCCATTAGAAAATATCCATTTCTGTAATGAAATTACTGACTCCTTTCCCAAAAAAGTAATTTCGTTACAGTAACGCGACGGAACAGATTGGCTGAGTGGTAACGCTGTGAACTTGTATTCCGGAGGCTAGGGTTCGATTCCCGCGGCCGTCCTTCCTGACTGGGGTTTTTCGTGGTTTTCCCTCAGTCGACAGGCAAATGCTGGGAAGGTACCCTACTAATAGGCCACGACCGCCTCCTTCCCACTTTCCATCCTTTCCTACTCTTCACCATCATCTCCCAATCATCATCATAATCATTCATCCGTCGCCATTAGCCTCGCTGCAGAACAGTGCGACGTTAAGCCCCAGACCAAAAAAAAACTTTCGTTACGTTACTACCCAAGTCCGTGTATTTCTTTGCAGTAAACGGATTCTCGAGATTCGCGACTCAGCAAAGAAGAGCACTGGGGGTTTGAATGTTGTGAGGAGACCGAACATTGCTGACTCGCATCAACTTCAGATCCATGACAGTCCCTTCGTTCCAACCTCTTCTCTTCACTCGCAACTTCTGAGCAACAGGCCGATGAATGGTAGAAGAAGGAAGGCCCAGCAAGTGGTTGCGGAACAACAAGTCATGAAACAACCGCGTCATCATGTTGTTCCGAGTAAACAACCTCATGCAACTGGGATTGTGGGTTTCAAGGTCGTCGCTCAGGCAATTGGGAGAACAAAGCACCAAGAAGCTATTAACACGGCCATGGAACAGATCTTGGCTAAATGTGTTCAGCAACACCAAAGGTTAATCAGGTAGAACATGTGAAGAGTACAGGGAAAAAATGATAAGTCACATTCGGATGAAAATGAGATGAACGAAGTTTTATGTTGAAACTTGTATCTATCTTCCATACAAATCGATATTCCAATTGCGTTTTTCACGACTTTGTGGCCGAGGGTATATTCTGAAAGCTCATATAAATCTGAACCTTGTAGCGTTCTTTCCCTGTATCCTTCGTTTAGACGAATCATGAGTTCTGGTGTTATAATCTAGAAGATTAGGAGGATTAACTTACGTTTAACCTTCGTTTCAGGCTTATTCAAGAAGTTAATTCTGTCATCAAAATGGCGATTGTAATACAACTCTTTGTGAACTTCCTGACAGGCCTGTTCGTGCTTTATGTCACTACTTTTGTAAGTAGTACTTGCTTGATAAATCTTTGTGTGAACTTGACCTTGTTGAGGCACCAAATTAAGTATAACTATATTGTTCAATAGTTTCATTAAAATAGTTATTCTTTTAGGCAAGCGTACGGGAACACACGTGGTTCGTAAGAGCATTTTTTATGAAATTTGTTTTTGTCTGTTAGTTTACAAGCTAACAGAGTTAAAAAAAAGATAGTAGCGACCCATACTAAATAATATACTAAATAATGCCGAAAACTGCACTACTTTATGACCTCTGGAACGACCTCGAAGTGTTAAATACGATTATTTTACCATACCTAAATATCGTATTTAACCCTTTGAGGTCGTACCAGAGGTCAAAAAGTACTCCACTATATGTCATTATTAAACTGGAATGGATCGCTACTATCTGATTTTTTTAAAATCTGTTAGTGTAAAGAGAAAGTACAAACAAAAGCTTTGACCATACCATGAGTCTCCCGTTTGTGTATTCATTAACTTTTGTCTCACGAATGGCATACTGATCTTCTCAACTGAATTATTGTCAATGCATTATTTCTTAATGTAGACATTAATGCATCCATCTAACTCTCATTTGCAACAATATTAAGTCCAACGTCTCAAATGTATATCACTGTCAAGAAAATTACATTGTGTAATGTGATTTTTTTTCATTTTTTTTTATTTTTATTGTAACACAAGAAATACACAAATACAATTAAACATTCACATTTTATCCTTCAAAGCCTCAAAGGGCTTATCTGAAGGTTTCTTAATTATTTACACTTTCTAGAGGTCGAACATGAACCTCTAGCCGAATGAACCCCTAAATGAAATTGGTTTCAAATTGGTTTCCCCAAATTGGTTTCAAACCGAATGAAACCAAATTTACAAACATTTCATTCCTATATTGATTGTCTGCAGTGTAGATTTATTTACTAAGATACAAGCTTTTTACTTTGTTTTTCAGGCAAACAAATTCGACCAGCAAGAACTTTTAATACTGTTTCTCTCTTTCTGCTTGTATATGGAACTATTTGTCTGCTGTCTCCTAGCCGATATTCTAACAGAATATGTAAGTGGATTCATATGTCTATGCCTTACATATCCCAACAGCTATTCTATATTATGTAAAATATTTGATAGTCATACGTCCCTTTATTAAAATGTATTTATTGAGCGAGCGTAGCGAGCGTCACCACGGTACTCTTACGGCACTTTCTCTGTGTGTTTGTTTTTTTTTTTGTTTTTGTTTTGTTTTTTTTGTTTGTTTTTTTGTGTTCACTGCCCAGGTCAAACCGCTCAACCAATCGATCTGAAATTTTGCACACGTACTCACGTAATCTATGCGGTCTCTGGGATCGTTTTTAAAAGGGATCCTGTGATTGGTTCAAATTTTAAAAAAATTATCTTTCGATTGGTTTGCCCGTTCAATTTGAAATTTTGAGAAGTCATTACGACCAACATTTTGCCCAATCAAACAAAATTTCATCCAAATCCTCCTATTGGTTAAAATTAAAAAAATTATTTCATATGTTTTTTGAAATTTTAACTAGAACCGTATGACCGATCAACTTAAAACTTTGCATGGTCATTGAGACCAACATTCTCTGTATTTTTTACTACTTTCAGACTATTCTGTGTTTAAATCCAAAAGTAATTGACATTTTACGGACATTTTGCGTGTTGGCTGTCAAATTCTCGAAAATGTTGATCACGGCTACTTTGACTCTTCAATTCTAATCCAAGGTAGTTAAGCAAAAACTTTTAAACGCATATGAAACTAATAATGACCGTTCAACAGATCGATCTGATATTGTGTACACACACTAATATCGTATGAGTGGTCCCAGGTATATTTTTTGAAAGAGATTGTGATTTTTTAATATTTACTGGGAACGTTGTTCAATTATAAAGGTTCCATCGATCAACTTAAAACTTTGCATGGTTATTGGGACTAATATTTGAGTGATATTTGGAGATTTTTAAACAAGTCTGTGAAAAATGCAAGAATTATTGGCTATTAATGATATTTTCGATAGACGCAGAATTTCGGTTCGAGGTGTTGCGCGTATCCGTGCTCGCTCATCAACGCGTTTCACAGAGCGTTTTCCTAGTTATTATCATTGGATACATTCCCATTAATAGTCCACTAATATATGGCAGTACGTACATTTAGACAGCTGATAATCAAAACATACTCTCTCTGCCGTCGAATGAGTGAGAGATTATCCTTTTAAGGTGGCTGGATCGATCGATTTTCTGAAGTATTGGAGAGCTTTCACTAATTTATTAAGTGTACAAAAATCACGTTTATAAATTCTTTTAGCACATAATTTACTTGTATAATATACTGGGTAGTTGAAATAGACAACATTTACATGGTATTTATACGTTATCTTATTATTTAGAGCAGTATTACTGCCCCAAAGAAGTTAGTTTTGAATTGGATATTGAAGATTTTCCGGATTTTTCTATAATTTTAACAATACGGTACAATATGGCAACATCGTACTTTGAAAATTTTGATTTGTGTGGAGTCATGATGGCTGAGGTTGCTGAGCTTAGACCTAGAGTTTACTTTCATGAAAAGTCAAGGTATCTTTAGTAGGCATTTAGTGCCTTCTAACTACCTTGAGCACTCCCGTGTTGCCAAAAGTATTTTGACTTGATTCGCAATTTGAATTGAATCGCATATAACTTTGTATTTAGCACACGATGATATTGGTTTATATTTTTTTAATGAAATTAAATAGATCAAAGATTCTTTCTTATATAGGATTTTTGAAAATCTATCGAGCCAATTAAATAAAATCTTCATTTGTAGCAAATTTTTCAAACCTGCCATAAGATAACATGGGGAAAATACTGCTTTCTTATTCGCCTATCTCGAAAACTAGACACGGGAAGTATTTTATTTTTTGAAGTGTTGTTTAGGGGATACCGATGAGTGAGTACAGCAAAATTGAACACTATCTGAAAAAATGGTCGATCGACCCAGCCACCTTAATCTGATTGCAAATGGAACTCCGGTGTTTCAGAGCCTTGAGGTGGGCGATGCAGCGTACTGCTGTGATTGGTTCAACACATCTGAACTCTTCAAACATGGGTTACGCATGATCATTACAAGGTCCCAGAGAGCGTTGTACATCGAAGCAGCAGGAATTCCTCTGTCAAGAAGGACATTCAGGACTGTAAGTTACAACGGGGAAGCTGAATAATGTCGACTGGAATAATGTCGACTCACTCGTGTGACAGGGTCTTTTCGTGAAGTGGAATAATGTCGACTTTGAGTCGACCTTATTCCAGTGGAATAACGTCGACTGAGAGTCGACATACTTCCAGATTTGGCACTTAAAATAAATGTTGATAAAGTGGAAGAACGTCGACTCAAAAGTCGCTCTTATTCCAGTATCGTGAAAACACAGTCCTCGATGGAAGAACGTCGACTCTCATGCTGGCTTTCCATGCTCCGTCATCTTCCGTCAACGTCCGACACCGTACGACGAAAACGACCACGTGACCCGTCTCGACCAATCAGAGCCATCCCCAAAAATCTCGGACGGCGAGGGATTGGTCGAGACGGGTCACGTGGTCGTTTTCGTCGGACGGTGTCGGACGTTGACGGAAGATGACGGATCATGGAAAGCCAGCTTCAGTCGACATTATTCCACTGGAATAATCTCGACTACAAGTCGACGTTCTTCCATTGGAATAATGTCGACTTCACTGACGTCACTGACGTATTCCACTGACGTCACACTTGATTTGGCGCCATTTTTAAGCGTTTTTACGGTTCCCACAATTTAGTCTGAGCTTATTCAAACGCTGGTCTTGTTTGAATGCAACAGCAATAAATAATAATTATTTCAAGCAAATAAAATCGGGACGGAAATATTGGAGGTAAAAAAGGTCAAGTGGGATGTATAGAATCACTTATATATTGAGGAAAATACATTTTCTTCCTTTTATGAGCAATAGTTGCAAATTTCGTGATTTATATGCTTGGTTACATGGTATCACTTGAATTCCCTTGACGTCGCACTGTTCTGCAGCGAGGCTAATGGCGACGAATGAATGATTATGATAATGATTGGGAGATGATGGTGAAGAGTAGGTAAGGATGGAAGGTGGGAAGGAGGCGGTCGTGGCCAATTAGTAGGTTACCTTCCAGCATTATTCCTGTTTAGACGGTTTGCCTGTTTAGACGGTTTGCCTGTTTAGACGGACGTTTATTTGCCTGTCAATAGACGGTTCTTTATTAATTGCAAATACATTCTTATTGAATTGAAATATGTTCCACTCAATCAACATAAAAGATGGTATTTGTTTTTGATTTTCATTGAAACTTTAGAATTTTTATTTGTAAATTTTATGTTTCTTTTTGTTTTGTCTGCTACCTGGAGCAATGCAAGTTACACCGTTTCACAAATCGAGCTAAATTGTGCACACGGGTTCGGACCACCTTTTCTCTTTGCAGACCCCATTTTCTTTTTAAAAATCCGTTCATTGGTTAAAATTAAAATTAAAAAAAAAAATCCTCCTCTAATTGGAAGATAAACTAAAATAGTCAGATCAAGTTTAAATTTTGCATGGGCAAAATTTGCTGCCATTTTCTATTATTTTAAAATTTTTTATCCCACACTTTTTGACACTTTTTGACACTTTTTGACTCATAAAAGGAATAAAATGTATTTTCCTCATTATATAAGTAAGTGATTTTACACCCCACTTGACCTTTTTTACCTCCAATATTTCCGTCCCGATTTTTTTTACATGAAATATTGCTTTGCATTCAAATAAGTCCAGCGTTAGAATAAGCAAAGACTAAATTATGGGAACCGTAAACACGTTTAAAAATGGCGCCAAATCAAGGTGTGACGTCAGTGGAATACGTCAGTGACGTCAGTGGAGTCGACATTATTCCAATGGAAGAACGTCGACTTGTAGTCGAGATTATTCCAGTGGAATAATGTCGACTGAGAGTCGACGTTCTTCCAATCGAGGACTGTGTTTTCACGATACTGGAATAAGAGCGACTTTTGAGTCGACTTTCTTCCACTTGATCAAATTTATTTTAAGTGCCAAATCTGGAAGTATGTCGACTTTTAGTCGACACTTTTCCACTGGAATAAGGTCGAGTCAAAGTCGACTTTATTCCAGTTGATAATATTATAAAGTACTTTTATTGGAATAACGTCGACTTCCAGTCGACATTATTCCACTTCATGAAAAGACCCTGTCACACGAGTGAGTCGACATTATTCCAGTCGACATTATTCAGGCGTCCCGTTACAACATCCTGCGCGTACAGTCTCGGTCATATGATCCTTCCTACTTTTAGATACACGGAATTGCCCAACCGCTCGCTGACAACCTACGCAAAATTTCCTCGCTCCGTTTATGCTTCACAATGTTCATCTAGATCTAGAAATATAATTTTTAGTATTTCAAAAGTTTTCGCGTAGAAAACGAAATGTTTTGAAAATTTGTTTGGACGAACCGGGGCTCGAATCCGGGACTTCTCACTTTCCGGGCGAGAGCTCTACCAACTGAGCGAACAAGTGCGTTGTGTCAAATGTCCGTCCAGGTCGGTCGGACATTTGTCACGATAAATCTTCTGGAAGATTTCCATAAAACCCAGTTTCTAGTGTAGGTATTTGTTTTATATAGGTACTGATTTTTCTCGTTATTGATTTAAGACAGAAAAACTAGGAAAGCCATTGTCTCTAAGGGCAGATTTCGAAGCTTTGCGGGGAACGAAACGCAAGATGGTCGCCTTTTAACCTGCAAACACGTATTATCCAGCTTTGATTGGTCAAAAACGATAATTTTTCGTCCTTTTCCCACAATACGTTCAAGTTTCGCATTTGGAACCATTTCTTATGCGGCGTTCACATAAGCGCGGAGAGTAAAAGTTTTTTTTAACCTAATCTACCTCGAGCGGCTCTGAACCTGTGAATGTTTCATTTATACCTTTTACAGATGTGCCGTGCGGGTTACTACCTCCACATGATGCTATCCAACTTCCACCACGGTGTCAAGATTGTCGGCCAGACGCAGTGAATCTGAACATCGGAAAGAATACTTGATTGAAAAACACAGTAATAATAACATGGCTGCCGCCACGGCCCAGGAGG
Organism: Leuctra nigra; assembly: GCA_934045905.1. NCBI lineage: Eukaryota > Metazoa > Arthropoda > Insecta > Plecoptera > Leuctridae > Leuctra > Leuctra nigra. The sequence goes on from OW203770.1 coordinate 22,128,053, forward strand.
CCTATTCTAGAACTTTTCCCCAATTCCATTCTGATGGAATCCGGCCACGGCCATAAGGATAACATTGCATGGTATCGAATCCACTGGAATTGGGAATATAAAAGTTCTAGAATAGGGCCCCAGTATGGCTAAAGAGCAGCATTGAGAAATTAAATATGATAGTGGGCCTCAAGATGTACGATTTTGCGGAGACTCGCACGTAGTTTGGTCCGGTCGACTGTCTCTGCGTAGACAATGAAGTTTGGGGTCTTGACAGATGACCATTGCGTTGTCCCGGAAAAAGTTGATATGTCTTGATAGAATTTAGTGTATTTTTATTCGTTTTCGCACCGATTTTATCTTCCTTTTGATATTGCTGTTGGTTGTGACATGCAAGGTTGTTGAGCGTATTTATATCGGGATAAATTTGGTGATCAATATCTTGATATTATGTTTATTAAAACGTATCCCTGAAGAGAGGGGGTTCAGGAGCGAAGCCCCAGAGAACATGTTCTAACAAATACATATTATGTATTGGTGCAATTTTGAGACAAATTTTGAATTTTGAATTTGTGAGGTTTTAAATAAATTAACTGCAATAAGATCCCACATATGCCACCATTTGTAAAATAGAATCTTCCAAAGCCTTCCAAAGCTTGCTACTTATTTCCATGTGTAGAAAATGTATTTCCAGCGCTGTCTGCTTCTCTCAACATGTGAAGGGGATGAACATGCCCTGCTGAAGGAGCGGTCTATTTTTATTGTGTCTGTATACCTTACACATACGACCACCAATGACAAATTACTAGGAAAACGCTCAGAGAGTCGCGTTGATGAGCGAGCACTGAAATGTGAACACCTTTTTTTCTTTCACTTCCGGTTTTAATGGCACTCGACATCTATGGTCATACTGGCCAGCTTTAATTTATATTCGATGTAGTTTTATAATGTATTAATTTATTATTATGCTATATAGGTATTTTCACTCGTTGTACTTTGGCACATAGGCCAGTTAGTAGTTGTTTAAAATTCAGAATTATTCTGTTATTTAATGGCGCCTGACATGGTCAGATAGGCCAGCAGTATTTGTGACTCTCCCCAACGAAGGTTGAGGAAGAAGTCATGTGAACACCTAAAAGCAAACAATCCACCAGCAGCTACCTGTCTTGCCGCGTGTAAAAGGGTAGCTGCGACTCCCGCAAGTTAGGTTCAACACAATGACACAGACCGGATATCAGGAATCACGGAACAGGTTGGGTGAGTCGTAAACGCTCTGAACTTGTATTCCGGAGGCCCGGGTTCGATTGCCGCGGCCGTCCTTCCTGACTGGGTTTTTTTTCGTGGTTTTCCCTCAGTCGACAGGCAAATGCTGGGAAGGTACCCTACTAATAGGCCACGACCGCCTCCTTCCCACCTTCCATCCTTACCTACTCTTCACCATCATCTTCCAATCATCATCATAATCATTCATCCGTCGCCATTAGCCTCGCTGCAGAACAGTGCGACGTTAAGGTGGCTGCATATCACGTGACTTTTCAACCAAAAAGCTACACATTTTCATTTGGAAGGGTTCAGTTTAGCAAATACTTCTCACTCATCAGATAAGTTAGGACACATCTGTTGGAACAAATCTACGCAGAAAAGAACTGCGAAAATAACATATTAGATGATTTTACTTCCTTGCACCTAAATATTCTCAAATCAAGACCTGAAGTTTAAGGAAATCCTACGAGTTGCCAAGAACAGCAAACTTTAATCTAATAAAAGGGCACATATGCATCACAAACCTGACACAATTTTGCCAACAAAACATGCGCTCTTTCTTCATCTTTCCAACTAAATGTTGAGATATTAATTATATCCACTATTATGAATGTAATATTTAAAATAACAGCACTGGGTTTTGACAGCTTTCAAACGCGTACGGATACACACGATTTTCATTTATTTTATTCTAAAACCACTGCAAAAATAAATATTATTGACTGAAAATATTGATAAGCTCCAGTATGCAGTGAATTTCCTTCATAAATCACCTTGGATTACTCAGCATGAACGATGTAAGGTATGTACTCATAGGTAACTATTTCTTTTGATCGGATGTAGAGAAATAAAGTCACGTGATATGCAATGGTCTTAAGCCCCACACCAAAAAAAAATTGAAAGCAATGCGCTGTTATTTTCTTTATTTGAATGAATTATATTTTAAAATTGATACCAATGCATTTCATTTTTCATTTTCCATCATTCACCATAAAACTTTGCTGACATAGGACACAATTTTATTGTTAAAGTTCGTTCACGATAAGAATTTCACTGACGTTTTAGTCGATCACGTCGTTCATTGGTCAGTCACTTGAACACTGCCCTGTCAATGGCAAGACTTTCTTCTTTGTATTATTGAAATTGTATAAATTATGTCAAATACACTATTTTTATTATTAGAAAATATTAGAAAAATTCAATCAAATTGATTTATTTCCATCTACAGTCGTATTATACATAGTTTTGGATTATTCTATTGATATTTTCATATGTAGGTATACAATTGTTCATTTGACTACAGTAGTATCTACACGGCCGCCATTACGGCTTGCAATTCTAATCGTGAATGAACTTTAATAAATAGTTACGCAGTTCTGTCTGTGTGTCAGGAACGCCTGCGCGCGCATCCTCTCAATTTCGCGCGCACACTCTCTATGTTGTATTTAAAATTAAAATGGTCGACGTTACATTGCCCAAATCATGTCCAAAATACATCTTCTGCTCTTTGTGCATAAATAAATAACTGAAACTTACCTAAATGGCAATCCTTATCCCTTTGTGTTTATAAGAAATGTATTTTAACACAGAATAACTGTCCAAATCTTTACATTATATTGAAAACGGCACTATTTTGTATTTAAAATGGTGGCCTTTCATTGCCAATCGAGTCTAAAAATATGTCTTTTGCCTTCGCAAAGTAAAGAAATAACCATAACTTACCTAAAACGTAATCCTTATCCCTTTGAGTGTGTAAAAAATCTACTATAACACATAATAACCGTTCAAAAGAGACATTACATAGAAAACTTCTTTACTCCAAGAAACGTCAAAGTGTAATTTTAAAAAAATTTCATTTGATCTGTATTTTAGAGGGCCATGAAAACCAAACAAAGCCGATAGATTTTTAACATTGGCCTCAAGATGTAATTTGCAAACGATCAAACGTATTATTTTCTTCCTACATTTAATCAACACGGTTCTGTAACCCTCAAACCAACTAACCGACGAAGTTTTTAAATAATGTTGTTAGATTAATCATTTTCAGTCGTTTCTTATTTCGTAGAGTGGTCTGTATTGAGTCATGTATTGACAACGAATTCATGTTGCTGTTGATAAAGTTTGAAGCACCAATGTTTAAGTTTTACATTGTTAACTAAATATCTATACTTTAATTAGTGGTAGAACGGCTGAAGTCCATTTCGATATGAACAGTATTTCTGACATCAACCAATCATTTGTAATGGTGACATGAGTTATTGTAAGAGAATACTTCAATATAACGTTATTTGTTAACATCAGTGAAACGGTACTTGATAGAGCTTGATTACAATCCAAAATTGTGCACCGCAAATCAAACAAATTTACTTCCGCCCTACATCTGAGGAACGTATAATATAATGAAGCCGTAGATAACATGTAATAGCATAACAAATGAAGAAAAGGCCGTGGGCATCAGGTCACGGTATCAACGTAATGAATATATATATATATTTTTTTTACGGCGCATACATTGTTTTTCTTCTTATTTTTACTTAGTACGAATACTCTGGTGTAAATTTGAAAACTTATATGAAATTGTTTTACCATAATAGGTATGATCAAATTGCTTTTCTTCGTTCCTCATTTTTTAACGTTTTCTGTTAAGATTGGGTCATCAACGACGTCAAATGTATTAACGACGCACACTCTGCTGACAAATATTGCTGTCGTTTTATATTTACGCATAACTCACGGGTGCACATTGGTCATGTTTTACATGACGGGTCCCTCTAGTTGTTAATAAATGTATTGTTAGTCTGTGACAAAAACGCTGCCATTTCAACATGCTAATTTCAAAACACACATTTCTCTTCTCCTAATCCATGTATCAGCTAATGTTATCTTACTAGCTCCTAGAATTAATGCTTCCAAATTCAATGGCACCTTCAAAAATACTGTACGAGTAATTTAGCTTTTGTTATCAATAATAGAGATAACTGTTATATTGTGACTTTAGTCTTGTGACTTTCAAATTTACAACAATAAAAATGATTTTTTATACCTAGTACTTACCAAGACTAAATACATTTGCTTTTTTTAGGATTGACAGAACTTATAAAATATCTAAATTTTATAAAATATTTTAATTTTTCTTCAAAAATTTCAAATTAGAAATGTTTTTTTTCAATGTTAAGATATGATATACTAAATATTTTGAGTACTGTCAAAAGAAGTAGCTTTAAATATTATAAAATTAAAATTACAAAATTAAACATTATTAAACATAATTTTACAAAGTGAAAAAATATAATGGACACTCTCTAGTGGACATTCCCATCACGCAATATATTATATTAAACAAACATCTTCATTCAATTTTGCGCACTTTTATTCGTTTTCGTACTGATATATTATTATTTCATGTGAATTCTTAATTTTATGAGGAAAGTCTATAGGTACCTCTATGAAAAATTGCTTGTTATATTTTATTTTTATTTCTCAAAAGTAATACATAAAATACAAACAATTCAAAACTGGTCGTGGCCACGTTTGAACTTGAATGTGTCAACAAATCAATAGGTACAAATTATAATTAACATAATTATAATACTCCTACACATAACACTAAATAAATACCTACATAACAATAAAACCCCAAATACACAAAAATCAGTTTAAATTTAAATACATTACAATATAATATATTAATTAAATACAAACACATAACAATGAGTCAATTGCACGATCCAGTAAAATACGCATTCTTATACATACACATTGCAATACGCAGCTTTTTATCATTATTTATTTCGAAATAAATTTCATAAAGAATACATTGGGTTGAGGGTGGAGCCACCGAGAAAATGTGTACCAAATACATTTAGTTATTTCGTAATTTTGAGACGCATCACGTCCAGTATTTAGGAAACGCACTAGTACTAGATATACTTTGTCCTGCCGAAGGAGCAATTCTTGTGTTTTTATTAAATCTGTTTCTAATAGAGATATCTGGACAAAGCCGGCGGCCCGCATGAAAGCAATTGCACGCCACATGTGACCTGCGGTCCTTGGTTTTCCCAGGCCTGTTCTCGACCCGAAGTCACAATAGACACAAAAATAATGATTTGTGCAAATAGTGCAAAACGATGCGTGGGTGATTATAGCTCATCTTACGATGATTCGGGTGATGAGAAGGGATTAGCTAAAGGATGATTTGGGTTGATGCGAGGGTGTGTATAGCTAATTGAAGTATGTTTTGCGTGATGGGAGAGTGATTAGCTGATCGTAGCGATATTTTGTTCCCGAAGTAGCTATCGGAACTAACTGAGCGAGCGAAGCGAGCGACTCATTATGACTCAAATTTTGCATGACCCCTGTTTTTTATGTTTCTTTGTTTTGTTTTTTCCCCATTGTGGAAATGTTCTGAGTGATATGTTCTCATCGTGATATGTTCTTCTATTTCAACATGAAAATTTCAAAGCTTAGCAGGTACTATCTACCAATGGCAAGAAGGGACCATGGGCCCTCATTTTCGAGAGTTCGAGTTCTCGTATAATCGAGCGTGACGTCAAAGTGGCGATCTGCCATGTCAGTTATTTATCTAGTTTGGTCTGACGTCATTGGTCTCGACCCAAGGAACGTCAACTCTACTAGGTATGCTCATCAGCGATTATGCCCGAGGCTGTAGTAACGTCACTGGCATTGCGCTATACTCAAGTAGCGGTGAATTATATTCAGTTCATTATATCAGTTGGTCATGTGAACACACGCAGGATGAATAGTTGACCGCTACTTGTGCATAGATCGCCGCCGATGACGTCACTAGAGCCTCGCGGTATAATCGCTGATGAGCATACCTATATAGTTGAGCATCCTTGGTCTCGACCGATCACGTGTACGTCAGCCCCGTAGCCCGGAGCGCCTTCTGGACGCCGGCAATGAGTTTGTCCTTGAACCTCCAGGTGGAGGTGTCGTTGACCACGTGGCTGTTGTAGTTGTCGCAGTCCTCCTGGGAGCCTAACGCCGTCGTGCAATTGACCTTGTAGTGAGCCATCTGAGCTATGCTCACGTTAATTTCGATGTTATTGCACCAGCCTGTCTCGCCGAAGCAGGTCAGAGGGTAGTGATTGTGCACGGCGACAACCTAAAAATCACACACAAAAATAAGTACGCAGCTTATTCTATATTTTTAAATATCAACACGAAAAATAATGACAAATACACTTTCACTTGAGAAAATTAACATTTTCATTCATTAAATATCAAATTGAAATTTTATGTGACATTTGGCGGGAAAATCTATGTGTGACGTATGTGAGCCCGGTGATGTTATTTCTAAGTCCACAACAATGTGTTACCATGGTGAATACTTTATTGACATGGCAATGCTGAGCCCCATGACGTCAATGCCGATATTACTGTCTTAAAAGAAGGAATTACATAATTTTAAAATTCGTTGATTTCTATCAATATTTCTGTGTAAATTACTTGGAAACTATTCATCCCACAATAATAATGTTTTCTTTGTCTACATCCTAGACATGTATACTTTCAATATTTCACGCTTCAATCCATTCCATAACTAGAGAGAGTTCCCTATTTAAGGATCGGAGTTTTCCGCCTATATGTGTGATGATCCAATAGCAAAAAGTGTTTTCAGTATGTTACGTAATGAACGTAATGTGTGTGTGTTCTGCTTGTATTCTGTATGTTCCAATATTTAGTCGAGTGACATGAGTGTCGTTACTGGTTTGATTTATAGGCCTCCGAAATAGCAATAGGCGCGCCACTAGCACGACAATTAGCTCTTACCTAGTGGATGAATTTGAATGAATTGTGAGGGCGAAATATTGAAAAAGATATGGCCGCCGTGTTAAATTGTAGAAATATAATTAAAGAAATAAGAATATTGGCTTGTGCTTAAGTAAAACTGACTGAAGTGAGTTTATTACTGATTTTGTTTTAAAATATTTATAATGCCCGATTATGCCACAGCCCACTGGATTCATCAAAGTTTACATAAACAAAACCGATATTTTCGTGCCACTTCAACACTTGACTTTGCATTCAAGTAAAACATTTTATTTTCTCTGTCTAAGTAACTTCATTTGGGCATAAATACATCGAAGGATTAGCAGCATTGCGAAATGAATTCAAGCGTACCACAACGCAGCAAACAGTTTTACTTAGGAACAAGCTAATATTACGTATTTCTTTATTCATATTTCTACTTTTTACACGGTGGCCATAGCGTTACAAGGCAATGTTCCCTATCAAAAATTTTGCCATTCCACCGCACAGTTGGCGCGTCAGTCTACTTCGGAGGCGTTATACATAGAATTACACTTTGAAGATCCGCGCTCTTTTCGTTAACTAATTGAGTGATTTCTAAAAATGTTGGATTCCATAAAGTGTCTGAGAGGCTCTGGTTTGAGGGAAAATGCAAATGGCTGTTTGATTTCCACGTATATATTGACATATATCTGGAAATCAAAACTGCATATGAATTAATTCAGAAACCAGAGCCACTCAGATACTTTTAGGAATCATCCAAAGTGGATGGAACTAGCTTCACACTACTATTCGACACTAAAAGTTGCAAGACGCCACTTAGCGGAAAAAATTAACATCTCTACCGCGAGTACTTCTGCTCATGCGCACAGGGCGCGAGCAGTCAAGTCACTTATATGTCATTCGTATAACGAGTTCAGTAAAAGTTATAATTACATTGCGAAATAACAGAAATTGATGCTTACCTCAGTGTCAACAATCAAATACAATCGGCATATTTCATTACAGCACAAATTCATTTAAATTATTGTGAAAACGAGATGTCTATTCACCAAAAATCATCATTTGACAGTTGCAATAGTTTTTCTCACGGTCTTCTGAAAACAAATTTTTCTTGACGCCTCGTTCAAACAATTGCAATCTGTCAAATAATGGTTTTTGGTGAATAGACAACTCTTTTCACAAGAATTTGAATGAATGTGTGTTGTAATGAAATATGCCAATTGTATTTGATTGTTGACACTGAGGTAAGCATCAATTTATGTTATTTCGCGATGTATTTATAACTTTTTACTGAACTCGTTACGATTGACATCTAAGTGACTTGTATTTAAGAGTACGCACGCGCACTGGGACTGTACTCGCGGGAGCGGCCATCTTACTGATATCAACGCAATCTCTTGATACTTTTAGTGTCGAATAGGAGAGGTAGGGACACTTGAACATTCTTGGTGATACCAGCTCCATGGGGAAGTGACCAATGGATTAACATAGGGATTACTTTTGAGCAGGTGGCGCTCAGGTAGTGAACAGTGGAACTATTTTGAATTTTGGAACGAAATGCAAGCTTAAATTAGTTCTTATGTCTCTGCCACACTACATATAGAGCGCCAGCTGCTCAAACGTCAATTCCTATATAATTCGTATTCAAGATTGCCAATGGTGATGCATTGAAGAGTCCCCACCTCTCCTATAGTAGTGTGAAGCTAGTTCCACCCACTTTGAATCATCTATTAGTAAAATGCAATCAAACAGACAGAATATTCACACGTTTTCAAGCGATGAAAATAAAGTTGCCTACCATATCAGTGCTGAATAAGCTCTTGGTCGCCTCCCCAACTGCCCTAAAGATTCCCGTCCTCCTCACGTTCTGCAAGAAGTACATGTACGACGGTATCTCCTGGGACATCGTCTTTCCCTCCATGTACGATTCGAAGAAGTAGATGTTGCGGGTGTTGAAGGCGGCTTTGGTTCTGTTTTCTCCGTCCATAGCGTGCACAATGTCGGACCAGGACCTAGAGATCATCATGATAAGCTGCCAGTGGCGTGCAGGACAGTGTATGCAACCTAGGCACTGCCTAGTGGATGTTGCGGGTGTTGAAGGCGGCTTTGGTTCTGTTTTCTCCGTCCATAGCGTGCACAATGTCGGACCAGGACCTAGAGATCATCATGATAAGCTGCCAGTGGCGTGCAGGACAGTGTATGCAACCTAGGCACTGCCTAGTGGATGTTGCGGGTGTTGAAGGCGGCTTTGGTTCTGTTATCTCCGACCATAGAGTGCACAATGTCGGACCAGGACCTAGAGATCATCATGATAAGCTGCCAGTGGCGTGCAGGAGAGTGGTCTGCACAGGGGAGATGGTGTATTCATTTGTTACAATGAAAATATTTGAACCAGGTCAATCGGGGGTCTGGGGAAAGGACAGCCAGCAACATGCGGGTCCGGAGCGCACAGCCCTGGTAAATTATAATCACTCAAACACACACAATGTACCAGATTTTTGCCTAACTGTTTGGAGATCCGGTTTCCCAATACTTTTAGGGGAATAACTATACGAAATGTTTTAACAGTGTGACACATTCTAGCTCCGCTCGCTCAATAACAATGCATGCCTGGAAGATGTATCACTGGAATCTCCCGAGACATTGTGAATTCTCTGACCTGTGCTCGCCGAGCGGCATGATGACCTCGTCAATGTCGAGCATGGCGACGTACTCGTGGGTTTGAATGCACCTGTAGAAGCAGTCGTTCAGTTCGATGACATCATTGAAGACGCTACTGCTCCAGACCCTCAGGAGATGCTCGTGCTGGAGGAGAGGGTAGTTCGGCATGCCGCCGGGGAGGGTGCTAGGGACGATGCGGACAAGGCCCTTAGAGGCGTAGTGGTTTATCACACGCTCCACGTTAGGGTGCACCTGGGCAGAGAGAAAGGAGAAGATGACAGATTCTGAACGTCAAGTAAATATCTTTATGATCAGCATATTATTATTATTATTATTATTATTTCATTATGTTCTCTAATGAAAATTACTATATACAATTCACATTTTGCCAATTTTAATTATTTCGGATGTGCACAAAAAATACTGAATTTTTATAGTCAGCCGTTTTCTCGCATAGGTGCAGCAAATGAATGTGTACTCATTCAACACCTACATACTAATTAGAGCAAATTGATTGAACTCAATTAAATATCATTATAAATAGCCAGATAATGCCCGGTGTGACTGATCCCTTTTATATTGCCGTGAGTCTTCAGGCTCAACAACAAATAATGATGAAAGTCAAATTTTCAACCACTCTTGGGGTTTAAAATCTCATGCGTTCAACTTCCTTAATATAGCGAGTTGAAAAACGCAATAATATTTCTAGTAGAAATTAGATTTAAACGATTATCCGCCGATTGATTCTAACCAGAAACTTAAATTATGTTTATAAAACATTAAAGGTACCTAATAAGATTTTTAATTATACATCTACCTGGATGTTTTGTAAAGATAGGCACCAAAGTCTAAATATTTTCCCTTTACTTTGTGTTAAGATGTTCTCATATTCTGAAGACATACAATTGAATCACATATTCAGGTCAGGCCATAAGTCCATGTTTACGTAGTTCTGAGACAAATGAAAAAACTATATAAAACTTTGTACATATTTTTCAAAATATGTAATAGTTTTGATTCGCAAGCAAATCAACCTTTCGCAAGCAAACAGTTGTCGTTTTAAAATGAAATAATTCACCCTGTTTGTTAGATTATTTATTTAAACATTCTTATTTGTTTTAGTTTTTGCTCTGGACTAGGTAATGCCCTTACTTGAAAACAAGTTAATTTTCCCAAAACAACATATTCATCATGTTCAAAACAATGCTACATCATATTATATTTTGGTTCAAATATAATTTATCCCTGAACAGAACACTCCGTGAACAAAAGACTTTATAAAAATCAACACTGAAATTGAGTGATATAAAAAATAAAGCAAAGTCAAAATATTTCCAAATATTAATATTTTCTTTGAAATAAAAAGTATGAACATCGAGAAATACTATAAAAGTAGTTTTTGTTTTTTTGTCTGTCCCTACCGCGATACAGGTAACAGTTTGTTCTCCAATTTGAAATTCTGTAATTTGTAATCTGAATCTGAATTTTTGATCTGAAATTTTGCCCATGAACACCAACTGATGATGCATACTGAAATACACAAGCAGGAGATCAAAATGTACCATTATATTGAGAGTGCTACCTGTAGTATAAACAAAAGGACTAAGTCAGCGCCGAGCGCGTTCACCAACTCCAGCCACTCAGCTAACTTCGGTGCCATGTCCACGCCGGGAAAGTCCACCCCTTTGACGCAGACGGCGAACTTCTTTCTGCCGACGTCGGGCGGGGGAGGGTCGTACACGACGCGCAGGAGGTTGCCGACGGCGTCGCAGGCGTTGGCGGCGACGGCGACGGCCTTGGGGACGGCGGTGATGTTGGCGGGAAGGCGGCATGTGATGAGGTAGGGATGGCAGAATGCCTGATACTGCTTGCCCCAATGCCTGAAGTTGAGAGAAAATAAGCAATTTGTTTGCGAGCGTCACCATGTTACCCAAGTGGAAGACTTTCGTTTGAAGTACTTTTAGTACAACCGTGTGACGCACTGCTCTCTTCGATTAATCTTCAATTTATAATTGTAAGTCCTCAATAAATTTTCTTCAATATCACTACCTATTCATCAGCATCTTCATTATTACACTTTCAACAACATCCTCTTTCTCAGCAGCATTTGAACCTATAGACATCACCACCCTCTTCACGGCATGCTCACCACATAAAGTAATGCTCCTCGGACAGGACGATCACCGGCTTGACTTCCCCGTCGAACCAAAACTGACAGTACACTTTCTCCGGGTCCGGGTTAGTGATCATAGATATAATCCGGACCGAAGAACCGTTATTCAACTCTCTGTCGTCGTAGTAGGCGTTGAGGAAGTTGTAGGTGGCGTTGGGCGTCGTCAGCGTCTGCCAGTAGATGTTGCTGAACCGGATGTGATCAATCCACGGCAGGCGCGCGCAGACGTTCGGGTCGGGCCAGCCGAGACGGTTGACATTCGCGCGCACGCTGTCCCAGTATTGTAGAGGCACGTTCGGAAGCTCGCGAGTCATCTTCTTGACGGGGTCCTCGGTGGTGGTGGCGGACTCGACGGTGGATGTAGACCCCAGGGTGGATGGAAGATCATCTGATGCCTTGACGGTGGATGGGGCCCCCAGGGTGGACGGTAGATCATCTGATGCCTTGACGGTGGATGGGGGCCCCAGGGTGGGTGGCAGATCATCTGACAAGGACCTCCTGGTGGGTGGCTGATCATCTGACAAGGCCGACAACAAGAGACATGGTTAACACATTGTCCGGTAGATGGAGTCATAATAACTACGACGGCTGATCAGTTTTAGGGGTGGTGCACAAAGGACTCCACGCTTCAGGGGGTGAGAGGAGGTCTGGACGCCACGTTCCCTTTCGTAGGCCTTGGGAAGATGTATTCCCAGCAGGTATTGCAGTTGAAATGGACTGAGGGATGCAAATAATCCACTATCTTAAGAGGCAAACGGAAGCGAACGGGAATCGCACGGTTCGTCAGAGCGTTTTTTTGAAATGTTGTCTTCCCACTAAATAATTTTATAAAATCAGACAGTAACGACCGATTACAGCATAATAGACTAAATATTGCCACACACTGGAGTACTTTATGATCTCTGGTACGACCTCAAAGTGTTAAATCCGATATTTTTTAAAAAAGTATAATTTAATGTGTATTTCATATTATTTACAAGCTTATCCCAGACTTTTCTTTGCAGCTTACAAATTTATTTTTAAAAATGATATGTTTTAGAAGTCAATGTTTTATTCAAAAGTTGGTCAAAAGTCGAAAGTTGGTGCGCATAGACACTTAATTTTTTTTCTTTTTGGTATTCAGCCGGTAAATATTTTGCCCCCCCCCCCCCCCCCCCCCACACTAGCCCTGGCCCTCGCGCAACTGCGGGCGCTGCAGCATCGAAGTTCCGTAACTGAGCAGGCAAACGTTTGAGTCCAGGGACGGCGCCAGGATGTTTTGCTAGGGTGGGCAGTGAGCGGAGGACAATTAATTATTCAGGGTGGGCACACATTTTTTCCTCTGAAAGTATAAAGGTGTTAGGTTAAAAGAAAGCCATGCCCCGCAGGGCGTTTTTTTTTAAATCAGTTGAAATGAATTTGGGGTGCTGAAAATACTATACTTTTGAGGTAAAGAAAGGCTAACTGGAATATCATAAAATAGTGGTGGATTGTAAAGACACCAAAAATAAAGCTTTGATCTATTTGTTAAGCGAGCGGAGCGAGCGTCTCCACTTGACTCTTGCGGCACTTTCTCTGTGTGTGTGTTTGTTTGTTTTTTGTTTTTTTGCTGGTTCAACCCAGGCCGCACCGGTCAACGTATCGATTTGAAATTTTGCACACACCTTCATCTCATACTAACTTAGACCTGTATAGTTTTTGAGAAAGATCCGTTCACAAATAAAAAAAATCGCGTTTTCCCATATAAATAGCATTGTAGGTTCGAGGAGTCCGTTGCGGCCGCCCGATGCGCTCCATTCAAAACAACTCGGAAGCAAGCAGCTGTCTATCTATTATTGTTTGAATACGTAACAATTATTTCTTTGCGGTTAGATAATAGTTAAAGCAATACATGCGAGGTTATACTTAGGGGTTATTTTATTATTTTTGAAGATGTAGTTAATAGGTATAGGTATTTATTGTTTATGAGAGTTTTAACATGCAGTCTTACTTCCAATCTTTTCAGAGGCTGAGCAAATTATTTGTAGACCGATGAAATGTCTGCTTGATTGTAGAAAACCATTGGTTGGTTGATAATTGAAATTCTGTTTATGAAATATTTATTTCATTTGTATCAGATACAATGTGTTAGGTTTGTGTTAGGTAAGCAATGTGCTAGAAGAAATAAGCTCTTTTATACGGAACGGCAAGTAACTGTTTGGATAATGTTTCTTAAATTATGTTTGCTCATATTAGCACTTAGATAATGGCCTATTTTGTGGTTTGAATCTCTGTATTTTTTATTTATAATAATTCCATAATACCTACGTACCTAAATACTGAAATAAATACACATGAGTGTGTATCATGTTGCAATGACTTGCAATAACTGTTGCAATAACTTGCAATGAGAAGCAAATTCAGCTATTTTTTATATAATTTAGTGGATCGTGCTTCTAGATTTCAGTTGTTTTAGGTATATTATTGCCGGCTTTTAAGGAATTATGGTTCGAGGTTTTGCATGTATCCGTGCTCGCTTATCAACGCCGTACACAGAGCGTTTTCCTAGTGTTATTAAATGTTTCATTATTTTATTTCATAAAAATATACCCAAAAATTAAAATTCTAATACAACAATAAAAGTGACTGAGAGTCGGGAGCCGTTGCAGTTACTAATTGACGTTTCTTCGGTTGACGCTCCACCGAAGAAGCGTCAACCGAAGAAGCGTCAACCGAAGAAGCGTCAACCGAAGAAACGTCAATTAGTTACAATAAAAGTGACTTCGATTATTATTGCCCGCGGGCAAAGGGTGGGGAGCAGACAATTTTGGGTGGGCGCGCGTCCACCTGCACCCACTCCTGGCGCCGTCCCCGTTTGTTTCAGTCTGACCTTTCAACGCCGTCATCTCAGCCTTGCTGTGGTGCTTGTAACTTCTGCCGCTCCTGTTGACATGCTTGAAGTTGACGCCGATCATAATGATGGAGACAATGAAGATGGCGCCCAGCAGGTGCACGTAGCGGAACTGGACGTCTGGACGTGCGAACATTGCGAGCTTGGCCTGCAGGATTGTTTAATCAGCAGGAGAACTCAACGTAAACACATACATATTAAATCTTAGTCACACAGGTATAAAATTTATAAAAGGTACAGGGAAAAACAAGAAAACTATTTCATACAAAAACCTAAACACATAAATATAAAGAAATACAAAAGAGAGAGCCTCCTCAGGTTACGTAAAATTCTTCTTGGCCTATGGGGGTCTTAGGGGAACATTTGAATTGTTTTATGTATTTTCACATTTTTTTATTGTATTCTCATTGATATGTAAATGTGTTTTAGTTCAACTTCAATGATTTCAATTCATAAGAGCAAGGTATAATCAGACGCCAAAAGTGCATATGTGGTAATAATTTCAGGTTGATCGGTTCAGCCGTTTAAACTGTGGCGGTGACATACACTTTTCCGGAATTCGATAAAATGATTGATAAAATATATTGACCAATAAAAAAAACTCCGTGTAAAAATACCAGCCAAGTCCCTTCAACTATAAAAACATAAAAGAATTCTACAAATTCAGCAATGAAAAGAAAAATCTATCAAAGAAAGGGCCAAGCTAAAAATTAATTTTTAAAAACAAAATAGAATATAAATAGAACAGAAGTATATGCAAAAATCAAATGTACCTAGAAATTAATATACTTATATTATAAGAAACAATGCTCCAAGTATGTTTTGTTTTTAAAATTAATTTTTGACTTGGTCCCACTCTTTGATATATCACCACTTTACACTACTGAATTTTTAGATTTTGTTGAAGAGACTTCGCTTGTATTTTTACACAGAGTGTTTTTTATGGGAATATCACTCCTTTTTAAGATTATTCTCACATCTTGTAACACTTATAGGAGCAGCAATGACTAATCCCCATAAAAAACACTCCGTGTAAAAATACCAGCCAAGTCTCTTCAAATAAAAAAAAAATAATGAAATCTAAAAATTCTGCACTGAAAAGTAGTGATATCAAAAAATTAGCCAAGTCAAAACTTTATTTGAAAATCAAAAAATACTTGGCGCATCGTGTACATAAATAGCTTGGAAGTATAAGCCAATTATAAATTATACATGAAATATACATAATGCCCTAAAAAAACGATGCGCCAAGTATTTTTTGATTTTCAAATAAAGTTTTGACTTGGCTAATTTTTTGATATCATTACTTTTCAGTGCAGAATTTTTAGATTTCATATTTTTTTTTTGTTAAAGAGACTTGGCTGGTATTTTTACACGAAGTGTTTTTTATGGGGATATCACTACTTTTTTTAGTTTATTCTTACAACTTGTGACAATCGAATGAACAATTACTAAATCCTTTAAAAAAAAAATTACCCTTTACAATTTGGTTATTCTCATGAAAAAAACAAAGGTTTCATTCCATTCGGTCAACCCAGTTCCGAGATATGGCAACACGTCGGTTTTCAAAATGGCCGCTGAACTTTCTGCACTGCCACATAGAATTTATAACTATAAAATGATGTGTATCATTTTTAGCTTTCTGAATATGTATTTATTGTATAGGAGGGGATTATAATGATTTATAAATTTGAATGACGTCATTTCCGGTCTTATAAATAGGAAATTTCTAGTTTGACTGTTCCTATTCCATAGA
Organism: Leuctra nigra; assembly: GCA_934045905.1. Taxonomy (NCBI): domain Eukaryota; kingdom Metazoa; phylum Arthropoda; class Insecta; order Plecoptera; family Leuctridae; genus Leuctra; species Leuctra nigra. The sequence goes on from OW203770.1 coordinate 22,144,529, forward strand.
GATGGCCTTCCGAATCGCTTGGCGGTAGTTTCATACCGATCAGTCAACCCGTTTTCGAGATATTACGTTTCTTCCGGTTTCAAAATGGCTGCTGAAATAACTGACCCCTTAAATTATAATTGAAACATGATTACATTTTATTATAAGCTGTCCCAAATAGTATATTTATTGCATCAAAATAAATTTGTGCGATTTTTAAAATGTGTGACGTCATTTCCGGTTTCAGTATGGGAAACTGCAAATATTATTGATGATAATACATAAAGTTGACCGTCTAAATTGTTTAGCGCTGGTTTCGTTTAAATCTATTAAGACGTTATTAGGATATGATGTCATTTCTGGTTTCAAAATGGCGGCTTCCGGTTGGTTTTATATCAAGTCAAATAAAATCACAAAAGAACATACGTTACATAAATATCAAAATAATTGGATCAAATTAGTTGCCGAAATGCCAATCGATGAATTAAATTTCATGACGTCATTTCCGGTTTCATTAACATACATTTTAGTCTGTTGCTATTGATAATCCATATAGATGACCGTCCGAATCGTTTGGCGCTATTTTCGTTCCAATCGGTCTAGCCGTTGTTGAGATATGACGTCACTTCCGGTTTCAAAATGGCGGCACAAAAAATTCATGGGGTGAAGGTTAAATCAGACGCCAAAAGTGCACACGTGGTAAAAATGTGAGATCAATCGGTTCAGCCGATTGATCTCGGTTCAGCCCCCCACCAATGGACTGCCACCTTGACGTGGTGGTGGGGCTTAAGGGGCCGGCTCACATACGAGTTGGCCCCAACCAAGTGCAGTCCAGGGTCGACCTAGTCCCATGCCCTCCCCAAATTCGCGGGCCCCTCGGGCCGGCCTCCCCCCTCGAGATGGTGATCCCCCTGAAATCGAGTCCCACCGGCCCCAAGCTCTCCACCCCCCGGTCTGTCCCCATTCTGACCTGGCTTTCCCACCAGTTTCAGACTCCCCCAGATCGGGCCCGTTAGGTCGACCCCTCCCGATGTCCTCCACTTAGTTCAACAAAGTTAAAAGTTAAAATTAATGTGCGCAATATAACCTCGTCGTTGACGCGCCGTTAAACTCTAATAATCTAATCGGTTCAGCCGTTTAGGCTGTGGCCTGTTTACCGGATTTTAGCTTCAGCCTACTCTACTGAGATTATTATTATTATTATGAAAACCGCCCTAAAACACTGTTTTCACGGCCCTCTAGCGTGCAAAGGGCGTAACCTATTGTTCCCAAATTTGGTATATGTTGTAGGGTGGGCTATAGCTCGAAATTAAGATATATCGCAACAATGTGAGATTTCCCAATTTTAAGATCCAGTAGGCCGAAAATGCCCCTTTGATGCTTACAGTAAAAGTGGGTTTGCTCCAGCCTTTATATGAGAGTGTGCGCGCCGTACGACTTGGCTGGCGTGGAGCGACCGCTCCACTAGATTCCTTTTAAAAATAAGCCATTCTAATTTGGTTACTAACAAAAGTTGCTTTAGGCACTAAATAGTGCTTAAAATGATATTACACTAGGAAAACGCTCAGTGTAACGCATTGATGAGCGAGCACAGAACATACAACGTCCCCAGTCACGATAAACGACACGGCACCAGACGATTTTCTCTTCAAATTTCCATTCTACATATGCATATAAATACTCTGGATGAATATCATATCCATTGTGTCGTGACTTTCCTACATACTTTTTCCAGCTTTTGACAAACAGTCCCATAAAATGACTCGTAAAATGACAATTAATACTTGACTGATTGGGCTTAACATGTGTAAAATTTTAGATTATGTTGGTCTTGATCACCATGCAAAATTTGAACTTAATCGGAACATTTTGATTGTCGACCAATCAGAAGATATTATTTATACCTACTTAAACCAATTGAAGTATTTGGCCTTCGTACTGCATCCGATTTGATATGCGCTAGTTTTACTGTAAATTGTGGACCGCTTGGCTGCTCTACAGGCCTTGGAGCAAAGCTTAAAGAAGGCATAGGGATGAAAATGTAGTAAATATTTCAAGATTATGGAATATAATGTCATAACTACAGATTAGACTGAAAATTTGCAAAAATACCTTAAATGTTGGCACCAATGACCATGCGAAATTTTAAGTTGGTCGGTCAATCGGTTCTAGTTTTAATTACAAAAATCACCGGAAAAATGGTTTCAAATTTGAACCAATGGGAGAATTTGGCTGAAATTTATTATGATTGGGTACAATGTTGGTAGCAATGAATTTGCTAAATTTCAAAATGATTGGACCAACCAATCGAAAGATACATTTTTTAAAATTTGAACCAATCAGGGGATTTCAAAAAAATTAGGGTCTGCAAATCTCATATTTGGTCTGGACATGTGTGCAAAATTTCAGCTCGATCGAATAAACGGTGTGACCTGTATACGAGCAGACGACAGACAAACAAAAAAACCAAACAAACAAACAAAAAAAAACAAAAAAAAACAGAGGTCCGTGCCAAAAGAGCCAAAAGGAGACGCTCGCTTCGCTCGCTCAATGAAGAAAAGCGAAAGCTTTGTTTGAATCGGTCCAGCCGCTTTCGAGATATGGTATCACTTCCGGTTACCAAAATGGCGGCTGAAATCACTGCCACCTCTAATTTATTGATATAAATGTTATGTATCATTATAAGCCTTCAGAATGTGTAGTTATTGTAGTAAGAGGATATTAACGTCTGATTATTCATTTTTATGACGTCACTTCCGGTATCGGTAATAATAAATGTATATTTGACTATTGATTTCATATAGATGACCAACTGAATCGATTGGCGTAAATTTCGTTCCGATCGGTTAAGCCGTTTTTTTTTAGATATGATGTCCCTTCTGGTTTCAAAAAGGCGGCATAAAAAATTAGTATAAGGGCAAGGTATCATCAGACGTCAATAGTGCACAAGTGGTAAAAATTACAGATCGATCGGTTCAGCCGTGCCCGCTAGCCCACAAATGGCATAACCTATTCTTCCCAAATTTGGTGTATGTAGTGGGGTGGGCCATAGCTCGAAATTCATTAAGATTCGCAACAATTGTGAGATTTCCCAATTTTAAGATCCAGTAGGCCAAAAATAAATACCATGTTATTGCTTACAGTTAAAGTGGTTGGTCTGCTCCTCATTGTATATATATAGGCATTTAACAGTATATTGAGTGAGTGTGATTGTACAGTACGACTTGGCTGAGTGGTGCGACCGCTTCACTAGATACAATGTTGCCTACTTATCGAATTAGGTCACCACTCTTATCATTAGAAAGAGAAAAACTTATTCATTAAAAATACCTTCAAATTTATTCTTATGATAATTTATTTGATAGGGAGTTGCCTACTAAGCGAATGAGGACACAACAATTATCATTTGAAAGTGATAAACCCTTTCATAAAAGTAACTCATGCAAAATATTATGAAGACAAATGCCGAAAGAGGAAAACACTTAAGATAACTAGGAAAACGCTCTGAGTAACGCGTTGATGAGCGAGCACGGATACGCGCAACACCTCGAACCGAAATTATGTTTATCGAAAATGGCCTTAAAAGCCAATAATTCTTGACTTTCGTCACAGATTTGTATGAAAATCTCCAACAATTCCTAAAATATTGGTCCCAATAACCACGCAAAGTTTTAAGTTGATCGATTCATAGATCGATTGAACCTTTATGGTTGAACGATTCCTTGTTAATTTCCAAAAATCACAGGATATCGAGAAGAAGAAGAATAAGAAGAAGGAGAAGAAGAACAAGAAGAAAAAAGGAAGGAGGGGAGGAGGATGAGAAGGAAGACAAATGTGACAGGCCTGGCTAGCCGGCATTACTAAATGTATTTAGCCTATAAGAAATTTTTACTCTACCTAGTGTGGAATTAAGTGTTTATAAATGTAAATAAATATGTGATAATAAAAAAAAAAAATATCAGTTTCATAATACGTTTGAAAGTTTCTGCTCTAACAACCTTGAAGTGAAGATTCGAAGATTCCGTGAAATATGAAATTCGAGAAATATGATAGCCAACACGCAAAATATCCGTAAACTGTCGATAACTTTTGAATTTAAACACAGTTTATAGTCTGAAAATTGTCAAAAATACAGATAATGTTGGACCCGATGACCATGCAAAATTTTAAGTTGATCGGTCAAACGGTTCTGGTTTAAATTTCAAAAAGCACATGAAATATTTTTTTTAATTTTAACCAATGGGAGGATTTGGCTGAAAATTTGTAAAATAAGAGACAATGTTGGTCCTAATGACCATGCAAAATATAAGGTCGATCACATTTGTCGAAGTCCATTTTCATTTTTCAGCCTATCAGGAGATGTTTATTTAAATTTCAACCAATTCATGGATTTCAAAAAAATTAGGGTCTGCAAACAGAGAAGGTTGGTTTTACATGTGTGCAAAATTTCAGATCGATCGGTGAAACGGTGCGACCTGTGTGTCGGCTATAAGCAGCCAAAAACTAAAACAAAAACAAAAACAAAAAACAAAAAACAAAAAACAAAAAAACAGAGGTCCGTGCCAAAAGAGCCAAAAGGAGACGCTCGCTTCGCTCGCTCAACAATAGAAAACAATAGCAGACATATTAAACGAGTTAGCCTAATATGGGATTCCTGTTTCCTGACGCAATTCCAGTTAAAATGTTTGTCCGGCAAAGTTTGACTGATTGTTTTAATAACTCTACTTCTAGTGATAATTATTCAGAAAGTTTCGTACAAGTATATCGTGCCTACTATACATGGTTACTTTTAAATAATCTTGATGTAAAAACCTTGCGATAGGAATTGAGTCCTATCAAAGCAAAATGCGCCTACTCCCCTTTACAACCAATTACTTCCGTTATTGGTAATTAATTAATATTTGATATTAATATTAATATTTGTGATAAGCATGAAAATTAAAAAAAAATGTTTATAAACTTGAAAATTGTGTTTGAAAAGAATAACATTGTGTGCCATTTTTCGATTCATTGAAAGTACATTTAAAATACGATGTTGTGTCATGTCACTGACGTTTATAAAACGTGTTTAACAATAATGATCTCATTTCGATCGTAAATTAATCTGTGTTGACTTATATGCTATGAAATTCTTCGAATTTGGTTTGCGAGGAGGGATGGCGAAACCAACGAAGGGCGAAACCAATTCCCTGCAGGCTCAGCCGGGGTCAAGAGGTTGCGAGTATGCAGAATTCATAACAAAAATATTTACACTCTAAAGTACTACCAGCTGGTAAAATATAAGTTTGTGCTTAATAGATATTTTATGAATTGCAGGTAAATGATAAGCGCTATAATTTTGAATAAAATATGGTTAGGAAGAGTGATATTTATTTGATATTTCATCATAAGCTTAATCCTGGGTTGCACTTAGTTTGCTCACACCGAATATATGAAGATGAAAATCGATCACTCTAATACAGACTCGCCAAGTGTCGCAAGGTCATTCTTTTATGTATCAATTCAAGACCATACGCGTTAGGCTAGATGTTCCAACACTGCGTCAATGTGCTTAAATCCCCGATCATGAATGATAGTAAAATTTTGATTTTTGGGTTCACTGGTCCTTTAATCCGCATGTAGCGAGAAAAAAAACAGATAAAAAACATGCAAAATTCTTCAAAACCTCATGCTGCAGGCATCTTTAAAGCATGTTTAAAACCAAAACTGGGCTTCTCCTGCTAAATCCAGGTACACGTTTTAGGAAGCATAAGTCGCCTTATTCTCTAAATAAAGACTCTATGGGTAGAGCGATTCTTTCAACACTCGTATAATCCACGCATTTTCAACCTATTTAAATTTCGCGCGAAGCTTGTCCTTAAGGGCTGGCTAGTGAGTTTGACCTTGAAGAGTTTTTTAATCGATTTTTATCAATATCTTAAACCAATGTAATTGTTCACAAAATAAGGCTTTGTACGAGTATTCAGAAGAGTTCAATAAAATAATTCCATAGCTTGTAATGGTTTATTAGATTTACTTTGTCCTACAGACGTTTAGTGCCAGAAAATTAGTAAAATTATGGTACTAAACATCTGTTGGACAAAATAAATCTAATAACTTATTCTCAGCTATGAAATTATTTTCATTAAACTGTTCTGAATACTCGTACAAAGCCCTATTTTTTTAACAATTACATTGGTAAAAGATATTGATAAAAATCGATTAAAAAACTCTTCAAGGTCACGCTCACTACTCAGCCCTCTTAAAGAGTTTGCCGAGGATTGGGGTGCATGACGTCAGCTTTTGGAAACTTGGAATTCCAAAAAAGACAATCGTTTGTGCTGGTTTGTGCCGTAAAAAGTTTCTTTTGTGTCAAGTCCTTCAACCCAATAAATTTTTAAAAAGTGTGGATCAAAAAATGGTTGAAGGGGTTACACAGTGAAGTCACAGTGTGACTTTAAAACACAGTGTAAGTCACAATGAATTTCTATTAAAATTTTAAACCTTCAACACTTGATACTTCAAATTAAATATTGTTCCATTGATAGTTAGTAATTCTACGTTTCATGATTTCCCTGAGTCAAGATCAAAATATAAATTATGATTATAAACTATAAATTATAAATTATAAATTATAAATTTATAAATTATAAATTATGATATAATGATAATGAATTATGATACCTTATAAAATGCAATCAAATATATTACAATAATTCTAACTAATAATTTCATTCCGCAAACACTGGACGTGGTCATTACGTCATGTATCCAAAATTTCAGATCGATCAAAGGAAATTGCAAAATAATGATTTTCAGCCACCATGGAATTATCCCCATAAAATGTATCCTGAAATTGTAAAATGTTTGTGAGGATAGCGCATGCTCCCACACTGAACTAGAAAATCTTTTTTTCAAATGCGAAAATATACAAAGATTGCGATAATTCCCTGTACACCATTAATTACCTGACATATTTCGCATGTTGTATAGGTAAAAAAATAAACATAATTACCTGTACCCACTCAAAGATAAAATAAGAATAAAATAACGGTTCTGCGATTTCAGACTACCTCCACTGGCCACCTCTGAGTCAACACTCTATGTTTAGTTTCACTACACCAAATATTGTATAGCCGTTTTACACTGTTTTATCATATTGATAATATGAAGGGCCGGCATAAGGTATAATCTAATGTACGCGAAAACTGATAACTCAGTCCGGAAAATTTTCTACACTTCATGGTCATTTGAATATATAGAATGTAATATAATACATAAAAGACATAGCATAACGTAACATGATAAAATGAATGAGTCTCCACTCTGAAATCGCTGGAGACAGGCGCGTAGGAACTACTTTTATCATGACGGGGGGGGGGGAGAGGGGGGGGGGGGGGGACTGCGACTCCCGGAAGGAGGGTCTGGGGGCGAAGCGACTCAGTTTTAGCTTGCAGGGCTTTTTTTATTGAGCGAGCGAATCGAGCGACTCTTTTTGACTCTTTTGACACGGCCTGTTTTTTATTTTGTTGTTTATTTGGCTGCTACCTGGAGCAATAGAAGTAGATCCGTTTCACCGATCAATCTGAAATTTTGCACATATGTAGACAACCTTCTCTGTTTGCAGACCCTATTTTTGAAATCCATTCATTGGTTAAAATTTAAATAAATATCTCTTGATAGGCTAAAAAATGAAATAATCTTCGATAAATCTGATCAATCTCATTTTTGCATAATCATTAAGACCAACAATGTTTCTTATTTTACAAATTTTCATCCCTATCAGTTAAGAACGTATGCACTTTTTGCCATTTTTAATAACTATCAGAAATGAAGAATCGAAATTACTCTCGTTAGGATCCACCCACTGCAACATGAATCTGATTTGCTTTGTATCTGATATCTGATCTGATTTGCTATTTTCCCCATTTCCGGTTCGAGAATTTGCACGTTCCCGTGCTCGCTCATCGACACGATACACCGAGCTTTTTCCTAGAGAATTGAACAATTAAAGATTGATTCTGGGGCTCTTAAATGCACGAACTGAAGCAAATTACCCACCAATAGTTGACCCGCAGGGCGTTTTTTCGAATATAAACAATCTAACTGGAATATTGGGATGAAAGCTCAAAGCTCAAAGTACAACAAAGAACCTCCCATAATGTTTCCTCGCAGGACTTTTTTAGAATTTAAGCAATTTATAAGTGATTCGGGATGCTAAACTGAATTTTGTATGGGGAATGGGGGTCAGTCTGCTCGAGTGGGGGGGGGGGGATGATAATCCAACCCCCCCCCCCCCCTTCCTAAGCGCCTGTGATAAATAACAAAACTTAATTCGTCTGGCGTACCGTCAAATTAAACGAACGTATAAAGTCAGGGAGTTACAGGTAAAGCTATTCGTTTACATTGTTTCCCCAAAAATAGTTTTATTTCTTCCCAACTGTAATATTGATCCCCATAAAAAACACTCCGTGTAAAAATACCAGCCAAGCACTTCAACTTAAAAAAATAGAAGAAATCTAAAAATTCAGCACTGAAAAGTAGTGATATAAAAAAATTGGCCAAGTCAAAACTTTTCAAAACATACTTGGCGCATCGTGCATATAAATAGTATAGAAGTAGGCCGGAAATCAATTATACTTATCTATACATATAATATATCTATAATGCCTTAAAAAAACAATGCGCCAAGTATTCTTTGAAAAGTTTTGACTTGGCCAATTTTTTGATATCACTACTTTTTTGTGCTGAATTTTTAGATTTCTTATATTTTTTTTAAGTTGAAGTGCTTGGCTGGTATTTTTACACGGAGTGTTTTTTTATGGGGATATCACTCCTTTTTTCAGTTTATTATTACACCTTGTAACATATTGTGGCACCAAAGATTATAATTCTTTTAAAAAATAAGATTTTGTGATTTGGTTGCTAAGAAAAGTTGGGCTTGTTACTGTGTTTATGCTATAAATAATATGTTACGAAGTATAGCGAAAGTTTCGTTCCAATCGGTCCAGCCGTTCTCGAGTTACGGCATCACTTCCGGTTTTCAAAATGGCGGTTGACATCACTGCCACCTAAAATTTGTATCTATAAATGTTATGTAACATTTTAAGCCTTCTGAATATATAGATATTGATATAAGAGATGATTTTAGTCAGATTTGTCATTTTTATGACGTCATTTCTGGTTGTTTAGGTTATAGAACATTTCTTCTTCGACTATTGGTATTCCTTATAGATGACCTTCTACATCGAATGGCGCTAATTTCGTTCTAATCGGTCCAGCCGTTTTTGATATATGACGTCACTTCCGGTTTAAAAATGGTGGCACAAAAAATTTATAAGAACAAAGGTATCATCAGACGCCAAAAGTGTACATGTGGTAAAATTTTTAAATGGATCGGTTCAGCCGTTTAGGCTGTGGCGGTGATAGCAACGTTTCCTGATATCTGAATCTGAATCATCGTCATCATCATCATCATCAGATAGCTTTGAAAAGGGGTGTAATTTCACTATTTTCACGGCCCTCTAGCTCGCAAACGGCAACACGTATTGTTCCTAAATTTGGTATATGTTGTCAGGTGGGCCATAGCTCGAAATTAAGTTATTTCGCAACAATGTGAGATTTTCCAATTTTAAGATCCAGTAGGCCGAAAATGCCATGTTGTTGCTTACAGTAAAAGTAGTTGGTCTGCTCCTCAGTTTATTAGGCATTTACGGTATGTTGAGTGACTGTGAGTGTACAGTACGACTTGGCTGGGTGGAGCGACCGCTCCACTAGATCAAACAACATGATGATACAAGATATTACATTTTCGGAAAATTCTTTAAACTGGCTCATGCTCAAAAGAAGTTGCGTCCGCAAGTAGATATTTGCAGATGTCAGTCCACAACACCACACGACCTTATGGACGGAATCCTGTAGACTCTGGACACTTGCGTCGATAAATCAAAAGCAAAAGCCTTCTTCCAGCTATACTCGTCTACTATTGCCGAGGACACACGCATGAATGTGGGTTGTAAAAGAGAAACTCGTGATATTCCTTCATGAAGATATCAAGTCCTGTATAGCTTTTACGATAAAGAGTGGTTGATTATTATGGAAATAAATTCATGCTTTTAGTACAGGAAGAACTAAATAAAATGCCCGAATAAAAGTCTCCGATATATTATATCTGGAGCTAATTAACTTTTTGAAACCATCTCCCCTAAAAGGATGTCTCAAAACTTTCATAAAAATTCCATTTAAATAACGTGTGGCATTTAGGCGGGGAAAAAATCACCAAAACATAAAACAAAATCATATTAATCTAATATCCCTATAAACTTAATTAACATCCTATTTATACCATGGCAAATATTTTGTTGCCTCCGCAATATCAATGACGTCAATGTCAATTTTGCTGCTTCTTAATAAGACGAATAATTTCTGAATTCGAAAATCTTTGTAAATCGATTACATGAAAACTAAATCGAGCGAAGCGAGCGTCTCCTTTTGGCTCTTTTGGCACGGAACTTTTTTTTTTTTTTTTAGCTGTTAACTGGAGCAATGGAAGTCGCACCGTTTCACCGATCGATCTGAAATTTTGAACACATGTAGAGACAACCTTTTCTGTTTGCAGACCCTAAATTTTTTTGAAATTCAATCATTGGTTAAAATTTAAATAAATATCTCCTGATGGGCTGAAAAATGAAAACGGTCTTCGATAATTCTGATCAAATTCATATTTTGCATTCATTAAGACTAACATTGTCTCTTATTTTACAAAATTTCATCTTAATCAGTTACGAACGTATGAACTTATTGACATTTTTAATATCTGTCAGTAATGAAGTATCGAAATGAATGTTTTCCAGTGCTAATTCAATAGACAACACCATAAATTATCTAGTTAGCTCTGCTTTTCAAAAAATTTCATATGCAGTTCCGTGATCCAAGTATCTATTATGGTTATGATCCATTGTTGAAAAACCATAATAGGTACTTAGATCACGGTACTGCATATGAATTTTTTTGAAAAGCAGAGCTAACTAGATAATTTATGATGTTGTCTGCCATATTTACCAGGGTGCTTAGATGCTATTTTCAAGTTTTTATGAAAAGCATACTTTTATATTAATTGAGTGATCATATTTCAATTCAATATGGAAGTATATGTTTTCTGTGCGTTGTATACGCATTTCCGGTTCGAGAATTTGCACGTACCCGTGCTCGCTCATCAACGCGTTACACCGAGCGTTTTCCTAGTATAAGTTAAAACATAATATTATTACCTTTCTATATTGTTCAGGGTTCAATGCTCTAAAAATAAATCAAAGTAATGGTTTCTTGAAATTCAATTTTAATGAATTCAAATGCTACAAGACATTTCAATGTGTATAGGTCCCAAATAATGACTTATGAGTCACTAACATAATTCAATTACAATCTCTAAGTAGATGGGGGGTAGATGGTAAGTAGACCATGTACCATTCAAATTACTTTATGTACCTTCCAATTTTTTTTTTCAATTTCAATTATCTTTATTTGCATCTTTAAGTACAAAAAGGCGACATTCAGCAATGTGGGAATCGACTGAGAAGCTCAGCGGCTCCCTGCTGATCTGCCATGTAATTACATGACCGAATTAATTTGAACACTATTTTCTAAATTAATTTAATTCCTACAAAGTAAGTCCAAAACAATTTAGCAAACATGATAATTTCGTCTGGTTTAATCTGTTTTTTCAACTGTAACTTCAACATTTGTAACTTTTTTTTTCCTAATGAATGAATATGTTTGAAACTTTTACATATTTAATTTTGGTATGTTTCTCATTATGTGTTCTAATTTCATCTATAATAGTTTCGATATAGTTATCAATCAGGGTCATTTTTTGGCGCCATCTTGGGAAAACGTTCTAGAATAGATCTCCAGGGGCCCTATTCCTGAAATAAGTGAGAGTGAGTATGAGAAAAATAGTGACAAAATTGTTATCAACCAATAAGAATCCAGCAGGCTTAGATTCTATTGGCTGATACCGATTTTCTCACTATTTTTTTCTCATACTCACTCTCACTTTTTTCAGGAATAGGGGTCCAGGGGGGCTATTCTAAATTCCCTTGTCGTCTCGTATCAATTGATACGGCGTCACTACGTGTTAAATAGATAGCACTCCAGTGTGCAGTGAGCCCGTATCACGTGAAACGAGACGACACGGGAATTTAGAATAGCCCTCCTGGGCCCTCATTCACGTACATTGTCCTTATCCTTGTCTACCCCGGGGTAGCCTACCACTTGCTTACCACCTCGGGGTAGTGAATGACACATTCGTATTCACGAAGCAGTGGTATATTGGTGGTAGGTCACTGCCTACTTGAAATTTGAATAGTGTAAATAGAACGTAAATTTTAAGTAGGCAGTGGATTATTCCACCAATCAGATTCAAATATCATGTTCTGCGCGCGTGCATTTGTCTTTATTAAAATAGTGACAGTTCAATTCCAAACGATAAACTATACAAATACGGAATGAAATGTGTTAGTTCAATAAAATCTGGTGCAACAATAGTTTTCTACGGTGAATTCAGTGTTAACTTAACTCTGCAACATAAAAATATGAAGTTTATTACTTATATCTAGTGTTTAAGAAAATGTTTTGGAGGTTATGGTCCATGGATTGACTTACTAGAACCAATAATACTATCCGATATTGTGTGGAATGACTAAATAAACATGAACTAACATAGAAAACGTAAGTAAAAGACAAATTAGATACAATAAACACACAACACAGCTGATCAGATGACGACGCGAAGGAATTACATCAAACAGTTGTTTTGACAGACATGTCAAGTTAAAAATGGCCACCAATAAGTTACCACCAACTTCAAACTTGGTTACCACGGCTTACCCCTGCCTCGAGGTAGGGGTAGACTCTACCCCGGGGTAAGACATGATAACTTCTTCGTGAATACCGATACCACTGCCACCCGGTCTACCACGCCTTACCACTCGCTATCATGGCTTACCCCATGTACGTGAATGAGGGCCCTGGTGTACTCGGAAAATCTAAAATTCAAGTAAATGGTGATCTGCAATCCTCAGGGACTCGCTTTCAACCCGCTTTAACGGCTACCATGATATATTGTACGTGACGGGACAGAACTGCTTCCTCATCAGCACCATGGCCTGTGTAGACTGCGGCTTGTAATTCTTGTCCGACTTGATCGCGTTCCACAAGTGCACTCCATGGGCTTCTTCAATCTTCTTCATCACCTCGTCACTCTTCGTTTCATTGTAGAAGTTCTCCCAGGAATACATGATGGGGAAGAAGACATTGGAGTGAAGAGCGACGAAGCCCTGGCAGTTGTTGGTGTCGTTTGCGTTCGCAATCATTTTATCAACCTGGGAGAAAACAATTTTGATAAGCTTTGCAATGTCTAATTTATATGACATTATGTTCATTAGTTGATAACATAAAGTATTGTACACACAATGCTATGCATTCACATTTTGCAATTTCTAACACTTCTTAGAAGTGTACAATAACCGAATTCAGACGCAGACACTAGAAGACATACTACATCTTCTTCCCTTTGATTACACTTGTTTAGACGGAACGAATGCGAGACGTTTCCTATATCTAGTGGAGCGGTCGCTCCACGCCAGCCAAGTCGTACGGAGCGCGCACACTCTCATTTAAAAAGGCTGGAGCAACCCACTTTTACTGTAAGCATTAAAGTGGCATTTTCGGCATGGATCTTAAAATTGGGAAATCTCACATTGTTGCGAAATATCTTAATTTCGAGCTATGGCCCACCCTACAATATATACCAAATTTTGGGAACAATAGGTTACGGCCTTTGCGAGCTAGAGGGCCGTGAAAATCGTGTTTTAGGACGGATTTAATCATCATATGGCGTTTTCCACTGGCTGCACTGGGCTGCACTAGTTTTGCTCTCTGTTTGAAATTTGCATTGAATGTTGTATGGTGACGTCATTTCAGTGCAACCCTGGACCCTTACCTAAAATATCGCCAAATTTCAGTAGCACCGTGTTAATGTAGCACGATCGGCTAGTTGCCATGACGACAATGTTAATTCTTATAGCTAAAACTTTTAAGGGGACAGTGTAGCGAAGGATTAACATGTAAATTTGTATCTACTTTAGGAACATTTTTCTCAGCCATCTTTAGAGCAAATGTCCTGAATTTTTTATATATTGTAGATCGTTCTATGATTAATGAAACATGCCTTGGATAATACAGTCACTTTAAGAAATTTTATGGTATACATTTTTTTGTTACACATAATTATTTTACAAAATTATTATTTTGGTTAATAATTAATTGCAGACGAATGAAATGTCCCTCATGGTTCGTAGAGGCATGTCTTCTAGTTTATACCAATGTTTATTTATACAAAAAAATCAGGACTCTATCTCTTATAGTTTAAGAAATAATTGTTCCTAAAGATTGTAAAATGCTCAAAAGGAGAAAAATTACTCTGAAGTTAAAGCACACAAATTCAGGCTATGTAAAATAGAGGGAAATGCAAAACAGGTAGACTGCGTAACATTTTTATTCATACTTCTAATTAGGGATGGTACTTTTAACAAATAATTTTCAAACAGATAAAACGTTAATAGAAAATAATTAACATTAAAAAAAATATATAATTTTTGTAAAATTTTTGCCTACACTGTCCCCTTAAAACAAGTTGTGCTACAGTAACACGGTGCTACTGAAATATGGCGCTATTGAGGTACGGGTCCTGGTGCAGCCAGTGGAAAACGCCATTAGTAGGTAGTAGTAGTAGTCTCCTGCAAATCAAATCCGGTAACAAGGCCACAGCATAAACGGCTGAACCGATTGATCTCACATTTTTACCACGTGTGCACTTTTGGCGTCTGATTTAACCTCAGCCCCATGAATTTTTTGTGCCGCCATTTTGAAACAGAAAGTGACGTCATATCTCAACAACGGCTTAACCGATTGGAGCGAAAATAGCGCCAAACGATTCGGACAGTCAACGAATGGATTATCGTTAGCAAAAGACAAAAATTATGTAACGAAACCGGAAATGGCACCATGAAATTTGAAATACTTTATCGATTGGCATTTCGGCAACAAAGGTTGATCCGATTATTTTGATATTTATGTAATGTATGTACTTTTGACATCTGATTTGACTTGTTATAAAACCAACCGGAAGCCGCCATTTTGAAACCGGAAGTGAAATCATATCTCAATACAGGCTAAATAGATTTGAATGAAACCAGTGCTAAGCAATTTAGACGGTCAACTTTATGTATAATCATCAGTAATATTTGAAGTTTCCTATACCGAAACCGGAAATAACGTCACACATTTTAAAAATCTCACAAATTAACATTTTGATGCAATAAATAAACTATTTGAGACAGCTCATAATAAAATGTAATCATGTTTAAATTATAATTCAAGGAGTCAGAGATTTCAGCCGCCATTTTGAAACCGAAAGAAACGTCATCTCTCGAAAACTGGGAGACAGATCGGTATAAAACTAGCGCCAAACGATTCGGAAGGCCACCTCTATGGAATAGGAACAGTCAAACTAAAATTTTTCTATTTATGAGACCGGATATGACATCATTCAAATTTATAAATTATTATAATCACCTCCTATAGAATAAATAAATATTCAGAAAGCTTCAAATTATACACATCATTTTATAGATATAAATTCTATGTGGCAGTGCAGTAAGTTCAGCAGCCAATTTGAAAACTGGTGTGTTGCCATATCTCGGAACTGGGTTGACCGATTGGAATGAAACCTTTGCTATTCTTCATGAAACAAAAACATTTAAAGCAAATATTTAGGACCATACGCAGTTTTTCATTGGTAGTAACCAATTTAAAGGGTGATATTTTTTTAAGGATTTAGTATTGTTCATTCAATAAGTGTCACAATTTGTAAGAATAAACTAAAAAAAGGAGTTATATCCCCATAAAAAACACTCCGTGTAAAAATCCAGCCAATTCTCTTCAACTAAAAAAAAAATGAAATCTAAAAATTCTGCACTGAAAAGAAGTGATATCAAAAAATGAGCCTAGTCAAAACTTAATTGAAAATCAAAAAATACTTGGCGCATCGTTTTTTAAGGGCATTATAGGTATACCATATTTGTATATTTGATGTATATTTTATATCTGGCCTACTTCTAAACTATTTATGTTATACACGATGCGCCAAGTATTTTTATTTTTATTTTCAATTCAAGTTTTGACTTAGCTCATTTCTTGATATCACTACTTTTCAGTGCAGAATTTTTTGATCTCATATTATGTTTTTTTTAGTTAAAGAGACTTGGCTGGTATTTTTACACGAAGTGTTTTTTTATGGGGTTCATTCTTACTGTAACGATTGGTTCCTATCAGCTCCCATGCACTACACAATAGGAACCAATAGGAGCTATAAGGAAATGTATCTTTCTAGAAAATTATCTGGAATGAAATCAAATTCAGAAGATGATTGATGAGGCTGTATTAAATAAAATCGTGTTTAAGTCGCAACGAATCTAATACTATTTTATTTAATACCAAAAAAATTACTTTATTGGATTTATAACGGCAAATAACGCGAAATCAACTCACCTGTCAGATTGCAGTATGAATTATTATTGTTATAGATATTATTTTCAAGGTACCTAGAGTTATTAGTGACCTGATTTCAATAAACCACACCTATACCTTTAGTCAATCGACCTTTTAAATCCTGAAAATATAGCAATCCATCTTCCCCGACAACTCTTTTGCTTACATCAGTGTAATTACATATCTGGTGAAGTACCCGCGAGATGGCTCCAGGTCCGTTATGGGCCCATTGGTCACCCCGGAAGGTTGTGCGCAGTTCTAAACGACGTTTTCAGCAAACATCTTGCCTACACTGTCTACTGACATGCCCAAGGCAGCATTCCCCATCCAGCTACCCACTTCATGGCAGGCCCAGTTCGGAGGAAGATCGCCGAAGTTTCTGTTCAGGGAAATGCAACCCCATAAAAGACACTCCGTGTAAAAATACCAGCCAAGTCTCTTCAACTATAAATAATAGAAGAAATCTAAAAATTCAGCACTGAAAAGTAGTGATATCAAAAAATGGGCCAAGTCAAAACTTAATTTTTAAAACCAAAATACACTTGGCGCATCGTGTATATAAATAGTAAAGAAGCATATGCAAAAATCAAATGTACCTAAATATATATAATATACCCATCCTTAAAAACGATGCGCCAAGTATATTTTGGATTTTAAGATTAATTGTTTTGACTTGGTCCATTTTTTGATATCACTACTTTTCAGTGCTGAATATTTAGATTTCTTCTATTTTTTATAGTTGAAGAGACTTGGCTGGTATTTTTACACGGAGTGTTTTTTATGTGGATATCACTCATTTTTTTAGTTTATGTACACAACTTGTAACACATATTAGAGCAACAATTACTAATTCCTTTAAAAAAAAACGCTATTTCCGAATTTTCTGTATTTTTACACGGAATGTTTTTTATGTGGATATCACTCCTTTTTTAGTTTATTTACACAACTTGTAACACATATTAGAGCAACAATTACTTATTCCTTTAAAAAAATACGCTATTTCCGAACTGGTTACTACGAAAAATTGTGTTTTTGTGCTAAATATATATGCTTAAGATGTTATCCATGAAGAATTGCGAAAGCATCATTCCAATCGGCCCAGCTGTTTTCGAGATATGGCATCACTTCCGGTTTTCAAAATGGCGGAATAAATAACAGCCACCTAGAATTTATTTCTATAAATGTTATGTACCATTATAAGCCTTCTGAATATGTAGTTATTATATTAAGAGGCTATTAAAGTCTAATTCCTCATTTTTGGTAATAGTACATTTCTTTTTTGACTATTGGTATTTCATATAGATGACCATCTGAATCATTTGGCGCTGGTTTCATTCCGATCGGTCTTGCTGTTTTCGAGATATGACGTCACTTCCGGTTTCAAAATGGCGGCTTCCGGTTGGTTTTATAAAAAGGCACCTCAGACGCCAAAAGTTCACATATGGTAAAAATTTAAGATCGATCGGTTTAGCCGCTTAGGCTGTGGCGGTGACAGCGGTGTTTCCTGATATCATTACTATCATCATCATCATCATCATCTAAAGATCAAAGTGATGTAATTTCACTGTTTTCTCGGTCCTCTAGCTCGCAAATGGCATAACCTATTGTTCCCAAATTTGGAATATGGGGTTGGGTGGGCCTAGCTCGAAATTAAGATATTTTGCAACAATGTGAGATTTTCCAATTTTAAGATCCAGTAGGCCGAAAATGCCATGTTGTTGCTTACAGTAGTGTTTGGTCTGCTCCTCAGTTTATCTAGTGGAGCGGTCGCTCCATGCCAGCCAAGTCGTACGGCGCGCACACTCTCATATAAAAAGGCTGGAGCAACCCACTTTTACTGTAAGCATCAAAGAGGCATTTTCGGCCTACTGGATCTCAAAATTGGAAAATCTCACATTGTTGCGAAATATCTTAATTTCGAGCTATATGGCCCACCCTACAACATATACCAAATTTGGGAGCAATAGGTTACGCCCTTTGCGCGCTAGAGGGCCGTGAAAACCGTGAAATTGTACGGCTTTCAGATAATTGAGCGAGCGTAGCGAGCGTCACCACGGTACTCTTATGGCACTTTCTCTGTGTGTTTTTTTTTTTTTTGTGGTCACAGCCCAGGTCTAACCGCTCAAGCAATCGATCTGAAATTTTGTACACATACTAACGTACTCTATGCGGTCCCTGGGATCGTTTTTGAACGGGCTCTCGTGATTGGTTCAAATTTAAAAAAAAATTATCTTTCGATTGGTTACTTCGATCAATTTGAAATTTAGCAAAAACATTGCAACCAACATTGTACCCAATCATAAAAAGTTTCAGCCAAATCCTCCCATTGGTTAAAATTTAAACCCATTTTTCATGTGATTTTTGACATTTAAACTAGAACCGTATGACCGATCAACTTAAAACTTCGCGTGGTCATTGGTACCAACATTTTAGATATTTTTGCTAATTTTCAGTCTAATCTGTCGTTATTTTCAAAAGTTTTGTCATTTTTAGGTCATTTTATTCCATAATCTTGAAAAATGTATACTAAATTGTCATCCCTGCCTTCTTTAAGCTTCTGTTCCAAGGCAAGGCCTGTAGAGCAGCCAAGCTATACACAATGTACAGTAAAATGAAAGCATTTTTGAGCTTGCGCATAAAATCGGATGCAGTACGAAGGCCAAATCCTCTACTTGGTTTAAGTTTCAATAATGTCTTCTGATTGGTCGACAATAAAAATGTTCACATTAAGTTCAAATTTTGCATGGTGATCAAGACCAACTTAATATTAAATTTTACATATTATTGTAAGCCCAATCAAAGTATTAATTGTAATTTTACGAGTTTAGTATGGGATGTCACAAGAGATTTCTGGAGAAAGTATGTAGGCAAGACATCACGACACAATGGATCTGTTATTCATCCAGAGTATTATGGAGATTGAAAAATTGCATAGAAAATCGTCTTGTGCCGTGTCGTGCATCGTTACTGTGGGGATGTTGCATGTTCTGTGCTCGCTCATCAACGCGTTACACTGAGCGTTTTCCTAGTAATAATAATGATGATGATTCATCTTCCAATAAATTCCGCGGTCTCCGCCACAGCCTAAGCGGCTGGGTTGATTGACCCTAAATTTTCACCACATATACAGCTCGTCTGCCTGATGATACCTTGCCCTTATAAATTTTATGTGCCGCCATTTTGAAACCGGAAGTGACGTCATATCTCAAAAACGGCTTAACCGATAGGAACGAAATTTGCGCCAATCGATTCAGACGGTCCTCTATATGAAATAACAATAGTTAAATTAAAGTTGTCTAATTACTGAAACCGGAAATGACGTCATAGTTTAGCGAAATCTGCCTAAATTCACTTCCTTTTATATAAAAACCAACTACATATTCAGAAGGCTTATAATGAAATATTAGTATTTATATACGCTTTCAGCCGCCATTTTGAAAACCGGAAGTGATGGCATATCTCGAAAACTGCTGGACCTATTGGAACGATGCTTTCGCAATTCTTCATGGCATATCACTTTAAGTTTATATTTAGCTCCAACAATATTTTTTTTAGTAACTAATTCGGAAATGGCGTATTTTTTTAAAGGAATTAGTCATTGTTGCCCCAATAAGTTTTACAAGTTGTGTAAATAAACTAAAAAAATAAGTGATATCCCCATAAAAAAACACTCCGTGTAAAAAAAACAGCCAAGTCTCTTCAACTAAAAAAAAAATTATGAAATCGAACAATTCTGCACTGAAACGTAGTGATATCAAAAAATGAGCCACGTCAAAACTTTATTTGAAAATTAAAATATACTTGGCGCATCGTTTTTTTAGGGCATTGTAGGTATAGGTTCTATAAGTATATGTATTTATATCTAGCCTATACTTCTAAGCTATTTATATACACGATGCGCCAAGTATTTTTTAATTTTCAAATAAAGTTTTGACTTGGTTCATTTTTTGATATCACTACGTTTCAGTGCAGAATTGTTCGATTTCATAATTTTTTTTTTAGTTGAAGAGACTTGGCTGTTTTTTTTTATACGGAGTGTTTTTTATGGGGTTATGCATTTACGGTATGTGAGTGAGTGTGAGCGTACAGTACGACCTGGCTGGGTCGAGCGACCGCTCCACTAACTTTTAGATCAACTAAGGAGATTAATATTCTTGTTTAGTTTTGTTTATTTCTTCATGTTTTTCCTTTCACCATTCTATGGAATAACTTCATTGGAATGAGTCCATCTATTCCCACAAATAAGTGATACGTGGTGGAGCCACTTCTGGCAAGATGGCTACTATTAGGTTCACATATTAATTTGTTTGTTTTTACATTTCGTGTTTCCATAAAGCAGTGAAAAAACAAAAACAACTGAAATTGATATTTAGCTATAAATATACTTTTTTGGCCATAACAAACAACTTTATCAACTATTTGTATTTATATTTATGCAAATGCGCCCTTAATAGCCGCCATTTACCTAGTACCACGAAATCCACCAGAGGTCAGTTGTGTTCCTTATTTTCTCGAATAGGAACGGAAAAGAACACAGCTCAGTGACTGAACTAAGTCTGTTGTTGGCTGATTGTCTTCGATATTCTATGGTTCTAATTCTTAGTGGATAGTAATGATAGAAAATATGAACTTTTTATAGACCATTTTTCATGTGTTTGTTCCTGAGACACCTAGTACTGGTAAAAATATATCAGGCTTACTTCGTGATGATGAAGTCCATGTCCAGGTAAACTCCACCGTACTTCAACAACGTCACAACACGCAACACGTCGCTGGCGTGTTCTGTCGGGGATGTCGACGCCGTCAAATTCCCGGACTGATAGAGTTCCTCCAGAGGTGTGTCCTTGAACATGCTGCTCACATTCTGGTACCAGATATACACGTTGGGCAGCGCGAGGGTCTCTTGGGCGAATTGCGATGAACGGTTCAGACTTCCCTTATCTAGCGGGCATGTGTGGTAGAGGTAGATGTTGGCGCTGGGGTTCGCCCTCGATGCAGACTCAATGGCGCAAGACGACTGAACTGTCAACCTCACCTGAAGCGGTGACTCCGTTGAATCTCTCAAAGCACATTTTGTCTCTAAGAAAAATATGTTGTTCTCTCCTCTAATTGGTGTTTTGAATATTATGTTCTCTTCAACTGCTTTCAGTTCAATCTGTCCCTTTATGTTGTGTCCCATCAAGAGGTAGATAGACTCAACGAAGACGACAACAATTAGAAGAGCTAAAACTAATCTAATTGTCTTTCGAGAGCACAACATTGTGTGATGATTGGGTACAGTTTTGGTCGCCTAAAACAAAGAGTGACGGTTAGATACGGTTATCTGTAACGTAAGTACCAGGATACGCTTGCATTGACTTAAACCTTTCTAGAGTTTTTTGCACTTTTCTAGTACTTAAAAGGGTCAGAATATTAGAAATGACTATCATTTCATCTGGCCATGTAATAATTATTGTCTGTATTGCATATTAGTTCACATGAGATTTGTCTTATGGTATCATACATTCTTTAGGCAGACTGTAATAGAGATTTAATGTGTTGTGTTATGATGATGCATGAAATTGTTGAGTTTATGGCTACTTTATTACCATTTCAAGTGTCACCAAGGCACGTAGTCTAAACAAACTGGTTCCAGGTACAAAGAGTGGGAGGGAGATCTGCAGGAACGTAACTTTCTGTACTAAATATGAAACCTTCTTGGTGTATAAAACAGTAGCGATTTGTTTTTATATTTGTATGCAGCTAAACGGTTCATTTCACAGAAAATTTTGGAAGAGATAAAATGAAGAAAACACTCCTATATCTAGTGGAGCGGTCGCTCCACCCAGCCAAGTCGTACTGTACACTCACAGTCACTCAACATACCGTAAATGCCTAATAAACCGAGGAGCAGACCAAACACTTTTACTGTAAGCAACAACATGGCATTTTCGGTCTACTGGATCATAAAATTGGAAAATCTCACATTGTTGTGAAATATCTTAATTTCGAGCTATGGCCCACCCCACCACATATACCAAATTTGGGAACAATATGTTATGCCATTTGCGAGCTAGAGGGCCGTGAAAACAGTGAAATTACATCACTTTCATCTTCTTCTTCTTCTTCTTCTTCTTTAGATGATGATGATGATGATGATGATGATTCAGATATCAGGAAACACCGCTATCACCGCCACAGCCTAAACGGCTGAACCGATCGATCTGAAATTTTTACCACATGTGCACTTTTGGCGTCTGAGGTGCCTTTTTATAAAACCAACCGGAAGTCGCCATTTTGAAACCGGAAATGACGTCATATCTCGAAACCGGCTGAACCGATCGGAACGAAACTAGTGTCAAACTATTCGGACGGTCATATATATGAAAATACAATAGTCTAAACAGAAATGTACTATTACTGAAACCAGAAATGACGTCATAAAAATGAAAAATCAGACTTTAATCACCTCTTACTACAATAACTACTTATTCACAAGGTTTATAATGATACAAAACATTTATATAAACAAATTCTACGTGGAGTGTTTTCAGCCGCCTAAAAAACCTTAATTCTTGGAGATATAAATCAGTTCGGCACAATTATTATGTTTATAAGTTTTGATAACCGGAAGTGATGCCATATCTCGAAAACGGCTGGACCGATTGGAACAAATCTTTCGCTTTTCTTCATGGAATATCACTTTAAGCATATTTTGGTACCAAACGCAACTTTTCTTAGTAACCAAATTGGAACTGGCTTATTTTTTTAAAGGAATTAGTCATTGTTGTTTCGATATGTGTTACAAATTGTTTAAATAAACTAAAAAAAATTGTGATATCCCCATAAAAAACACTCCGTGTAAAAATACCAGCCAAGTCTCTTTAACTATAAAAAAATAGAAGAAATCTAAAAATTCAGCACTGAAAAGTAGTGATATCAAAAAATTGGCCAAGTCAAAACTTTATTTGAAAATCAAAAAATACTTGGCGCATCGTTTTTTTAGGGCATTATAGGTATACTATATGTATTATGTATATTTGATGTATATTTTCTATCTGGTCTATATACTTCTAAACTATCTATACACGATGCGCCAAGTATTTTTTGATTTTCAAATAAAGTTTTGACTTGGCCAATTTTTTGATATCACTACTTTTCAGTGCTGAATTTTTAGATTTCTTCTATTTTTTTATAGTTGAAGAGACTTGGCTGGTATTTTTACACGGAGTGTTTTTTATGGGGTTTATATGTAGCAGAGCTTCTTTTATATCTATCTATTTTGGTTCTCCTACATTCCCAATAGACATTTTGCGTCCAGCTTTTTCCTTATGGGACTAAAATTCTTTGGGTACTTTCGATTAAAATCAATTTTTTTGATTTGCTGCTCTCACTGTCACAACCGGATTGGTCATACAGATATTAATAGTTTCATGTGTAATTATCGTAAAATTTTAGTTTCTGAGCGTTGCCCCCCTTTAATTTAATGGATCGGATTAATTAAGCAAACGTATAGCGAGCTTCCACGGTACTCTTATGGCTCTTTCTTTGTGTGCGTGTGCTTTCTGTTTTCTGTCTGCAAGTTTTCATAATATAGTGCAGGTTCAAGTGTAGAAAAAATGCTTTCCGCTCGATTGGAGTGCCGAAATTGATTTTTTCATAATTATTGATTGTTTACATAATTCTTAATATTACCTGACGTGCCTTCAATTTTTTTGGTGGCCATCTTGGAAAATATGGCGGAAAACGTAAATTTTACAAATTATTAATTGCTGGTAGAGGAAATGTTGAAAAATTATGAAATAATTCACTAAAACTAACTCAAATATGGGGACTTGAAAAAAAAATACGCCGTGAACGAATTTTATTTTTTCATTGTTGGAATTGACCAATCACGTTTCTGTGTTTTTTTGCTCTCAATTTATTATGAAACGCGTGGACTTAGACTAAAATATGTGGAATTAAAATTTGTAGACAATTTCATTTTAAACAATATGCGTTAAAAAAAAAAAAAATCTTAAAAATTTTAAAATTTTTTGTTTACCGCGTTATTTTTTTTTCTAGTCACTATATTTGAGTTAGTTTTCGTGAATTATTTCATAATTTTTCAATCTTTCCTCTACCAACAATTAAATAATTTGTAAAATTTACGGTTTTCGCTCGTTTTCCGCCATATTTTCCAAGATGGCCACCAAAAAAATTGAAGGCACGTCAGGTAATATTAAGAATGATGTGAACAATCGATAATTATGAAAAAATCTATTTCGGCACTCCAATCGAGCGGAATTACATTTGCTCCACTACTAATAGCTTTGCCTGCACTTTCCAGATCAACTATTCAATCAATTGATCTGAAATGTACACACACAAATAATACTTGATGAAACCCATGTTTTATGAAACACGTTTTGCGTCTGATTTGTCTCAACCCCAAGACTTTTTTGTGCCGCCATTTTGAAAACGGAAGTGACGTCATATCTCGAAAACGGCTGAACCCATGGTATTTGACCAATGTAGGTGGGCGTTGCCTTTTGAAAGACAAAAGTATTACCATGGCAACTCCAGAATTCTTAGAAAATAACAATTTTTCATTCAAACAAATGAAATTCAGAAAGATCAAAGAAATAGCTAACAGGTGTTAATCTAATTTAATTTATTCCTTGAAATAGTACAATCAATATAATATTTAAACTCATATAAATCATGTTTGATGATATGCTGGACAATTTTTACGGATGCTACAACGAAACAAATTATATTTTGCCAGGTATGTTGCCAAAGCGTTTTACTTTTTAATGGCGTCTGTCACTGGATAGTTTCGTCAACTTAAAAAGGTCCTTCCTCTCTTATGAGAAGTTAATTAAGGCTAAACAATATTCAAGTAGATAGCTTAAAGCAATACTATTATTAACGGCAATTTGTTGATTGTAAAACTGTTAAATTCTGTTCGAATTCAACATTATTCTAATAATATCATGTGTACAATTTGTTGTGTATATAAGCTCTTTGGTTGTGACCAAACATTGACTTTTGTTTTATGACGTCGTAGTTTGGTCAGATCTACATTGGTCAATTCAGACGGTCATATGGAATATCTAGTTGGGGGCCAAAAGGTCGATTTAAAGCTCCCGTAGGATCGTCGTAAAGGGAAGGTGCCACCTATCTCACTAAATGCATATATAGGTCCAAAACCTAAAAAATGTTGGTGCCTGCCACCCCCAGACCCCTGGCGGGGGCTGGGGGATGGGGGCTAAAGTTATTCATTCCTGTACCCTACACGAAAAGACATAGAGGATTAATTTTTTTTATTTAAGATCAAAACTGAATGCCCTATTGTGAAAAAAAATTATTTTAAAAAAATTTGGCCGCCATCTTGGAAAAAAAAATTTGAAACATTAAGAATTTATATACACTTTATATCGGTCATTGGACGAACAAATGTCTCAAACAAAAGTTATAGTACTCATAAAATGCAATAACTTTGTAATTTAACATTTTTTTCTATCACCAATACTTTATGAGTAAGAGCCGATTTAGTGCCGTTTTTCGGAGCGGGATAGGGACTACACAATGTTAATTGATCTCGGGGGGCCTTGAACGGAGTGAATTTTACCGCTTTTTTATGACATTGTAGCGCCGAAACCGTTCATCCGATCTAAAAAATCTTTGCGGCATATGAAAGGTACATTCTTTGGGTCAACGTTCCCGAATTCGCAACAATCTTCTGTTTTCCATTGTTGAGAAAAAGCAATATTTCTTGAATAGAAATCTAACTTATTTTCAATTCGTTTTTATGTTGTACAAAAACAAAAACTTGTAAAAAAAACTGCCAAGCACCTTCCCACTTAAAACAATTGAGATCTAAAAGAAGGGCCAAGCAATAATATATTGTTTTCGCACTTAAAATTCGTGAAATCATTTCGCCCAGTTACTGCCGCCAGGCACAACACTAAAAACCTAATGTTGTGTCCAAATTTGAAGAATACAATCTAAGTGAACCATCATTGTAAATTTAACAAAATTATAAAAATTAAAAACGACTTCAAAATAAATTTAAAATTGAAATTAAAAAAATTAAAAATAAAGCTAGGCGCATTGTGTCAAGAAGAAGGCAACATAAGAAAGAAGATGACGATAAAGGAGCCGAAGAAAGACAGAAAGTAGGAAGAAGATAGAGGAAGTCTACAATATGGTCGGTGCAAATTCAATGCGCCAAGCTTTATTTTTAATTTTTTTAATTTCAATTTTAAATTTATTTTGAAGTCGTTTTTAATTTTTATAATTTTGTTAAATTTACAATGATGGTTCACTTAGATTGTATTCTTCAAATTTGGACACAACATTAGGTTTTTAGTGTTGTGCTTGGCGGCAGTAACTGGGCGAAATGATTTCACGAATTTTAAGTGCGAAAATGTTTAAACAATATATTATTGCTTGGCCCTTCTTTTAGATCTCAATTGTTTTAAGTGGGAAGGTGCTTGGCAGTTTTTTTTTACAAGTTTTTGTTTTTGTACAACATGTCATATGGGGTATAAGTTTATAGCAGCTTTCACTGATCATTAAGTGTTACCTATCATTACAGTTAACGCCAACAACGTCACTTCTTGTCTAAAGTTTTCTGTTTTTATTTCAATAGTTCCGAAGTTAGTATAACGAAAGGGTCCATTTCTTTTGGTTGAATTTGAGTTATATCAAATTATAATTTGTTAAAAGTTCACAGCTTTGAGTCATGTGAATAACGTAAATTGTAGGTGTATTGTTCCGGTGTAAACCGGAATTTGTGCGTTCATCTCGTAAAACGCGTATTTGTCGCCACTAGGTAAACTGAAAGGTACACGAAAGATGATTGCAAATGCGTTTCCTTATTTTTAAATTCTCCCATGTTCACTCTTTTATGTCAAAGTTCCGAAGTATAAACTCAATTGGTAAAGCGTGCAGGCTTACAGATGTTTACAACACATTTTAAATAAAATCCGGATGGTTTTTGGAAGGCAATGTAACTTAAAAGGAACTTAGTTAAGATTAACTAGCTGAGCCACCTGGTGTTTATAGTGCTGGTGGGAAGGAGTATGACGGGTGATGAAATTTACGCTACCCGCCTTACTCGCCTATGTACACGGATAGCATGGGCCGGCCTATACCTGGCATCTCCACCTCTCTGCCTCTCCCTGTCAGGTCAACTTAATGTTTACATTTGTTTGTTCATGGCAAATACGATCAATGTCCATTTAGTATTGTTGTCTTCTTCTATAGGTACTTGTAAACAGTTATCGAGCTTGCATTTTAATTAGTCCACTGATCTTATTTAGTGATTATTATATTGTTTTGTGATGTTGCTGTGGAAGATAATATTTTCATATTTTCAAACCAGGAAACAACTTCGTGCTATTGCCTAGATACTTGAAGAATATTATTGTATTGCCGATGTAAACAAGCCAGACCACTTTCGTATATAACGTTCGCATCAAAACCAATGTTTATTTTATTAGTGTCAGATTAGGAGGAACATCAGTTTCAGTTTCATTTATTTCCATTAAACAATGTCACTTGATGAGACTTTGACTCACAGTTTGGAAATAAATCATGACAATTTAAAAGCGTTTTATTATTCTAACTTTTTAACGTAAGCATTGTTGGATGATGAAATGAAATTTAAATCTCTCATACCCACAGATTTCCATTAATTATCATGGACCATTTAGTGTAGTTTCTTGTTTATTGTAACCGAGCTTCTAAGATTGACAGATTACAACATCTGAAATAATGAAATAATTTTTACTAAGTTGTAAACACCTAATAAACCTAGTAATGGAGCCATTTTGTGTGGTTTCTTGTTTCGTATCTGAACCATCAAGATCGACAAATTTGCATAATTAAAATAATTAAATTTATTTTAGAAACTTAAAGTTGTGATCACGTAATGGATGCACGTAATGGAGCCTTTTTGTGTGGTTTCTTGTTTCGTGTTGTTCTTGTTTCTTGTTGAGCCACCAATATTGACAAATTAACTCTATTTTAAATAATATATAAGTGTGACAAATGAAAAGTTGTAAACACGTAATACACTGAATATTAGTAATGGAGCCTTTACTGAATTTTACTATTTACTAAATTACCTGAATTTTACATAATTAAATAATTCGGATAAATTAAAAGCTGTGACAACCTTATGCACCCAGTAATGGAGCCTTTTTTGTGTGGTTTCTAGTTTAGTAACTGAGCCACCAAGATTCTGTTGATTAGCATGACCACGAATTGTTTTATTGCACAACTTTACGTACAACGTGTACATTGACAATCATTATTAGAGTCCAATGAGTATAATATTAAAAAGAGTTGCTATGTAATCGTTGAATGTATTCGGATTAACATTTTGAATATATACACAAGAAGGTTAAACATTTTTTAAGTAAAGAAAAAGATAAATAAATAAAACATTTGTTACGGGGATCGAACCCGGCAACGCCGTGATCGAAGTCACTTGCCTCATGTGACCGAGCCAATTCGCCACACTGAAATTAAACCTGTGTAGTATATCAAAGAAGAAAGGTAGAGCGTAAAACGACGTGCGCAATTCCTGTTTCCCTGATATCTTCACTGTTCACGATGGCAACCGGCGTGCCGCGATGGCGATGTTTCTGTCTATTGATGATCTTCACAGCTTCCATTGGTAGTCTCATTTATTAAAAATGTACCAGAGCACCAGAGCATTAGTCTCTTAGAGTATTAGGAGCAAAGAGCACCTAATATACCTAGTAATGGAGCCTTTTTGTGTGGTTTATTGTTTCGTAACTGAGCCATCAAGTTTGACAAATTAGCATAATTAAAATAATTAAATTAATTTTAGAACCTAATGCACGTAATGGATGCACGTAATGGAGCCTTTTTGTGTGGTTTCTTGTTTCGTGTTGTTCTTGTTTCTTGTTAAGCCACCAATATTGACAAATTAACTCTATTTTAAATAATATATAAGTGTGACAAATGAAAAGTTGTAAACACGTAATACACTGAATATTAGTAATGGAGCCTTTACTGAATTTTACTATTTACTAAATTACCTGAATTTTACATAATTAAATAATTCGGATAAATTAAAAGCTGTGACAACCTTATGCACCCAGTAATGGAAAGTTTTTTGTGTGGTTTCTAGTTTAGTAACTGAGCCACCAAGATTCTGTTGATTAGCATGACCACGAATTGTTTTATTACACAACTTTACGTACAACGTGTACATTGACAATCATTACTAGAGTCCAATGAGTATAATATTAAAAAGAGTAGCTATGAAATCGTTGAATGTATTCGGATTAACATTTTGAATATATACACAAGAAGGTTAAACATTTTTTTAAGTAAATAAAAAGATAAAAAATAAAACGTTTGTTACGGGGATCGAACCCGGCAACGCCGTGATCGAAGTCACTTGCCTCATGTGACCGAGCCAATTCGCCACACTGAAATATAAATCTGTGTAGTATATCAAAGAAGAAAGGTGGAGCGTAAAATGACGTGCGCAATTCCTGATTCCCTGATATCTTCAGTGTTCACGATGGCAACTGGCGTGCCGCGATTGCGATGTTTCGGTCTATTATGATCTTCACAGCATCCCTGGACCTCTCATTTGAATATATATCCATGAAGGTATCATCGCTTATACAAATTAAAAAATAATATATGAAAAAAAAAGTTTTCCGGGATCGGGAATCGAACGTGTTATGCAGATGTCGAAGCCAGCTGCCTTCCTAACATGAGCTATCAGTCCGATGGGAATTAGAGCCGCTGTTTAGTGTATCAAAGAAGAAGGGCGGAACGTAAATTTTGATAATTTTCCCACTTCCGGTTTAAATTTATTGATTTTTCTTGAAGTGGAGTGTCTAGCAATACATTGTCTTTATTGTTGCCAAATTTCAAAACTCTCGATGGACCCGTTTGACTTTTAAAATATTTAAAATTTAAAATTGTAATAACTTCACTTCCGGTCAAAATGTTTCAGATTTTCTTTCAAAGGGCACTGCTATAAATATGACTCTATGTCTCTGCCAAATTTCAACTCTCTAGGACAAACCGTTCAACCTGTGGAGAGGGGCAAACAAATTGACCGTGCCTAACTAACTAACTAACTAACATGAAAGTCAATCCTTGCATGTTTGAGGCCCAAAATTCACCCCGAAGGGATGATCGCAGCACTTTGATATTTGGTTAGGTGTTGTCAGGTGGCTAAATATACCCGATAACCATGGTTTTCAACTTTCATTTCTAAATGCTTGCATGCGTACTGACACCCCGAAATCGGGCCCGAAGCGCTTGCAGTATAAGTCTGGTAGTAGCTCGCACGTTGTATTAGAGCGGTGCTTGGCAGCGTCGAGCTAGCGCCCGACTAGATGGAGGTAGTACAGGCACAAGTGAATTATACCGTAGGATTTTTGTGAAGGGGGCTGGCACCAAATGCTATTTGATAAAGCATGCTTTGAGATGTATGAAAAGTCATGGTGCCAACCTCGCAACCCTGGCCGGGGGCGGGGGCGGGGGGTATTTTCCAAAAAATCGACGGTTTAAAAAAAAAATCTGAAAAAATTGGCACACATAAATTGGATTATGTAATTTGAAAAAAAGAAAAGAAAAATGTCCAACGCCGCCATCTTGGGGAAAAAAGGTTACAAAAAGAGCTTTTTATACTTACTGAACAACGTGGGCCGGTTATTAAATTCCGGTTGGCGCAAGAAAAGGTCTAATGGGCGAGATATCGCTGTGATAAAACTTCTTCAGTAATTTGGCTGAACATCTCACATATTATAACAAACATACCAAGGTTTGATGTGTGAAAGTTTCAAAAACATTACTAATGTAGAAAAAAAGTTACAGCTGTTCGAATATGGTTATCAAATATGGTATCGAAAAATCAATATTATTACTGAAACTGGATATGACGTCATAAATATGCCAAATTTAACTAAAATCACATCTTATTACAATGACTACGCTAATAATGATCCCTATAAAAAAACACACTGTGTAAAAATACCGCCGGATGTGGCGGAGACCGCGGAATTTATTGGAAGATGTTAATAATCATCATCATTATTATCTGAAAGCCCAATTTCACGATTTTCACGGTCCTGCAGCTTGCAAACGGCATAACTTATTATTGCCAAACTTGGAATAAATAGTTAAGTGGGCCATATAGCTCTAAATTAAAATATTTTGCAACAATGTGAGATTTCCCATTTTTCAGATCCAGTAGGCCGAAAATGCCACTTTGAGGCTTACAGTAAAATAAAATAATGTTACTCCAGCCTTTGGTTTGAACGGTATGTGAGAGTGTGCGCGCCGTACGACTTAGCTGGCGTGAAGCGACCGCTCCACTAGTCCATCATAACTGTTACTTTCGCAGTTCTTTTCTGCGTATAGATTAGTTCCAACAGATCCTAACTTAACTTGTCCTAACGTATCCGATGAGGGAAAAGACGGACTAAACTGAACCCTTCCATAAGTGAAAATTCGTGGCAACGTAATACGTAATTATACTACTATTATATATACTATTATACTATTATAATATTATACTATATACGTAATTATCTAGTGGAGCGGTCGCTCCACGCCAGCCAAGTCGTACGGCGCGCGCACACTCTCATATAAAGGCTGGAGCAAACCCACTTTTACTGTAAGCATCAAAGTGGCATTTTCGGCCTACTGGATCTTAAAATTGGAAAATCTCACATTGTTGCGAAATATCTAAATTTCGAGCTATGGCCCACCCCACCACATATACCAAATTTGGGAACAATAGGTTACGCCCTTTGCGCGCTAGAGGGCCGTGAAAACAGTGTTTTAGGGCGGTTTTCATAATAATCTCAGTAGTAGTAGTAGGGTGGAGCTAAAATATGGTAAACAGGCCACAGCCTAAACGGCTGAACCGATTGATTTGAAATTTTTACCACATATGCACTTTTGGCGTCTGAGGTGCCTTTTGCTATAACTGGTTTTATGCCGCTATTTTGAAACCGGAAGTGACGTCATATCTCGTCAACGGTTGGCCCGATCGGAACGAAATTTGCGCCAAACGATTCAGACGGTCATCTTTATGCATTATAAGTAGCAAAAGGCTAAACATTATGTTAAAGAAACCGGAAATGAAGTAATGAAATTTGAAATACATTTATTGGCTTTTTGGCAACAAAGGTTGATCCGATTATTTTGATATTTATGTAACGTATGTACTTTTGACGTCTCATGTGACTTGTTATAAATCAACCGGAAGCCGCCATTTTGAAACCGGAAGTGACATCATATCTCAATAACGGCTAAATAGATTTCAACGAAACCAGCGCAAAACAATTTAGACGGTCAACTTTATGTATTATCATCAATAATATTTGCAGTTTCCCATACCTAAACCGGAAATGACGTCACACATTTTAATAATCTCACAAATTTACATGTTGATGCAATAAATATACTATTTCAGACAGCTTATAATAAAATGTAATCATGTTACAAATATACTTCAAGGGGTCAGAGATTTCAGCCGCCATTTTTAAACCGGAAGTAACGTCATATCTCAAAAACTGGTAGACAAATCGGTATGAAACTAGCGCCAAACGATTTGGATGGCCATCTCTATGGAATTTGAACAGTACAAATAGAATTTTCCTATTTATGAGACCGGAAATGACGTCATTCAAATTTAAAAAATTATTATAATCCCCTCCTATATAATAAATACGTATTCAGAAAGCCTAAAATGATACACATCATTTATAGATATACATTCTATGTGGCAGTGCAGTAAGTTCAGCAGCCATTTTGAAAACCGAAGTGTTTCCATATCTCGGAACTGGGTTGACTGATTGGAATGAAACCTTTGCTATTCTTCGTGAAAGATCATTTAAAGCAATTATTTAGGACCATACGCTGCTATTCATTAGTGGTAACGAAATTGTAAAGGGTGATGATTTTTTAAAAGAATTTAGTAATTGTTCATTTCATATGTGTCACAAGTTGTTAGAATAAACTAAAAAAAGGAGTGATATCCCCATAAAAAACACTTCGTGTAAAAATACCAGCCAAGTCTCTTCAACTAAAAAAAAAATATGAAATCTAAAAATTCTGCACTGAAAAGTAATGATATCAAAAAATTTGCCAAGTCAAAACTTTATTTGAAAATCAAAAAATACTTGGCACATCGTTTTTTTTAGGGCATTATAGGTATACTATGTATGTATATTTCATGTAATGATGATTATGATTATTGTGGTTTAACGGCGCGTCAACGACGAGGTTATATTGCGCACATTAATATTTGCATTTTTGCATTTAACTTTGTTGATATAAGTGGAGGACATGGGGAGGGGTCGACCTAACTGGCCCGATCCGGGGGAGTCCAGCACTGGTGGGAAGGCCAGGCCGGAATGGGGACGGACCGGGGGGGAGGGGGAGGCTTCGGGCCGGTGGGACTCGATTTCAGGGGGATCACCATCTCGAGGGGGGAGGCCGGCCCGAGGGGACCGCAAATTCAAGGGAGGGCATGGGACTAGGCCGACCCTGGACTGCACTTGGTTGGGACCAACTCGCTATGCGAGCCGGTCCCTTAAGCCCCACCACCGCGTCAAGGTGGCAGTCCATTGGTGAGGTATTTCATGTATAATTTATAATTGGCTTATACTTCCAAGCTATTTATGTACACGATGCGCCAAGTATTTTTTGATTTTCAAATAAAGTTTTGACTTGGCAAATTTTTTGATATCATTACTTTTCAGTGCAGAATTTTTAGATTTCATATTTTTTTTTTAGTTGAAGAGACTTGGCTGGTATTTTTACACGAAGTGTTTTTTATGGGGTAGTAATTATAGGAACTACAAAAAACTGTGTGTTCTTAAATCAGTTTATATCCAACGGACCAGCCTTTATTGTTTAAATGGTTATTGCGTTGTAATTAAATTAATACTGGCCGATACGTTGTTTTTCTTTACCGTTTCACAACATTTGTTGTACATGCACTAAGACGATTTTTAGTTTGTATTAATTACCTACTTACTAGTTACAAATATATTTAAGGTATATAAATTATTAATTATGACCATATCATAATTACTATAGTAGATTAATTATATTATCAAGACATTCTTTTGCATAATAATATCAACACTATTAATATAATAATTATTATAGGCATAATTATTAAATTAAAATTAAGTGTTACCATCTATATTAATACAAATTGTAACAAATCGTAACGTAGCAGACAATTCGATAATGTTGTTTGTAAATTTATACGGTGAAACTAGCATCCCGGCTATTTTCACTGTACACGGTGAAAATAGCCCGGATGCTATTTTCACTGTTCAGTGAAAATATTCACTCTGAATAAGAACATCAATCAATCAACTAAGCCAGGGGTCGGTAACCTTTTTTGGTGAAGGAGCCAATTTCCCGAAAATTCATAAATAAGTTAATAATGGGAGCCGCAGTAGAGGCAATCAAATATAATACACCGAAAATAAAAATTTTAATTACCAGTTTATTTTGATATTTTGACGATGCCCCCCAGTCGTTTCCCCCAGGGGCCCTATTCTATATCTCTTTTTGATCTCGTTTTGGCCGCCTTCGTTTCACTGCCATTAAGATAGCATTACGCCGAGACGAAGGCGGCCGCAACGAGATCAAAACGAGATATAGAATAGGGTCCCAGTTGTTGTGTTGCAGGGCGATTTTCAAAATGTCAAGAATTTAAAAGTGATTCTGGGACTCTAAAATAACAAACTGAATCAAATAACCTTTCCAATTTTTGCCCCGCATGGCGTTTTTTAAGATTTTAACTACTTAAAAGTGATTTAGGACTCTAAAACGAACAAACTCAATCAAATAACCTTCTAATTGTTGCCCCGCAGGGCGTTTTTTTGCAGAATTTTAAAAATGTCCGATTCCATTTTTTTTTAAATTATCAAGAGCCATTCAAGAACCATCATGGAGCCGCGGGTTGCCGACCCCTGAACTAAGCAAAATGTTGAAATACATGCACTTTGGATAGTGATACAGAATTCTAAGCCCACCGGATTGGAAAGCTGAGCAATAACTAATAAGGGTCATTCCATTCCACTTCATCCAAAGTCGTTGCGCCTAGAATTTATATTTTTTTTATATTTTGCACAGTTGTTCCTACAGGTGCTATCAAATCTCTAGTTTCAGTTATCGTTTCAAGTCGGCGTACTCAAATTACGTGTAGTAATTAAAGATGGCGCGGACGGGAAAATCGGGTTTTTTAAGCTTCCGGGAGAAATGCTGCCATTTCTATACTATTTAAGATAACAGAACGATCTTTGCGGCGTTTTGTTCATAAAAGATCAGTCTATAATTATGTTTTTTACAATTTTGCTATATATGGAACTCTTTATAATGTAATTTGCCCTCAAACTTTGACTAAATTTTGTAAATTTTCCAATATTTGAGGCATGTTTATGAATGGAAGGGAGTGATGGTTTAAACTCCCAATTTTATTTTAGTTTCACCTTATATGTAGAAATAGATTTACACACTTCTTTGCTAGTTTTTATTAATAGATTTTTACCAAAAAAAAGTCAAAACCCCAAAAAGTACCATTTTTGGTCCCATTTTCCTCAGGCGGGGGACCAGATAAATATTTGCGCTATGCGGCAAAATAACCAGCATTACTTGATGTATAATTGCTGCAAGTTTGGACTTGTTTTTTACTGTCTCAATTTTTTTTAAATAAACGACTTTGTTAAGACTTATCCTATTGTACAATGATGCAAATTCTTATATTTGGTAATTTGGTAATCCTAGACCACATAACGTAGGTACTACTGTCAAAAGATAATTTTCTACTTTTAATTAGCAGAAGATGTCTTTTGAGATGAATAAAATAAAATACAATACAATACAATGCAATACAATAGTATTGCTTCTAGATTATACCTACAATGTTCAATGTGTCTTTAGAAATACAATTTCGGAATAATGTAGGTAAGTTCGTTCAACTCTATCTGCAAATGACGCTGTAATGAAGAAAGTTAATGGCAATTATTATTGCCAATTTTAATAATCCAATCAATAATTTGAAAAGTACGTAATGCGTGTTTCTGTTGAGACTAATTATGTAAAAATAATACCGTTATTATTCTGAATTGTTCGATGATTTTGAAACATTAAATCGACGTTTCTTAACTCGAAGTTTTGCAGATAGTGAAGATAGTCTTGAACGAGGGGGACGATAAACACCAGAACCAATAATGTTTTTGGGTTTTTGGCTTTTATCTTTTTTCTAAGAAATGTAATTTGCTTGAACAAGTCTATTTAAACTAGACGTATGATAAAATAAAATAATGTCACTACCTGAATTGAAATATTTTAACTCACTAAAGAGCAGCACAAGCAGCAACCTGGCAGGACCTACTGGTAGGTAGTATACTATAAGTTGTTAGAACGACTTATTCACTTATTTTTGACACATTGCCTTCATCCATTCTGATTATATTATACCTATACCTGACCTTATCACGCCGAAACCAACATATCAAAATAATTATCTTAAGAAAAGCAAGAACGACAAAATATTATCAAGTGGAGCGGTCGCTCCACGCCAACCAAGCTATGGCCTAAACCTACCTATATTCCAAGTATTCTTCTCCTTCTCCTTCTCCTTCTCCATCTCCATCTCCTTTTTAGCGGAAAGAGCAACTCCACTTGAAACTTATGATGGCTCAAATCTCTTTTTTCTTTTTTCATCTGTGCCTTTTGCATTTAATTTCAAACGAAGAAACGGATCTAACCAATTTTTTCACAAAATATTCATTACTATCTAATGCGGATGGATAATGATTTCTAGCAAAATCGGTCTATTAATTTCATCGGAAACTTTATATGAAGTTTTTACTTAAAGCTTAGCAATATGAAAGACAACTCTGTGTGCCAATAAAACTGGAATCGTTTGACCGATCAACACCAAATTCACCAAATGTTCGAAGAATTATTTGGAGTAACCTCGTAGGAATTAGATGTTATTGTATGTTGTTGGGTCCACCATTTTCATTGTGGTATTTGCGCAAACGATGTTCCATGGAAATATAGATTTCTGAAGCGGTGATACCGAAATTAGTGATCACGAATCTTTTATTTTTGTTTACAATGCTGTTTAATTTCTGTTAAAGTTTTATAACACTGCTATAAACTGTTTTTCAACATCTTAATTCAAATATATGTAACATTTTTCTCATTAAAATCAAGCATTTTGAAAATTGCACAAAATGCATCATTATATATTTTTATATTTTTATTACAACGAAAGGTATCCGGCAAGTCTGTTGTATATCTCCTACATTATTCAAAGTGTATATAAATACTGTTTTGAATGAATGGCAAGCAAAGTGCAGGCAAATGGGTATTGACATCGATGGAGAATTCCTCCATTCACCTTTGTTTGCTGATGACCAGAAGGTCGTAGCATCAGCTACATGATGAGAAAGTTGTCAGAGACTTATGATCGATGGGGCTTAAAGATTAATTATGACAAGACAAAATATCAGCTGGTGGCAGGAGGAAGAGGGCAGGATATGGACGTCGATGGTAATCTACTAGGAAAACGCTCAGTATAACGCGTTGATGAGCGAGCATGGGTATGTGCAAATTCTACAACAGGAAATGCGTACACAACGCACAACGCACATAAAACATATACCATATTGAATTGAAATATGAGCCACTCAATCAACATGAAAGTATAATATGCTCTTCATCGAAACTTGAAAATAGCATCTAAGCACCCTGAAATACATGAAGCAAATCAAATTCAATTCAATTGGCACTGGAAAACATTCATTTCGATACTTCATATCTGACAGCTATTTAAAATGTCAATAAGTTCATACGTTCTTAACTGATTGGGATGAACATTTGTAAAATAAGAGACATGTTGGTCTTACTGACCATGCAAAATATGAGTTTGATCAGAATTATCGAAGACCATTTTCGTTTTTCAACCTATTAGGAGATGTGTATTTAAATTTAAACCAAAGAATGGATTTCACATTAATTTAGGGTCAGCAACGCTTAGAGAATGTCCGAACATGTGTGCAAAATTTCAGCTCGATCGTAGAAAAACTCTGACCTGTATAGCCAAAATATGAGTTTGACCAGATTTATCGAAGACCATTTTCATTTTTCAACCTATCAGGAGATATTTATTTAAATTTTAACCAATGAATGGATTTCACATTAATTTAGGGTCAGCAACGCTTAGAGAATGTCCGAACATGTG
Organism: Leuctra nigra; assembly: GCA_934045905.1. NCBI lineage: Eukaryota > Metazoa > Arthropoda > Insecta > Plecoptera > Leuctridae > Leuctra > Leuctra nigra. The sequence continues at coordinate 22,183,350 of OW203770.1, forward strand.
TGCAAAATTTCAGCTCGATCGAAAAAAAACTGTGACATATATAGCCTCAGTAACAGAAAAACACAAAAAAACACACAAAAAAACAGAGGTCCGTGCCAAATGAGCCAAAAGGAGACGCTCGCTCAACTAAAAGCCTGTACAGAATACAAGTATTTGGGAGTGATTTTATCTGAAGAATGAAATAGCAGGCAAGAAATAACAAGTAGAATCACATAAGCAAACCAAGCGACGCAGCAGCTTAATTCTTTGTTGAGGTCTGAGCATCTTCAAGAGCAGCGGTCGCCAACCTTTTGGACTTCGTGGACCACTTATATGCCAATTTTATATCTCACGGACCACTCAGGCGCGTAAAATAGGTATGCCGGGAAATACGATATGTGAGGGAGACAATGGGGGGTCTGGGGGGAGGGCCCCCCAGTAGTGAGCGGGTCCGGGGCGCATAGCCCAGGAAAAATTTTGTATTCAGGAAGTCATTTGGCGCGTTTCTACGCGATTTCAGCCAACATTTTTTCCCAAAAAAAGCGTTTAAAATCACTCTTATGTACAGGTATTGGAAAAATACTCGAAAACTGATATTATTTCCATTATAGAGCTAGTGAATACGTATAGCCAACGCATTTAGTTGTGATAAAACTTACCCCCTATCGCGACTACCAGTCGTACACAGAAGTAGTATAAGTTGCCTAAAATACAGATATTTGTATACAGAGGGGTGATTTGCAAGACTGGTTTTATCATTGGCTTTCATCACGACTTAATGCGTTGGCTGTACAATACTTTGTAAAGGCATTATTATGTATTGAAACATGTCCGAATTTAGTACATTTGTAATGAATTGCCATTTTTCTAAATTAAATAAATTGCATGGAAACTTAAAAGTAAACTTCCAAATTTATCTGCGGACCACCAAAATGTTCCCGCGGACCACCAGTGGTCCGCGGACCACCGGTTGGCGACCGCTGTTCAAGAGCATTCTTACGTATGGAGCGGAGACATGGGAAATCACAAAAAGAAATAGGGACCGGTTGTTGGCTACTGAAATTGATTTTCTCAGAAGGAGTTGTCGAGTGTCACGGTTGCAACATATAAGGAATGATGAAATCAGAAGACAGATGGAAGCGACAAAAACAGTGCTATGATATTGAAAAGAAGAGTTGTTGTGGTACGGCCATATGCGACGGTTGGTATTAGAAGTATAAATTAACAGATAATAGAGAAATATTTGTTTTGATAATGTGTAAAAATAGTGACGGGAGAAGTCACCTAGGGTCAGACAGACTCACCAAAACTTTGAAGCCATGCTGTTCGTCACACGATTTTTTTAAGTGTTTAACTTGAAGGTGCTGAGAAGGAAAAAAGTCTAGTGTAGCTATTCTTAAAGAAACAGCAGAAATTGCAAATCTGACAAAATGGCTGGGAATGGCTGGGGTCTGACAGCTCGCGGGTTAAAGCTTAAACTAAGTAGGTATTACATTGATTTATCGCTTTAATAAAACTTGCCATTTAAATGAGAATAATCAAATATAATGAATACATATTGTATAAGTACAATTTGTTCAAGACCCATACTTAGGGCCGGTCTTTGTACCTCTTGCTAAAGTTATAGCTACCAGATAAAGTTCTTGATAGCGTTAGCAAACGTCTTTTAACTTTTTATAGTGTTAGCTAGACACATAGTCTAGCTAACTAGAGAAATCAATTTAAAATTAGGTGCTTGCTAACTTGATCCGTTAGCTAGCTAAAAGAACTTTAGCAAGAAGTGAAAAGACCGGCCCTTATTGCACTAGATTACCATGTTATTAAGAGGGCTGAGTAGTGAGCGTGGCCTTGAAGAGTTTTTTAATTGATTTTTATCAATATCTTTTACATATGTAATTGTTAACAAAATAGGGCTTTGTACGCGTCTTCAGAACTGTTCAATGAAAATAATTTCATAGTTTGGAATAAGTTATTAGTTATATTTTGCCCAACAGATGTTAAGTGCCCGAAAATTTGTAAAATTATTAAAGTTAGCGGTAGGATTTATCGGCTGAAACCATGGCAACAGCCAATGAAACACAGCCATCTAGACCGCTAAAGTTCACTTTAGGCTAAAGTGAACTTTATCTTACTTATCGGTACATGGTGCAACCGGGCCCAAACATCTGTTGGACAAAATAAAACTAATAACTTACTCCAAACTATGAAATTATTTTCATTGAACTGTTCTGAATACACGTACAAAGCCCTATTTTGGTAACAATTACATTGGTAAAAGATATTGATAAAAAATGATTAAAAAACTCTTTAAGGTCAAACTCACTACCCAGCCGTCTTATGGAGTTATAGGTTCATGTACAACTCCTTTGAATTACTTAACTCCCTCAATTTTACACTCCAAAATAATCCTTATATCTGCAACCAATGTCGAGTGCCATGCCGCTTGTGACTCCTTATTTTAACTTTAAGACACAATTGAGAGCGAAGTCCATGTTAATAAGCAATCAATATAATTATATAATATACTTGCATGACGAAATGTTGAATTCTCTATTTGACCTTCCCGAAAATATGACTGGAGTTAGACTTGCTATTGCTTTTTAACAATGAAACAGCAAATCCTTCGTACTCTATCTGTCATGTTCTGAACATAGAGATTATACAGCAAGATGCATTTTCTAGTTAATGTTTGACTGATTTTGAGATGCAATCTGTCTTATTGGAACTATGAAAATAAACACTTATACAGAATGAAAAAGGGTAATATGCTTTAAAAAGGTAAAGACAGTGGAACAATAGAGAAGTCTCCTTAAAATTATATTTAAGAATAATAGTTATTTTATGAAAGTTGAGATGTTGCTGAACACAGATTTGTATTATTTTTGTTGTGAGATGAATAGTTTTCAAGGAATTAATTTACAAAGATTGATATAATATTTCTTAAAATTTTAAAACAGGAAAATTGACAGTGACATCATAATTAGTTATGTTGCCATGGCAACAAAGGAATCACCATGGTAACACATTGTTGCAGACTTGGAAATTACATCACAACCCTGATTCTCGTTGCCTGCCGTTTTTCCCGCCAAAATATCTAATGGCATTTGAATTTGATATTTATGAATGAAAATGTTAAATTTTGCTGATGATAAGTGTGTTTATCATTGTTTTTAATGTTGATAAGTACAAATTAACTGGAATAAAATTTCAAGAGACTTCCCTATTGCTGTTATGAGTCAAATTCTAAGCTCGGAGTTGACACACGTTTCTAACGGCGAATCTAGAAGAACTACTGTGAAATTATTTGTTAATTTGTTAATTATCATTATTTGTTCATTGACTTTTGTTATTTATTACGTGTTACTGACGGTTTGTACAAAGCCACATTCAAATATTTTGCCTATACTAATGTCATTTTCATAATAATCTGGGGAGGGGTTAATTTTAAAGGCAGTGCTTAAAATATTGACAATATGGTGGCTGAGCATGCGCAGATCCACCCTTAACGCGTGCCAAGCATCTGTCCTCGTCCTGCCATTTAAGATGCATCTCTCAGAGTGTGTAATGTATCTCTATGATGAATCCATATAACCCGAAATATAACCCGAATTCACTCACATTTCAAAATCATCTGATTTTTTGTCAAAAATATTTGTTCTAGTAATCTAATCTTGGTCCGGCTCAGTGTCTTGTATCGATGAGGATGCTGATGATGATGAAGATGATGATGATGAAGATGATGATGATGAAGATGATTAGGAACATCTGGAGTCAATGTTTTAAATCTTTCTCGACTCTGTCGATGACATCCTCCTGCTCGAAGCTGAGGTTTGCTTCTCCGACGGCTGCGGGACGAGACTTGTACCGGGGTGATTCTCGACTGTGGCGGATTCCATAGCCGAAGTAGATCGCGAATCCTGAGACAGAAGAGCAATGTGGCTTCTCAAACATACACAGCCAAGGAGGAATTCTCTCCGGGATGAACAATCGCTGGGCGTTGAAGGAGACCGGCGAAGAATTGTGTTTCATTGCTACTTCCCTACAGTTCTATTAAAATAATATGGGACATTAGATTATTTAAAGTATTCATACGATGCTACAGGTAATATTTTCCACACATTTAAACAGAATTTGTTTAATATTCACGTCTGACGAGTTTGACACAATTTTCCTGCTTTTGTACTTACGTGAAATTTGACGATACTTTTGAGTGCTTTGAGGAAGCGATTAAATGTGATCATGTGTGTGGTCCTTTATTTCATAAAATATTTGAAATAAATTACTCAATCAGAAAACTGAAAAGTACTTTTTCTGATCCAATAATCTATCTGACACACAGTCTATTTATCTCAAGAATGAAAAGTAAGAGAGTCTCACCGACTGCCATCCATATGAGGAACCTCCACCATGTTGCCGCGTCTAGCTCCATCATAAGTGCGATGTTGATGAGGATGGAGATGCCCGGGATCCAGGGTACAGCTGGCACCTGCGCAATTCACATGCTCTCACTACACGCAAAATTCTTGTAGAAAGAGTTACCCATATTTGTCTTAAGGGGGGATGCCATAGTAGAGGTCTCCGATAGATACTTTCTTTGTGCACCATATAATAAATGCAAGAAAAAGTGGGGTAGCACAAATAATTTCTATACTTTATGTATTTGAGTTAGACCTATCTTTACCATGGCAAGTCGAAAAAACACAGTAGTTTTCCTAGTAAATATTAGATTTACACTATTTTTTTGCCGATAGATTCAAAACCAAAAACTAATATTATGTGCATTTGACATTAGAAATTAATTAAGATTTAAATCTAGTGGAGCGGTCGCTCCACCCAGCCAAATTGTACCGTACACTCACAGTCACTTAACATACCGTAAATGCATAATAAACTGAGGAGCAGACCAAACAGTTTTACTGTAAGCATCAAAGTGGTATTTTCGGCCTACTGGATCTCAAAATTGTGAAATCTCACATTGTTGCGAAATATCTTAATTTTGAGCTATGGCCCACCTGACACCATATACCAATTTTGGAAACAATAGGTTGTTCCTTTTGCTAGCTAGAGGGCCGTGAAAACAGTGAAATTACACCCCTTTTAAAAGCTATCTGATAATGATTATTATTATTATTATTATTATTATTATTATGATATCAGGAAACGTCGCTATCACCGCCACAGCCTAAACGGCTTAACCAATCGATCTGATATTTTACCACATGTGCACTTTTGGCGTCTGAGGTGCCTTTTTATAAAACCCACCGGAAGCTGCCATTTTGAAACCGGAAGTGACGACATATCTCTAAAACGGCTAGACCGATCGGAATGAAACTATCGCCAATTGATTCAGACGGTCATCTTTATGGAATATCAATAGTTGAAGTAGAAATGTACTATTACTGGAACCGGAAATGACGTCATAAAAATTAAGAATCAGACTTTAATCACCTCTTACTATGTAACTACATATTCAGAAGGCTTATAATGATACATAACAATTATAGAAATAAATTCTAGGTGGCAGTAATATCAGCCGCCATTTTGAAAACCGGAAGTGATGCCATATTTCGAAAACGGCTGTACCGATTGGACCGATGCTTTCGTAATTCTTCATGGAATATCACTTTAAGCTTATATTTAGCATTATACACAATTTGTCTTAGTAACCAATTCGGAAATTGCGTATTTTTTTATAGGAATTAGTCATTGTTGCTCCGATATGTGTTACAAGTTGTGTAAAGAAACTAAAAAAAATAGTGATATCTCCATAAAAAACACTCCGTGTAAAAATACCAGCCAAGTCTCTTCAACTATAAAAAATAAAAGAAAGCTCAAAAGTCAGCACTGAAAAGTAGTGATATCAAAAAATGGTCAAAGTCAAAACTTATTTTTAAAAACCAAAATATACTTGGCGCATCGTGTATATTATTATAATTAAGTCTATATTCTCAACAGAGCCGAGGCTCCACTACTGAGAATGTAATATAGAGAAGGGAGGAGAGGAAACCCGGTACGGCATGTAGCCTACTCCTGACGAAAGATACCAAGGGGACCAACGGCTTAACGTCCTTTCCGAAGGACGGTGTAACATTTACAGCACGAGCCTCCACAACCCGCGCCGTCGAGAGACTGATAACAGGTGGAGGGAGGTCGTCACACTAACCCCCAAACACCCCAGTCTCTCTGATATAAAAAGTATATGACAAAAATAAATTGTAGGTATACCTAAATATAAAATATACATATAAAACCCTAAAAAACGATGAGCCAAGTATATTTTGGTTTTTAAAATGAAGTTTTGACTTTGCCCATTTTTTGATATCACTACTTTTCAGTGCTGACTTTTGAGCTTTCTTTTCTTTTTTATAGTTGAAGAGACTTGGCTGGTATTTTTACACGGAGTGTTTTTTATGGGGTACCTCTTACACCTACCCGAACGTTTTTAAAACTCAGAAACCAAAATCTTATCATTTTTCCTATACCTCCTGTGTTAAAATTTCCTCATATTCTGAAGACATCATATTGAAAACTCAATATAAGTCGAGAGTTGCAAGTAATACAAGACATTTTGATGAATCTTTTACATTAAAATATAGTTGAAATGTAGAAAAAATTAATAAAAATAGTAAATTTCAACAGCAAATATTTTCGGAAAATTGACTTGGGCATCCCTCCTTAATTATCTAGGCAATGGCGATGAATTTTCGATTATTATCTTGAACCCCACTGTTAAAAACTAGAAGCAAAAATAGAGGGGATCTCAAACAATTAGAGACACTTTCTGTGTGTGTGTGTGTTTTTATGTGCTCATTGCGTCAAACCGTTCAAACCGATCGATTTGAAATTTTGCACATGTACTTATGTAATCTATGAGGTCTCTGGGATCGGTTTTGAACAGGATCCTGTGATAAATACGTGATTTTTAAAATTTGACTAAAACCGATTGACCGATCAACTTAGCATGGTCATATGGACTTCATTGTAGGTATTTTTGCCAATTTGAAGACTAATCTGTCGTTATTTTCAAAAGTTATTTTCATTTTAAGGACGTTTTAATCTATTATCTTGAAATACCTATTTGAAAAATGTTTATTAAATTTTCATCCCTGCCTTCTTGATGTTTCAGTTCCAAGGCCTGTAGAGCAGCTGATACTTGCAATGCATATCAAATCGGATGCAGTACGAAGGATCGCTCATCAACACGTTACACTGAGCGTTTTACTTGTTTTGTTTTTGTTTTGTCCTTGTTTTGTTTTTCCTTGTATGTTTTTTCCTTGTTTCCTTGTACTTTTGAAAAAATTAAAAAATACTTCAAACATTTTTTGTAAATTTTTTCATGAAATATGTGAAAAATTAAAATAAAATCTTTAAATATTTCTTAATTTTTTTCAATATTATTGCGAGAAAATGGGTATCAAAACTACCTCCTAAATTTGCATAACAGTGGAGTAAAAAATGAGCCTTGGGAAGACTTTGGTATTTTGGGTAAATTTGACGCAAGTCAACCGTCAGTTTCCATAGTGTAAAGGCAAGGTTTATATCGTAGCATTCTTACCTCTATGGTCGTAGTGTGGTGTGAATAAAACCATGACTCACTGTAAAAGACAGCTTGATGGTTGCTCTGGGCTGCAGACTGATGACGATCAGCAAGGTCACGAGCACCAGTGACGTAACGACAATGGTCGCGACCGCGCTTCCGTCGCCACTGCTCAGTCCGTCGAACCAATAGATGACGATCGAGATCTCACAGATGCATACGAGACCTTAAGCATCGAGATGAGTTGCAGCGTGCTTCGAGAGGGAAGAATGATGGGAAGGTTTCCTGCTAATAGTTCCCGACCGCCTCCTTCACAACACACTACTATTTGATAATGATGCACGGTTTTATTTCGCAGGTTAACTCCGAAACACTACTATTTACTAATGGTCATTACTACAATCATTTATTCGTTGCCCTCGGCACAACAAAAATTGATCGTTGAACAAATTTGAATGACTGCTGGTCATGTCCCATAACCAATCAAAGCTTGTTATTATCATTGAAATGTGAGGTCACCTACTAGAGTGAGACAAGGAGATCAGTGGACTGACTTCTGATGGTGCGATCTACATTTAACAGTCAATCAGATTTATTGAACGATCAATTTTTGCTGTGCCAAGTGAACCTAGTAGAAAAGTTTGACGTCAAACACCAAAAATTAATGTATAAAAATGTACTACTTGAGGGCTAGCCGGAAACTATTCAAGTATTCTAGTATCTTTACAAGTATTACTTTTGCTCGTAGATAATTTCATAAAATACATAATTACAAATAAAATATTAACTACCTTAATTTATTTTTGCAACAGGTACTTCTTGCAATTGTTGTCATGTGTTGATTACGACAAGAGATTAATGTGGCTCAAACATAAAATAGTTCGAGATTACTTCAAGCTTGCATAACTTTGCAAGCCAATGCTTTTGCTTCTGATCTGAGTATTCGAATGAATGAACTTACAAAACGCGATCATCGCCCACATTACAATGTCAGCCGAGAGCCCCGTCGTGTTCTCCACTCTCTTCAGGTTCACCAACTGCTTCACCACGTCCAAGCAGCTGCTGTCCTCGTCGCGCGTCGGAGTTGGCAGCCCTGACTCCACGCCAGGCTTCCCCGCGGTGACACCTGGCAACGCAGCGTCGAGCGCGTTCATCGCGGCGGCAACACTGTCGCCAGCTGGCAACGTTGTGTCGTCGGTTTTATTGCCACCAGGCTCCACGATGTCTTTGTATCTGAAAATGCCAAATGCCAAAAAATGTTTTCTATTGTCATCTCTGCTACAAGGAAATAAAATCATGTCTTCAATTTTTGGAGCACTCGAGTCATAATTTTTACTCTTCACTCAAATTTGTGAAAATATGACGTCGATCCGTCCAACTGCCTTACATTTACCCAACAGCCAACATTTTATGACATTTTTTTATTGGTTTCAATTGAATGTTTACTTCGCAGAATTATATGCAACATGCATCACATGATTAAGAATGTCAGATATAGTATCATGCATTGGTAGAAGGGACTGGAACCGGAACAGGAACCGATATACATTTTTAGTGGAACCGGAACCGGAACGGGTTCCATAATGGCTCCATAAAGGTTCCTTAAATAAATAATATATTTGAAATTTTAATTTCATTACCTTTCAAATCTGAAATTATTTACTACTATTTACAGTTTTTCAAATAAATTAACACCGAGTCAAATTAATGTTACACATTTTCTGAGCATGTGAGTTCCCAAAAGTTGATTAAAAAATTGAATTATTGTCCCAATTAGATGGAACCGATTGGAAAAATTATGGAACCGAATGAAACCGGAACCGGAATCGGAACCGATATTTTTAGAAACTTGCTACCGGTACGGGACCGGAACCGATTTTCATTTGTGTTCCAGTTAACATTTCGAGTTAATTTCGATTTTTTCCAGTTAACATTTTGTAATAACCTTATTACGTGTGCAAGTATGAGAGATAAGTAAATTTAGCGGGGTTGAAAGTCACTATCGGGTCCATGACACTATTGACATTGTGATTTGTGACGTTCTAAATCCAAAAGATCGCTATGGTTGTACGTCGTTTGAACGAGAGCCATGCCGCTTTACACTCCTCTTCTTCTCCAACACTAATACAATTATACAAGTGAGGGATTAATGAAAAATAAAATTGTGCTACTGCTTCTTACTCTATAGTTCAATCACATATCTTACTATCAAATTCTCATTTTTACTAATAAAATCACTTAGCAAACAAACCATTCTATATTTTCTTGTAATTCCTTAATAATTTCGTAGATATTTATAGTTACTATTTTGTATTCTTAGTTATCGAGACATTCGAAGATTATGTTGGAAAAGCCAATTTACAATTACAATTTTAAATAATAAATTATATTAATAATTAATTTACATATGTTTTTACATAATACACGTTTATACATAATACACGTTTATACATAATTTACAATACAAGTAAAAATAACAAAATCAAAAGTACAATTTCAAAACTAGCAACGGCAATGGATCATATTTCCTAAGTAATCTTCATTCTTTCAACCATCTCCCAGTACTACTCTCCATGTTCCCACGATTTAACATTCTCTTCCACATTCCTACTTGATCTTTCAACCTCTCTCTGACTCTTCCTACTCTTCTATTTAGTAATATTACTTCCGTCATTCATTAATCTGGTTCATTCATCAACATAGTCTTGAAAACCATTTCATCCGCTCAATTCCAATCTTATGTAACCTCTGCTTTTGTCTGCTTTAAGGCTGATGCACAATTGACACAGACGGACGACGCGGACGGACGACGGAGACGGATACGATGTTTAGGTATGACATATTCACTCTGGCTGTTCACAATCGGACGCGGACGGACGACGACTTTAACATTGTATCCGTCTCCGTCGTCCGTCCGCGTCGTCCGTCTGCGTCAATTGTGCATCGGCCTTTAGTCATTGAAACTAAATTTCAATAAATATTTCCCACGTGGATATTGGAGCCTTGTCTCACCTGAGCAGAGTAACACACGCCGCCACGATGGAGTAGGCCATGAGCGTTCCGATGGACATCATGGAGACCAGCTGCGAGAGGTTGAAGAACGCCGCCATCGTCGCCGTCACGAAGCCGGCGAGGAGGGTGCCGAAGATCGGCGTCTTGAACCGAGGATGGATGCGACCCATGAAGCTGAACAGGAGGCCGTCAGCGGACATCGCGTACAGGATGCGGGGAAGAGGGTAGAGCGAGCCGAACAAGCTGGAATAGAGGTAGTATTGATAAGCAAGGGGTGTGCGGGCGGTGCGGCATCACAGGGCGCCTCCAACAAGGGGGCGCCAGGAAGCCAAATTTTTATGTTATGACTTTTTTGCACCCAAAATTAATTTTTGCGTATTAAAAACACAAAAACGCCCTGCGAGGCATGGTTGATGTCTGTGATGATTTCAGTCATACCCAAGAGCCCCCCCCCCCCCACCCTTCACAAATTATGCACCCATTAAAGAATTTTGAAATAAAGTTTTGAAATAAAAATAATTTTGCTGTAAAAAAAATCAGTGAAATTGAACGTCAAAATGATTAAACCCCATTAAAATCCTATCAAAAAAATCAAAATTTTCCGTTTCAGGGCCGTGGACCCGCATATGGTTAGGAGGTCTGCCCCCCCTCCCCAGGCCCCTCATTGCTGTCATTGTCAAGGGCCGTGGAAATGTTTGACCACTGTTTCGCATAATTATTTGTTTTGTGCACAATCAAAGTTTTGGTTTGTCCTAGTATGAAATCATCACTGGTTGGGTATAGCGTTTTCTGGGGTGGTGGGATTGGGGGGGGGGGGGGGGGGGCGCCAAAATTTAGATTTGCACCGGGCGCCGAATTCCCTAGTTACGGCACTGTTGATAAGAATGTGTGATTACAAGAGGTAAGTATCGCACTCGAAAGTAAATATTGGAGATAATACTTCCTAAATATCGTCATTACTTCATTACTTTTCATTATACCGATGTTATATTCGAGTGCAGCTAACTCTTAATCAGAACATGCTGACATAATATATTTTGGTAAATATTGATCAAGTTTCTCTCTTCACCTAGCAAGGAGTCCGAAGATGGCACCGATGCTGACGACCCACTTGGCCCAAATCCATCCGATCTCTTCGAAGGCGTGCGGCAGTGGAGCATTCTCATCCTGAAACAAGCTCGTATCAGCTAACAACAAGGTGTTGATGCAACTGGTTGACACTTGTATAAACACCTTGGCTGGCTACCAACAACTTGTTTCTATCCGTAAAAGTCTAATGTTGCGTCGTTCGAAGTAATAATGTTATCACTGAAACAATATTATTTAAAACCAACAAATATTGGATCCTTGAAATCAAAAACCATTAAAACAATATTTCGACGATTATTCTATCGTCTTCATCAGGCAGCCCTGGAGGTCTATTCTAGAACGATTTTCCAATTCCATTCTGATGGAATTCAGTCACAGCCATAAGGATTAACATTGTATGGAATTGAATTCTAGTGGAATTGGGAATTTAAAAGTTCTAGAATAGGACCCCTGATGCACCGAGGGACGATAGAAAACGATAGAATCATCATCCAAATATTGTTTTAATGTGTTTTTAATTTTAATACGGTGATCCAATAGTTGTTTTTTTAATAGTAAACATACATAATCTCTTCTTGTTTTAATGAAACAATATTACTTGATGTCGGTTCTTCGGTTGAAGCTCCATTATTTGTTTGTGGTTTTGGCCCCATAAAGGGCCGTTTTTCACGACGTTTCGGCGAAGATGGCGGAACTAAGTTCGCCGAAACATCGTGGCAAACGGCCCTTTTTAGGACCAAAACCTCAAACAAATAATGGAGTTTCAACTGAAGATCCGACATCAAGTAGGTATCTGCAACGGCTCCCAGACTCTCAGTCAAGAAACAATATGGATGACAATTTAAGAATGTTGTCTCTCCACTGAGGGAAATGTCGGAAAACAACACCGGAAGCACATCGCGGGAAGGGAACGCTGGACATCGCAATAGCAAGCGACCCGAGCGATACGCATGAGCTAGGAGTGAACTCCACGCAACACTACCACACCCTCACCTGCAAGTAGTACGGCAACATGAGCGTCAGCACCGAGGAGACCCCGAAGTACGCCAGGAAGATGATCGTCAGCGAGACGACGATCGAGAGCGGAATGTTCCTCTTGGGATTCTTCGCCTCCTCGCCGGTCGTCGCGATGCAGTCGAAGCCGATGAAGCCGTAGAAGCACTTGGCGGCGCCCTTGACGACGCCGGAGAAGCCGAACGGGAAGAACCCGCCGGCGCCGACAGCAGCGGGGGCGGCGACCTCGGGCGGGACGGTCGTCGGGTCGATACTCCAGTTGGAGAAGTCAGCTGTGGGGTGAGGGACGTAATAGATAAGTTCAATTCAATTTATTTCGTAAACGAAGCTTAGTGACGTATGCATGATGATGACAGGAGGTGACGACGGACGGTAGGAAAGAAAGACGGGGCTGATCAGAAAACACAACCCGTTTGGTAAAAACTCCCCCCCCCCCCCCCCAAGCGCTTTGGCTGTATAAATAAATTGCTCTCAATTGTGTTGACGTACCGTTGATGGCGCCGCAGATGATGACGAAGACCACGACGCTGAGGTTGAGGACTGTGAAGACGTTGTTGACCAGCGAAGATTCGCGCATTCCGAAGGCGAGACCAACTGGAAATCACATTCAAATAACGCTTTAATATCACTCAGTACCATAATAGTACGTAACCTAAACATACTTCCTACATTTAGGGAAGGGTTGCGTCCTATTTGGCTAAGAACAACTTAATAAGTAGTCAGTAAAGGAAAGCATCCTCCTACAGAGAAGTGTGCGCCCTTGAATCAATTTGATTCATCTTTTACGTAAAGTACCTATTATTACGCAGAGCTAAAATCAATCCGCATCGCATAGAGTGTATAAGTTACCTGTATATGTCCCGATAAAACTTACCCCCTATCACGACTACCAGTCGTACACAGACGTAGTATAAGTTGCCTAAAATATAGATATTTGTTTATACAGAGGGGTGATTTGCAAGACTGGCTTTATCAGAACATATAGAGGTGGTTGTACACCTGGCCGCAGGACTTGAGTCAACCCTTCTTCCCCCTTCCCATTTCCCCGCATTCCCCACGATCAGTAACACGGGAAAAGTTGTTTGAATGTGGTGGGGGGTGAATGGAGGGATAACATGACTCTTTGAATTGCCCCTGTAAATGATGTTTACCTGCAAAGATCATCGTGATTCCGAATGCGAAGAAGTCTGGATACTCTGAGAGGAAGGAGACGTGCATCGGCATGACCTCGAGGAACCAGCCGCTGATGACGTAGCCAGTCAGAGAGTCGATGTAAGTGCTGAGTCCGCGCACCACGCTGGCAGCACCTGACAGAGGAACAATCATCATGCGAAGATCACGGTGATTCCTAATGCGAAGAAGTCTGGATACTCTGAGAGGAAGGAGACGAGCATCGGCATGACCTCGAGGAACCAGCCGCTGATGACGTAGCCAGTCAGAGAGTCGATGTAAGTGCTGAGTCCGCGCACCACGCTGGCAGCACCTGACAGAGGAACAATCATCATGCGAAGATCGCGGTGATCCCGAATGCGAAGAAGTCTGGATACTCTGAGAGGAAGGAGACGTGCATCGGCATGACCTCGAGGAACCAGCCGCTGATGACGTAGCCAGTCAGAGAGTCGATGTAAGTGCTGAGTCCGCGCACCACGCTGGCAGTACCTGTCAGAGGAACAATCATCATGCGAAGATCACGGTGATCCCTAATGCGAAGAAGTCTGGATACTCTGAGAGGAAGGAGACGTGCATCGGCATGATCTCGAGGAACCAGCCGCTGATGACGTAGCCAGTCAGAGAGTCGATGTAAGTGCTGAGTCCGCGCACCACGCTGGCAGCACCTGTCAGAGGAACAATCATCACGCGAAGATCACGGTGATCCCTAATGCGAAGAAGTCTGGATACTCTGAGAGGAAGGAGACGTGCATCGTCATGACCTCGAGGAACCAGCCGCTGATGACGTAGCCAGTCAGAGAGTCGATGTAAGTGCTGAGTCCGCGCACCACGCTGGCAGTACCTGACAGAGCAACAATAACTCAGCCCATGCTCCTTTATGCAGTCGATTAGGTTCCCTTCACAACCATGGGCGTCGGGAAAACTCCTGGATTCAAATCACCAAAAAACCAAAATCGCCCTGCCGGGCAGGCTGGGGAGCGCGCCCCCAAACCCAACTCAACCCGTTATCCGCTAGTAATTATTTTCATTGCTTTGCTGCTTTGCCCCCCCCCCCCCCCATCCCTGACATAAATCCTGCCGGCGCCCAACACAGCCGTTGGGGCGCGTTAGCAGCAGTTTTTACACTAATATTATTCCCATGCATTACGAAGGCTCGCATATCATCTCATCATGGGCGTCCGCAAGGAGGGGCAAGGGGGCGCTTGCCCCCCCCCCCCCCCTGGATGACAAGAAAACATCAACATTTTCTGGGGTTTTACTTATAGTTTCATTTGGTAACCAGAAAAACTAAAGAAAATTGATTCTAAAGTGTCAAAAAAAACAAAAAAATGCCCGTTTGAACATATCACCCACCACCCCAAAGTGAAATATTTAAAAAATATTGAATATTTCAACAAAATACACCTCATATCGTGTCAAAATTGATTTCAAAGTGTCCAAAAACCAAAAAGCGCCATGGGGCAGGGTGACGGGCGCGCCACCCACACCCCCCTTAACCAGTTACATATTTTTTTCCTTGCCCTGCCCCCACCTTGCAGAAATCCTGCGGACGCCCATGCATCTCGTTGAGTATATTCTACTACATAAGGGGATTGTGATGGAGTGACTCACCTATGCAGTACTCCAGGATCAGGTTCCACCCGATGACGAACGCAATGAACTCTCCCACTGTCACGTAGCTGTAGATGTAGGCTGAGCCGGCTCTCGGTACACGTGCACCGAACTCAGCGTAGCAGATCCCTGGAGAACAGATCCAAGAATCAGTTATTCAAGTACCTAATAGTGGGGAACATGGAAAACAAATGGTAAGTTGACGCAAACAACGCTCCATCAGGGGTGGGCGCAGTTGAGCGCAGGTGGGCGCGCGCCCATTCTAATAGATATACTCCCACCCTCTGCCCACCCAAAAATAATCAAATATACTTTTATTGCTGTATTTGAATTTTCATTTCGGTTATAATTTTGAAATCTAGTGGAGCGGTCGTTCCACGCCAGCCAAGTCGTACGGCGCGCACACTCTCATACATGAAAAGGCTTATATGTATAGATGTATATTTGATGTATATTTTATATTTGGCTTATACTTCTTAACTTTTTATACACACGATGCGCCAAGTATTTTTTTTGATTTTCAAATAAAGTTAGACATTGTTAATTTTTTGATATCACTATACTTTTCAGTGCAGAATTTTTAGATTTCATATTTTTTTTTAGTTAAAGAAACTTGACTGGTATTTTTACACGGAGTGTTTTTTATGGTAAGTAATTACATAGCACAGATTGAATAATTGTCTAAAATTACACCGCGTTCAAGTTAGGCTGTGTATAGATCAAACCATTATTTCGTCGTTACAATCCACTATTATTGTATGTGATATTCCAATCGTACCCGAAACATAGTATTTCCAGCGTCTCAAATTAGTTTCTTTGATTTGAAAATCAGAAAAACGCCCTGCGGGACATGGGCTTCTTTTACTCTATATCTACATATAAAGGCTTAAAATAAAATAAAAATAAAATAAAATACATTAGTGAAAAAAATTATGTGCCACAATAAATAATTTTCCGCCGCTCACTGCCCACCCTAGCAAAGGGGGGGGGGGGGGGAGGTTACTAGAGGCAGCTTTAGCAACCCCCCACCCCCCTCTCAGCACTCTGGACTTGAATACCGGAATACTGGGGTCCGGCGAGTCCTTACAATGTTCGCGAAGTCTTCAAGAAGGAACCAGTATTTATATTTAAAATATTAACCCAATAACACTATTGGATACACATTTGTTTAAGAAATGTTTACTTTCTTTACCCTTTCTCTTCTGAAAGGGAGTGATTCTCAACCCTTGGGGAATTCCCCTCAGGGCCCGGATTCACGAAGATTTTCCACCGGGGGCTAAATTAAAATCCCTTCTTAAGGTGATACCTACCACCTACTACCTACTACCTACTACTACCTACCTACTTTAGAAAATTGAGAGAGAAAAATTATTTCATAACTAGGTGTAACTTTGATAGGATGTTCACATGATCATTCTGACTGTAATATTAGTAGCTCTTTTTGAAGCAATTGATCTCAAATTTTAATCATGATTAGATAAAAGACAAACTTGTCTATCACTTGGCACGTATTTTTGAAATTTAATTTTATACGGTACCCTTAACATGCAAATAGCAAATTTTTCACCAACAATCCACTAATTATTACTAGTTAATACTAGTTACTTATTATAAATTTCAAATCATTTCATCAACCCATTTTGTCTCCAATCGTATCCATAAAAGTATCTACAAAATGCAGCAAAATCGCTCGCGCTTTCACCACTTAAAGAGGGTAACGGAACGAGTGCATTTCCTCGAAGTGTTTTTTTTTAGTATTTTCTTCACCCGGACAGAATTTAAAAACATCAGAAGCACATATTTGTATAAAAATCAATTTCTCTTTTTTATTCCAAACCTGATGTTATTATGATGCAACTTTGTGATTGACACGGTGATTGAGAGTCATCTGTGTCGTCAGACTTGCACTTGAGATTTATTACCAGTGATTTAATTATCAACTTGTTATCTTTAATTCAAGGCTCCGGTCTCCTTCAAGTCAACCTTTACAATGTAAATTGTGTCTTGTTGGTAAATATGTAGGTGGTCAGGGGCGTAGGAACTTCTTCAATCATATAGGGGAATGCAGGGACGTAAAAAGGGGTGTGCGGGCGGTGCGGCAGCACAGGGCGCCACCAACAAGGGGGCACCAGGAAGCCTAATTTTTATGTAATGACTTTTTTGCACACAAAATTAATTTTTGCGTATTAAAAACACAAAAACCGCCCTGCGGGGCATGGTTGATGTCGGTATTGATTTCAGTCATACCCAGGAGGTCTATCCCCCCCCCCTTCACAAATTAATGCGCCCTTTAAAGATGATCTGATGAAAAAAATAAGTGAAATTGAACGTCGAAAATGATCAAAAACCATTAAAATCCTATCAAAAATATCAACATTTTCTGTTTCAGGGCCCTGGACCGCATATAAGTTTAGAGGTCACCCCCCCCCCCCCCCCCCCCAGAACCCTCATTGCTGCCATTGTCAAGGACTGTGGAAATGTTTGACAACTGTTTTGCATAATTATTTGTTTTGTGCACAAACAAAGTTTTGATTGTTTTAGTCTGAAATCATCACTGCGGTTGGGTATAGCGTTTTCTGGGAAGGTGGGGTTGGGGGGGGGGGGGGGGGGGGGAGGAGCAAAATTTAGATTTGCACCGGGCGCCGAAATCCCTAGTTACGGCACGGGGGGAATGCAAACGTATTCAGTATTAAGTATTAATTAAGTAAATTAATAAATTTATTAAATATTAAGTATTAATACGACATATTGTCGTATTAAGATCGACCTAATACGCACTTGTACGAGCGTCTTTATTCTCAAATTGTGGCACGAATCTCTGTTTTTAGTACACGCGTTTTCGCATTACATATTACATAATTTATTCCATTGTGCATGTTCTCCATTCACCGGATATTGATTTACAGTTTTTACTCCGCTTTACTGATGGATAATCTGCGTGATCACTGAGCGTCATCCTAGTTTACATTTAAAATTGAGTCAAGGACGATAAAATAGTGCTCATTTTCTCTTTAAAACGCTGTTGTAACTTGAGTATTGGAGGTCCTATACATCACTAAATAATAACTACTGTTTTTATACCTACGTATACGTCTACAGAACGGGGCCGTATCAGGGCTTCAAAATCAGTACATAGCATGAACTGACATTTGTTATTTTTTTATCGCCGCATGTTCAACATTTCAATAAATTATTCACCTTTCTGAACCATTATTATACATGAACTTTTATCGATAAAGAAATTACTATACAAAAATGATTATCGATAAGATCCTAAATAGTCTCTTGAAATTGCTTCAAAATAACTATGCGGTGTAATCTTACACTTTGGTATCCGCACCGACAGTAAAAGAATCTCAACTTCCCCTCAAAAGTTTTTGATACCCAAAAATATTCCCGCCGGGAAAATCGTATCTTTCCCGACTGAAGTTTTGAGCATTTTCCCTACTAACAGGCAACGACCTTCTCCGTCCCACCGCCCATCCATACCTATTCTTCAACATCATCTCAACATAACGAGGAAAACGCTCAGTGTAACGCGTTGATGAGCGAGCACTGGTACCTGCAAATTCTCCAACAGGAATTCCGTATACCAAACGCACAGAAACATACATCCATATTGAATTGAAATATGATCCACTCAATCAACATAAAAGTAACCCTTCTTACCTCTATGATAAAAGTATCTGTTTTCTATTGAAACACTTTGGTACATGAAGCTAATCAGATTCAGTTGCAGTGGAAAAACATTCTTATCGATACTTCATTTCTGACAGTTATTAAAACTGTCAATTAGCATGCATACGTTCTTGACTAATTGGGCTGAAAATTTGTAAAATAAGAAACAATGTTGGTCTTAACGACCATGCAAAATATGAGTTTAGATCAGATTTATCAAAGACCACTTAATAGGTCAATTCGGTGTGAGCTACAGGCCATTTTCATTTATCAACCAATCACAGGATCCTGTTCAAAAAAGATCCCAGAGACATCATTGACTACATAAGTACGTGTGCAAAATTTCAGATCGGGGCAGTTTTTTGACCCGGACAGTGAACAAAAAAACACACACAGATAAAGTGCCATAAGAGTACCGTGGTGACGCCCGCTCCATAATTCATTCGTCGCCATTAGCTTGACGTCGTGGACATACCCGCGAAGACGGAGGCGATGGCCGCGATGAAAAACGACAAGACGACGGCGGGGCCTGCGGACGACTTAGCGACCTCGCCGGCGAGGACGTACACACCGACGCCGAGGGTGGCGCCGACGCCCAGCGCCGTCAGGTCGAAGATGCCCAGGACGCGGGCGAGGGGCGTCTTGCCCAAGTCGTCGAACACTTTACGCCGAGAGAATGCGTCCATGGTGCGAGAGGCGAAAGACATGACGGCTGGAAGCAAAGGTAAAATCACATGAATACATGTTCAAAAACACTCACAAAGTTTCTGAGTATGTATATTTAACATTTACGAATCGACATTAGATGCAATTAGTGTTTTAACCAAATTTAAAATGAAATATGTAAATTAACGTCGTAGTGTAAAAGCAAAGTGTAAGTGCACAATCTAAATTATACCTGGTGGCGCAAAAAAAATCACCCTGTTTGAGAGGTCACTATATCGAAACTGTTAAAGATACGATTCTGAAATTTGTATAAGTATTAGAAATCATACCAAAATTTAATATGTGCAAGTTTCAAAAACATTACTTTTCTAGAAAAAAAGTTACAGCTATTCTAATTTGGTTGTCAAAAAATTGATTTAACAGAGCTCAAATAGCGCGCGTTTAGAAAACTTCCAATGGCCGGGACGCTGTTTCTTTAAAACTACGTAAGATATCATGCTGAAAATTTCAAATTATATTGAAAATAGATTCAGATCGATGCTGTAAAAATTTCAGTCGATTTGAGTTAATGGAACGAATTTTGTGGAATCTTGAAGTTGAGCGTAAAATCAGAATATGTAGAATATTTCTAAACTTTTATTATACACGTTACAAAAGTGCATTTTTCTCACTATATTCTGTTTTCAAGCTCAACTTCAAGATGCCATACATTTCGTTCCATTATTTCAAATTGATTGAAATTTTTACACAATCAATCTTAATATATTTTCAATATAATTTGAAATTTTCAGCTTGATATCGTACGTAGTTTTGAAGAAACAGCGTCCCGGCCATTGGAAGTTTTCTCGACGCGCGCTATTTGAGCTCCGTATAATCAATTTTTTGACAACCAAATTTGAACAGCTGTAACTTTTTTTCTACTATAGCAATAATTTTGAAACTTGTACATATTAAATTTTGGTATGTTTTCTAATATGTGTACAAATTTCAGAATCCTATCTATAATAGTTTCGATATAGTGACCTCTCAATCAGGGTGATTTTTTTGCGCCACCCGGTACATTATTAGTTTCTAGTTAAAAGCAGGTAATTGGGTATGATCGTGTGTTTTTTAAACTTTATTTTCAGCCAACGTTTCGAGATCCGTGGTAATCTGTTCTTTAGGGCTGAAAGTACTGTTTACATACATAAAAATAGCACTTCTGCATGTCCCTCTCCTAGAAAATACGCGTTCTAACCGAAACCCTTTTAACCGGAACCCTTTTAAGAAGTTTTAATTTGAATAATCAGAAAAAGTAAAAAAAGAGAAAAAGACGGAATGTTTATTATTTATTATAATAAATATTTATTACGGAATATTTATTGTAGTAAAAATTATAGGTACTCATTTTCATCGATTTACTCCAATATATCGGTTCATTCACACATTGACTGATATGTACGGTATATTTGAAGATACTCGAGTATCTTCCCGTATGAGTAAGAAACTTCAAGGAATAGACCGGGAAATTCAAATCGAATACAACATTGAGAAGCTTCAAAACTTCTTTCTTCCCCTTATTTAGTTCGGATAGTTATACTAATAAAACTCTTAAGACTTTTCACGAACTATTCTTTATTTAAAATCAATATTTCGTCCACCCGTCTGTGGACTTCCTCAGGAAACTTAACAAGTAAATGGCAAATGTCAAAATAGCAAATGTAAATAGCAAATGTCCATCCATCACATTTTCCTGTTGGGATGGGAACAAGAGCAAATGCTTACCAAACCTAAATCACAATAACACACTGGAATAAATAATGTAAACACAGGATTTGACCGCTCTTCAATGAGTTCGAGGTTATTGGACAAGTTGCATTTCTAAATACAAAAATCTCGCAAAGCTTACCAAATTCTCTTCATCAGACGAAAAACTGACGACACCACAAACACTGGCTAATAATATTTCAAGTAATTCGTGTGTACGGAGTGAAAATCCCGCCGCAAATGCGTCATACAAGTCGACGTGCCTGACTTCATGACTCTGTTGACATCATGAGTAACACCTTGCAATGCAAACACACGGATTGTTACTGTTTCTCTTTAGCGCCGTGCTAATGTCCATGCGAGTCTGAACGATGATGTGACTCGATGCATGCTATGAGAGACCTTGGGCGAGGTTGTGAGATTAGCGCGGTTTTCCTCGTCCGCAGGCCGTGACCGCTTCCTTACCGTCATATTTTATTGAGCGAGCGTAGCGTAGCGTCTCCATTCTGCACTTTTGGACACTTTCTCTGTTTTTTTTGTGTTTGGTTGACCCGACGCCACAGGCCACAATTTTTTTCCGATTGGTCTGAAATTTTGCACACATAGGTACTAATATCATTAGTGGAGCTGCTGATTGGTTCAAATATGAAAATATCTCCCGATTGGACGAAAATCAAAGTGTTCCGATTAAGTTCAAATTTTGCATGGACGACTATACCATTTACTCTTATTTTACAGTAGCCCAGTAATTTAATGCAAATGAAGAGCTGAACCCACCACTAATTGCAACAGAAGGTTTTAAGAGATGAACCGATTCAGTAAAAATGCCCTCTACAATATATGCAAAATCCTCCAAAATCCGTGCGCCGCAAGTACTTTTTAATCACTTTTTAAGTTAATTTCCCATGATAATTTCATCTTACAACAAATCTTTTTTTCGTGTAACTCCGATTTTGACGAAACTTGGTAAAATTGTTCACCATCCTAAATAAACACAAATAGCTCTCTGAGCGATTTTCTCTAAATCTTATTGTTTGGGAAATATAGCCCATCGAAAAGTAATATTTAGTCAGTTTTCGACGATTTCGGTCACTTTGAGTGTAATTTGACGTTTTGCGTGGTCCATATTTCCCAAGAGATAAGATTTAGAGAAAAACGCTCAGAGAGCTATTTGTTTTCATTTAGGATGGTGAGCAATTCTGCCAAGTTTAGTCAAAATCGGAGCTACATGAATTTTTATTTTTTTTGGAAGATGGAATTAACATACTTCCGGCGCACGGATTTTGGAGGATTTTGGATATGTTGTAGAGGGCATTTTTTCTGAATCGATTTATGTATTGAAACCTTCTGTTGCAATTAGTGGTGGGTATAATCACAAAATTACTGGACTACAGTTTTCAGCCTAAAATAGAATGCCAGAAGAGATCGATTATACCGACATTTAATTTTTAGTGCAATGCAACTTAGGTTCAGGTAATTTTGTTTTGATCGAGTGGATTGTATTTCAATTCACTATGGATTATTATGTTTTCTGTGCGTTACGATATTCCGGTTGGAGATGTCGCGCGTTTCGGTGCTCGCTCATCAACGCGTTACACAGAGAGCGTTTACCTAGTGTACTGGGTTTAACGTCGCACTGTTATGCATCTAGGCTAATGGCGGGCGGATGATTATGATGATGGGCGGTGTGTGAGGAAATTTTTAGCGTGGCCTGTTGTTAATTTATAAGGAATCCTCCCAACATTTTCCTACTGTAGGAAGCCTCGATATTTTACAATGAATCAGATGATTTTATAATTCAATTTTCATATTGATGTAAAATTGTGTACCATGAGTTAAACGTATTAACATTTGCAAATCACTATATTGAAAATAGACGACCCACACTGTTTATTTAAATTTCGAATTGATTGTTGAAAACTTTGAGCTTGCAAATGTATGGGACATGGTTGAGACCAAAGTTTAGACATGGGGCTCGTGGCATGGTTGCTACAGCAGTGCGATTGTATAACTTCTTAGAAGAGATAATGGATCGTTATCTATACCAATTGATGAAAGTAATTTAGCCTATCAGAAGGTAAAGCAATCAAAGTGCTTAAAGTCGACTTCCTGAGATTATTAATGTGATTATATTTCATATCCACGTAGCTTTTGCACAATTCAAATGGTTAACAATGATATTAATAATTTACTTTCATCAATTGGTATAGATAACGATCCATTATCTAGGCTAAGAAAGTTATACAATCGCCCTGCAGGAAGAAACATCCATGGACTTCAAGGAGGCAGTGAAATTATTGTTGACTTAGAGTTTTTCATTGTTGAAATCAATTCTTGCATTGTTGTAAAAAGGAAAGGAAGTTGCATATTGTTGTAAGAGAATTGTATTTGATTCTTTTAGTAAAGATGAAGTCAATTCGTTCGCTTTGGTTTGTATGAGTTAAACCCCTCTATGAAGCCCCTTATGGTCCGCTAAGTCCTACTTCATATGCGTCTGGAAAACATTGAAGATAATTTAAATAAAAACTGACACATTTCCACACTCTGATTGAAAGTGAGTGAAATGCAACGTATGTAATCTATGCAATCAGTCGTAAATTATAAAACATTCAATTATTTCAATGATCTTATCTTCGACTTGGTAATTACTTAGTTTCTTGAGTGGTTTATCTTCAAGGATTGATGCCGACTTATTTTAACGCGCTTGGATTCAATTGCTGTCACAATAATAATTTTGACAAATTAAAAACCGATAATAACATCCAAGGAGCCCAGAGAGTAGGTAGATTATTTATTTAAATATTAAGTTGAACAACTTAACAAGTTTCCCAATTTTACGAATGTAGTTTTAAATTTTCGGGCTAATCTGAGGAATAAAGTGAATAAAAAGGATAACCGAAGAAAGATACGCAATTGTTATGTCAAAATCATTAAGGTAGTACCTTCATTATACATATACAAAAAAAAAATCTTGAAATTACAAGTTCAGAAAACGTTTTCCTACATTTCAACTATATTTAAGTATAAATGAATCATAAAATGTCATTTAACTTGCAACCCCTGTCGTATAGCGAGGTTTCAATTTATTGCCTTCCGAGATGAACAAAACTGTAACACAGGAGGTATAGGGAAATCATTTAGTTTTTGGTTGATCACTTTTAAAATAGCACACGTTGGTATTGTTTTCAATTTTTTCCTAATAGAATGTCCAACTATCTATCTAGAAATCAGTTATTTTTAAAAACGTTGAACCTCAGTAAAATTCAAAACTCAAAAATAGCATGGAAATCGTCATGATTTTAATGACCCCATAAGACTACATGTTAAAAATAGGAATTTATAACTACAATATCTCAAAATCTAGACACGAGAAGTTGTTCATATTTCACAGTATCGTGTAAATAGTGACCCATAAAAAACACTCCGTGTAAAAATACCAGCCAAGTCTCTTCAACTATAAAAAAATAGATGAAATCTAAAAATTCAGCACTGAAAAGTATTGATATCAAAAAATGGGCCAAGTCAAAACTTCATTTTAAAAACCAAAATATACTTGGCGCATCGTGTATATAAATAGTTTAGAAGTATATGCCAAAAATCAAATTTACAGAAATTATATAAAATACCTATAATGCCCTTAAAACGATGCGCCAAGTATATTTTGGTTTTTAAAATGAAGTTTTGACTTGGCCCATTTTTTGATATCAATACTTTTCAGTGCTGAATATTTAGATTTCTTATATTTTTTTATAGTTCAAGAGACTTGGCTGGTATTTTTACACGGAGTGTTTTTTTATGGGGATATCACTATTTTTTTTAGTTTATTTACACAACTTGTAACACAAATCGGAGAAACAATGACTAATTCCTTACAAAAAATACGCCATTTCCGAATTGGTTGTACTACGAAAAATTGCGTTTGGTGCTAAATATTTATAAGCTTATAGTGATATTCCATGAAGAATTGCGTAAGCATCATTCCAATCGGTCCAGCCGTTTTCGAGATATGACATCACTTCCGGTTTTCAAAATGGCGGCTGAAATTACTGCCACCTAGAATTTATTTTATAAATGTTATGTATTATTATAAGCTTTCTGAATATGTAGTTATTGTAGTATAAGATGTGATTAAAGTCTGATTCTTGATTTTTATGACGTCATTTCTGGTTTCAATAATAGTTAATGTATATTTTGACTATTGATATTCCATAAAAATGACCGTCTGAATCATTTGGCGTTAGTTTCATTCCGATCGGTCAAGCCGTTTTCGAGATATAAAGTCACTTCCGGTTAAAAATGGCGGCACAAAAAATTTATAAGAACAAAGGTATCATCAGACGCCATAAGTGCACATGTGGTAAAAATTCTAGATCAATCAGTTCAGCCGTTTAAGCTGTGCCGGTGATAGCGACGTTTCCTGACATCATAATTATAATAATAATCAGATACCTTTAAGAAGGGGTGTAATTTCACTGCTTTCACGGCCCTCTAGCTCGCAAATGGCATAACCTATTGTTCCCAAATTTGATATATGTAGTGGGGTGGGCCATAGCTCGAAATTAAGATATTTTGCACCAATGTGAGATTTTCCAATTTTGAGATCCAGTAGGCCGAAAATGCCATGTTGTTGCTTACAGTAAAAGTGTTTGGTCTGCTCCTCAGTTTATTAGGCATTTACGGTATGTTGAGTGACTGTGAGTGTACGGTACGACTTGGCTGGGTGGAGCGACCGCTCCACTAGATTATTGATACCTCTGCCAAAAATAGGCTTATTTGGAAGATATGAGATATCAGTTGTGCTACCTTATGTTATTCTGGCACGGAAATAATTCAAATATGTTATTATTTTAATTCCATTTCTCATACACTATTGGCAAACAAAAAAAACACGTTGAAAAATGGCTCACAGTGTGAACAAATAAGCAGTATTGATCGAGACCGAACTTATTTATACATTATTGTCACACTCATCTACAAAAAGACATCACCCACTCACACTCTTTCAATCTATCTAATTACATTCTCAAAAGTCAACAAATTAACTACAATTAAGATAAAGAATCGTTTTGTGGCATTTGATTGCGGTGTCCACGACATAATTAGCATGCACGCAATCGGTTCGTTGGTACCTTGACTTCAGAACTGCTATCCAGAACATTCGTGTTGGTGACATAAAACATGTTAATTCACTCGCTAAACAGCAAAGTCTGTTGATATATTCGAATACAAATCAACCAATCGGAGAGCTGGGAAGTGACCATTGGTGATGCAAGCGCTCGGCCGTTTTAGCAAATTGAGATAGAAAAATTGTTTCATAAGTGAGTGTAAATTTGATATAATTTTCACATGATCAGTCTAATTATTAGTAGAACTTTTTTATTTTTGCTTCTTTCATTGTTAATTAGACGCCGGTTATTCAACAAAACTGCTCAAACTACGAAATTTCCGATACGATTGGAGACCAAACCCGTGAATTAATTGATCTCAAATCATGATCAGATAAAAAACAAACTTAGGGTTATCACTTGGCACATTTTTGAAATTAAATTTCATATGGCACCCAGGGAGATAAGAATATACCATTTTTCAAAAAAAATAAAAAATTACTAATTAACGAATCCAACATTAAAAATGTACCATCTGATAATCCTAAGTTTGTCTTTTATCTAATCATGATTAAAATTTCAAATCATTTCGTCAACCTATTTTGTCTCCAATCGTATCCAAAAACGTGCCTGAAACAAGCGGCAAAATCGCTCGAACTTGCAGAAAACAGTAGGTTATAAAAATAACACTTAATGTCACGAACACTAACACTAACACTTAACACTAACACAAAATGTCAAAAAGGGCACTATCAACCCAAAAACGCCCCAAAAGGCAAAATAAGGAAATCTAAGTTGGGTTTGGAATCAGCATCATGAAACGGATGTATGACTATAGATACAATATTGGTCTTCCTATTAGACTGGCAACATCTGTCCATCAGTTCAGATTGTGACGTCAGATAAAACTTCCATATAAAAATATTAAAGTTTTTGAAAACGCATGGCTTTCATGTATATTTATTATTTAATTATTTGTAGTTTCACTCGATAACTCGAGTTTGAATCTACTGATTCGACATCAAGATTCTCATTCTATGGTACAGTATCGGACATGATCGAACTTTGTGCTACTTGGTTATCAATCCCCAATTCTGGATTGGATTGGAATGAATCAAATGCATCATAATGATTGGAGCTAAGAGGTTTGACAGCTGAACGAAAGCGGTGATTTCAAGTTAGGTCATAATATTATAGAGATTTAATGAGACTTATGATACAGCTATTTAACAATCAGTTAATCCATAATTAAAATTGTTTATCAGTATGGATAAGGATTTAATGGAAACCGTTTCAGAATTGCACAGAACATTCTTGCCGTTGACGTTTTAATTAGATGGACGGGTTCTTCGTGGTCGACGCCTTACATTTCAAACAACCGATCAACATTATCTTGATGTGATTGCCCCACATATGGTTGTTCGGCAGTTCCTAGCTTACAAAATCACCCCAATTTGAATGATGAAACTTGTTCTGGTTTCCCAAGATGAAATTCCGCCAAATGATCTTCTTTTTAAAATCCCCTCAGCATTTCAAGAGATGAAAGCGCCAACGCGAAACGTGCTCAACATAGTCACATTGCTGACATCTAGGGATGCATGGAATAACTGAAGTAACTCCAAAATTGCTGTGTGCATGCCGAAAGAACTACTTCGAACACGACGTTGAAATCTGGGAGTTTTGTCATGTTTTTTTTATTTTATGGTCACGATGAAGTTAACGAACTTTGGTTTGCACCTCGTATTTATTCCAACGGCTTTTGAATTGTCAACTCCATTTCAAAATCCATAGTAAATCTGAATTGCAGAATGGTATTGGTAAAGCACAGAATGAAAGGTGAACATTTCATAGCTAAGTTTTATTGGATGTCTTTTATTTGAAATTTATTGGTAAGGATGTAAAATTAATATTTTTTTAAAATTAGTATCAATAGATAACTTTTTAGTCCTCTGGTTTGGTCTATTTTGCGTATTTTTTTTAAAATTCAGGTAATTAAATTTAGAAATGTATAACAAGTATTCTCACAGATTAAAATTAAAACGATTTTTCGTCAATTTGAAACAATGAAATATAAATTTTAACATGTTTGGTACATTCTAAAAATAGCAGGGTTTAAACTTTATTTATTTGATCATATTTATTTCAGTTGGCGCTAAATATTTATTGCATACAACACATTTTTAATTGCTAAAAGTAATTAAATCGATATACGTAATAGCATAACAAAATAAATTTTATAAAATCAAGTACAACCCATATCAGAACAAAATCTAAAACAATCTATTTGGTGGCTTTTTAGCGTTAAAAAATTTTAAACTCACCTTTTTGCTCAAATCTTCTGAGATCAAATGCAACACAACAAACACCACAAACACAAATTTGTGTCAATTTATATTCAACTAATCACACACAACACCATATTCGGGATACAACAAATAAATCACGGGAAGCACGCTACATGGACATTGATCAACAATTCGTCAGGAAATGTGATCGTATCTTCACTTTCAAGTCTTTTATGTAAGTTTAATCGATGAGCGTGCCTTGTCACTCTCTTATCACTAAGTAGTACAACATTCAAGCACTTATGTTGTTTGACATGCAAACATAAGAAAGTGTTACACTAGTTACCTTACCCACAGTTGTGATGCATGATTCAGTGCTAACACCTGAGGCATGTCAACCTACTCTTTCAGTGGCTGAAATAATGACCAGGAAATCGCTTTGTAACTTATTTATGAAATTTTGCACTCAAAGTAATGCCATAAGAGCGCTCCTTATATTGTATCTATTGTTTATTTTCAAAATCCTTGAAATGTTAAAATGAACCGTTTTTTTCTATGACCTTCATATTTGGCATAGAGACCAACATTTAAAAAGATTTCGTAATTTTCCGACGGTCAAGAATTAGAACTACTTTTATTGATTTTTTTTATCTTGTTTGGAATATTTGTCAAATTTTATTAATCGAGAAAGAATTTGTCACTTTCACCGCTTATTAAATCGCATGCAATACGAAGGCTCGCTTATCAACGCGTTACACAGAGCGTTTTCTTAACTATGATTGTGACACTAGCGTAACATTGATGTCAGATAATTCATACCTACTTAGGATGAGAGGTCTTTTAGAAATGAGATATTGATTTTGCATCAGTTTATTAATATTGTAGGTAACCGGGTTGCATTCGCAAATATTGATTTTCAGATTATACATCTTTTATAGAATGTTCACACAAGGATAACTATTGCATCATCTGAAGATAACGATGTGTTAGTCAAAATTCAATATTTAACTTAATTTATACTACTATACTTCTGGAAAAAAAACTTTTTAGATATGCACTTTTTTATTTTAAAGTTGTTGTTTTTACAAGTTTACTTTTTCAGCCATAACAAACAACTAAAGCAAATTTTATATAATTTATTTACATAAATAAACCCTTTATATCCTCCATTACCCCCCTTATGGATAGTACCAAAGAATCCACCAGAGGTCAGTCGTGTTCCTTATTTTCTCGAATATACAATTATTTATATTAACTAACTTCTCTTTTTAGTTTTAAATTAATTATAACCTCTAAAGGGTAGGACTTTACAAGTGATGTAACTAAGTGAGAAATACATCTTTTAGATAATATAAAATAATATTTACAATATGGGGAAAAGCACACAGATAAAACTGAAAGGTAAGAAAAATTAAACTATTGAATATTTGATGAAAATTAATAACTAATTAATTTCCTACTTCTATATTTTCTGATGTAAACACTTTAATTCTGATTATTTTCAACCTTCTTCCAACTCGCAATATACTGAGACTGAGGTGTTTTCCTCGTTTTCCTCAGTCACCAGATCTCGCGAGTTCTGCTCTCGACATTGGAGGCCGTGACCTTGACGTCCGGCTCATCAGGCGTCTCGAGGTCAATGAAGTGTCGAAGTGAACGCATCAAATAGTGCTTATCTGTCACTACGAGCTACGAGGTACGAGCAAGCGTTGAGCAATCACCCTATACTGTGCGTGACAGTATATTTCAATTCCGCCTCAAGGTTACCGTGAAAGACATTTGAAACTTATATTAGAATACATTATATTGAACTATACAAATTTTAAAACTTTAATTTTAAACAATTAATTTTGTCTCCCATATACGAAGTCTTTTCCAGAAAATATTCGCATCCGGGATTCCGTGAGTGCCACTTAATCGATATGAGTGTGTCCACCATCCGACTTGGCTGGCGTGCGTCGATCATAAGACTGAATTGAGCTGACGTCACGATCTCGGCGTGGGTCAGTGTTAATAAATGTGTCAGTGTCATCAATGTTAATAAATAAATTGGAAATATATCTCCTTAAATGAGCATTCTGAGCTGGTTTATGCGTAAGGATCAGTATTGCCTTTTCACACATATAATTTGTTTAAATATCTTTCTTGCACAACTTGATATAAACTAAGAAAACAATCACTCTAAATGCATGTTGTTGCTGCATCTCACTGGCCTGATGGCCCTACGCCGAGATTTCAAGGTAGGGGGAGGAGCCTATTCCTATTGTATTCAGAGGGGGTGAAATCACTCTATATGGAACGAAATTACAATTGATATACGTCTAATTTTCTTCTACAAATTTGTTTGCTTTAAAGAAAGTTTTCTCAAGTTCCGCATTATGCAATTGTTCCTTCGTGTCAGTCTGCATTCATAATTATATCAGTATTTGCTGTCATTTGACCTTTGTGATTTATTACCTGCACAAAAGCAGTCATTTGTATTCTCCAGTATCTATAGGCAACCAGAGAGACAGCACCTTGTCCACCGAATGTGTGCATAGGAATTATACTAATTAGAAGTAAAGTGCTAATTAGCGATTGTGGGAGGGAGTGGAAGGGGTAGAGATGATATAAGTCCATGCAACTGAAGGTTTACATTTAGTTCATGTTTTGTTTGTATACGTGTTCAGTGACTAAAATATTATCACAAATATAGTAGATATTTTGATTTGATTTATTGATTTTTTTGAAAAAGGATTGAAGAGATCGGACTTGGTTTTAAAACGGATGCCACAACTTGGTGTCATTTCGGTGGGACGAAATTGAGTGCTTTTTGTTTATTTCATTGAATTGCATAGACCAATTTTGTAAATTGTTGTGTTTATTACATTCTACTTAATATTCAAGTTGTATTTGTTTTGAAAAGTGTCACGAATATATTTATGTCTTGGTTTTAAACATTTCGATGAGGAAATAGTGATTTTGTGATTGTTGTGAATTTGAGTGCACGAGATTGTGAAACTACTTGTGAAGAAAATATCTCAGAGGAGAGTGCAAAATCATTCACAATGTCGGAACAGAAACATTTCGCAGCGATTATCTTCCACAAGTCTCTATTTAGAATAGGTCGCATTTAACAGGAATCTATGAGACCAACACAGCATTTCAGCGCAGAATAAACTCCAATTCTTTATCAACTTCAACCATTATTTTCAACTAGAAACTTCAACACTTCTCATCAAAAGTGAGTATGCATTGAAGACAAAACATGAGCTCGTTATTTTACTGGGATTAATAACAGAAACAGAGTTATTACGCGAGCTTAGCGTTAAGGTAGAACCACCATAACCTAAATATTTCCGATTTACTAATCATGCAAAACTCAATCCCTGAAAAAATTAAACAATTCGCGTGTCCTGTTTCTGAGATATATTGATTTGTTTCTCCCATGTTATCTTTTGGCGGAAAAAGAGAATCGAGCCATTTTTAGGCTATAATGAAGATCTATTTTTTTGCGTCGATAGATTAGAACGAAATTTTTTATTATGGTAGACATATTATGAATATTCTATCTGAAAAAAAAAATTGAAAACAATACCAACTTGAGCTTTTTTACAAGCTATAAGCGAAATTCTAACTTATTTTCCTATACCTCCCATGTTAAAGTTTTTAAATATAGTTGAAATGTATAAAACGTTTTTTGAACTTGTAATTTCAAGGAAAAATATTATTGTATATATCGATCGATTGCCTCTGTCATATATGTTTGTTTGTTTTCTACTTGTGATTTTGCCTGCAATGCCCGGTCACAACAATCAACCAATCTATCTAAAATTTTGCTAACTCTATGTCATTAGAGCGGTCATGAGTGTAGTTTTTCAACGATATCGAATAATTGGTTGAAAATTAAAAATGGAATCGTTTGATCAATAATATTCAAATATTACAAAGTCTTTGGATTCAGCATTTAGGCGCTTTTGTCGATTTTCAGACAAATCGTAGTAATTGACTATTTATGGTCCAAAATTATTTATTGTTTTGAAATATTTGTCAAATGTATTCAAATAAATTTCATAGAAATCCCCTTAATTTGTGAAATGTGAACTGAGATAACAACGGAATGCGGTATTTGCTTATGCCCATTATTCAGAATTTGACGCGTAAATTCACAGCTAAACGAGCACATAGAATAAAATTCCCACTCTACTCGATCATTACATATAGTTGGAAAACATCGTACTGTCTCTCTTCACCTTCAATTGTTCTGGAGTACGGCTATGATAACGGATGAATGATGATATAGAAAATAAATTGAGATGAAGAATGTGTAAGGATGGAGGGTGGGAAGGTTGCGGCGTAGCCTAATGGAACCTTCCCGGCATTTGTCTAATGATCTAACGACCTTGGCATTCTCACCTCCTGCACCTGAACTAGTTTTACCTTGTGATAACCACGAACCACTATCTTCTAACCAAGGTATTAACCCGGGCATTAATTTGAGGTTATCGCAGTTTGTTATCAACATGATGATGAAATGTATGTTTCTTGCTATCATTTAAATAATAGCCTTGCGCTGACGACCGGATGTTTAACTAATGTTATGACAGCAACAATGTAATCGTAACAAGCGTTGAAAGGGACGGGGGGGGGGGGGGGGCATACAATGTGGTATGGTAAGTCCGCAAGCAATGGGACAATCATTCGTGCGTGCTGCATTCGAGGTAAACATCGGAAATAATTATATTTCCTGATGGCGTCCTAAATGATTTAAAAAATTATAACAATAAGTTAAAAATAAAATCATTGTGCTATGATTGTGTATTTAACAATTTGAGGTCGTACCAGAGGTCATAATTAACTCCAGTGTGCGGCATTATTTAGTCTATTGGGCTGTTGTGGGTCGTTACTATCTGATTTTTTAAAATTATTTAGTGGGAAGACAAAATTTCAAAAAACCGATCTGATTAACCGTGCGATTCCCGTTCGCTTCCGTTTGCCTCATAAGTGCTACTGACAATGATAAGAAGGCGGTCGTGCCTATTACTATTAGTGCGAAACCTTCCCATCTTTTGCCTCTCGTCTAAAGAAACCACGAAAAACTTCAGTCAGGACCAAGAGGCCACTTCTTGAGCATCACATTTAGAAACTGTTTCGTAGGTTTGCATTGCATCTTGAACATGTTGAAGGCTTAGGTCCATGGGCGTCTGCAGGATTTCTGCCAGGCAAGGAAAAAAAATGAAGGCAAGGAAAAATATTTGCCAGGGGATAAGACGGTGTGGGGGGCGCGCCCCCCCACCCAGCACCGCAGGGCGTTTTTTGGTTTTTGGACACTTTGAAATAAATTTTGAGACTTTATGACTTTATGAGGTGTATTTTGTTGAAATATTCGATATTCTTTAAAGTTTGACACTTTGTGGTAATGTGGAGGGCATGGCACAACCTTGCCCCGCAGGGCAATTTTTTGTTTTTTGACACTTTGAAATTTATATTTTTGAGATTTTAGTTTACAAAATGAAACTACTAGGAAAACGCTCGGTGTAACGCGTTGATGAGTGAGCACCCGAATGCGCAATATCTCGAACCAAAATTTTGTAGCCAACAACAATAACATCCATATTGAATTGAAATGTGATACACTCAATCAACATAAAAGTACCTGCTTTTCATTGAAATCAAATCTCATTCAAATCAGACTAAATTAGAATGATAATTAGAATGTGTGCAAAAGTTCAGCTCGATCGGAAATACAAAGTGACATGTCTATGATGTAACAGCGTCGGGAAAAAAACAAAAAGAAACAGAGAAAGTGTTCAACAGTGCCGAATAAAGACGCTCGCTATGTTCGCTCAATAAGTAAATCACCCAACACCTAAAGTCAAAAGTCTGAAGTGAGAAGATACAGCTAAATTCCCTCTTTTATAAACACTGATGTTCTAGCCATTAGATGCAAATAAGGAAGTCCCCTACGTATTATTGTTTCTACTACATTAATGATTCCCAAACAAATAGGGGTTTCTGTTCAGACCTTAAAAATAAATTGAATGAAAGCCAAGCTTTCATTCAGCCGAAAAACCATTCAATTGACATCGGCCCATTTACCTCTGAGACAGATATTATGTAACAAAATAACGAAACGTTCAAATAAAATCTTTAAAAGTAACATTATTGTTCATCTGATTATCAATGCAATTAACAGAACAAATAAAACAAGTCTCCAACATTCCGCCATTTTGTAACCAGCACAACACTCCTCCGCCTGCTCCTCAGGCATCGCTTCTTGCACATATGGATCCTCGTTCAGATTCCTACAACAATCCGCTTTGACGATCTCGTCAAGCGTCAACCTCAGCAACTGTTTCAACAATCTCGCCGCCGCCTTGCCGCACAGCGTTGCCACCTTGATGTAATAGCAGTCGGCGATCTCGGCGTACATCCGGCAACGCAGCGTGTTGTTCTCGCACTGTTGCCAGTCCGCCGCGCCTGCGCACTCGTCCAGCTCGTCGTGGAGCTCGACGTAGCAGTTCTCGTAGCGCTCGAAGCAGGTTCGGTAGCCGCAGTCGAGGCAGAGCTTTTGATAGAGAGTGTGAAGGCCTAGAACAAGAGATTTGATCGGTTAAGCCGATTTACACGGTTCAAGTTTCCTTGAAGGGATTGAATTCAACCCTTGATTTCAAGGAAACTTGAAAAAGAATTTAGATGATTTAATGTATATTGTTAATTGAAGTTGCGGTGAAATTAACAATTGGTTGAAGTATTTCATGACTTGAGGAAAATAGGACATGTTCTAATTGAAACGGTTGAAGAGATGATTTGAATTCAAGGCTTGGACACTTGTTAAATGCTTCAATGTTTTCATTTAGACGATCCAAGTATTGAATTCAACCCTCTTGAAAGGGTTGAATTCAAGGAAACTTGAATCGTGTAATTCAGCCTTTATGTTTGATGACGCTCAAAGGTTTGTTTACCTTTCCAGTACTAGGAAAACGCTCAGTGTAACGCGTTGATGAGCGAGCCTTCAAACCCGATTTGATATATTTTCAAGTATCAGCTGCTCTACAGGCCTTGGAACTGAAGCATCAAGACGGCAGGGATGAAAATTTAGGTATTAAAGTAGCCTATTTCACAAAAATACATTGAAGTAATTAATATTCTGATATTTACCGACCTTCAATCATTTGGTAGTAAAGATCAGGCTGCGTCGGCGGCCGACACTTCTCCAATACCTCGTCAACAACCTCCAACCTCTTCTTCACCCTCTCACACACGACACAGACGACGTCCTTGGTCGCGATGTTGACGACGTCCTCCGGCCTGAACGCCTCCATCTTCGCGAGGAACGTGGCCAGTTGACTGGAGTCGCAGAGAGGACGGCGATCTTGATTTGTTCGGTAGAAGTCGACGTCCTCGTTCTCGTTCTCGGCGTGGCAGTGACGACGGGCATGTGAAGGAGGTAGAAGTAGTGGAGCGAAGTGGAGGAAGAAGAGTACTGGTGTCATAGGGTGGGATTTGGGATCCCGATGACTGATGAAAACATAATGCTTGTCTGATTTGACACTTGCTTGTCACTGCAACCGGAAATGATTGATGTTCGTATTTTTTTTTACGCTATGTTTCTATGACTCTAAATACCTTGACATCGTAATGATAAAATACCTGTTTGAAAACTCACAAATCATCTAATTATATCCCCATAAAAAACACTCCGTGTAAAAATACCAGCCAAGTCTCTTCAACTTAAAAAAAAAATGAAATCTAAAAATTCTGCACTGAAAAGTAGTGATATCAAAAAATTAGCCAAGTCAAAACTTTATTTGAAAATCAAAAAATACTTGGCGCATCGTGTACATAAATAGCTTGGAAGTATAAGCCAATTATAAATTTTACATGAAATATACATATACATAGTATACCTATAATGCCCTAAAAAAAACGATGCGCCAAGTATTTTTTGATTTTCAAATAAAGTTTTGACTTGGCTAATTTTTTGATATCACTACTTTTCAGTGCAGAATTTTTAGATTTCATTTTTTTTTAAGTTGAAGAGACTTGGCTGGTATTTTTACACGGAGTGTTTTTTATGGGGATATCACTAGTTTTTTTAGTTTATTTACACAACTTTTAACACATATCGGAGCAACAATGACTAATTCCTTTAAAAAAATAGGCCATTTCCGAATTGGTTACTACGAAAAAATGTGTTTGGGGCTAAATATAAGCTTGTTTTGATATTCCATGAAGAATTGCGAAAGCATTGTTCCAATAGGTCCAGCCGTTTTCGAGATATGGCATCACTTCCGGTTTTCATAATGGCGGCTGAAATTACAGCCACCTAGAATTTATTTCTATAAATGTTATGTATCATTATAAGCCTTCTGAATTTGTAGTTATTGTAGTAAGAGGTGATTCAAGTCTGATTCTTCATTTTTATGACGTCATTTCCGGTTTCGGTAATAGTAAATGTATATTTTGACTATTGATATTCCATAAAGATGACCGTCTGAATCATTTGTCTGAATCAATCATCATCATCATCATCGTTTTATTCCGATCGGTGTAGTCGTTTTCGAGATATGACGTCACTTCCGGTTTCAAAATGGCGCCTTCCGGTTGGTTTTATAAAAAGGCACCTCGGACGCCAAAAGTGCACATGTGGTAAAAATGTCAAGTCGATCGGTTAAGCCGTTTAGGCTGTGGCGGTGATTGCGGTGTTTCGTGATATCATCAGATGAAGATAGGTTTTAAAAGGGGTGTAATTTCACTGTTTTCACGGCCCTCTAGCCCACAAATGGCATTACCTATTGTTCCCAAATTTAGTATATGTTGTCAGGTGGGCCATAGCTCGAAATTAAGTTATTTCGCAACAATGTGAGATTTCCCAATTTTGAGATCCAGTAGGCCGAAAATGCCATGTTGTTGCTTACAGTAAAAGTGTTTGGTCTGCTCCTCAGTTTATTAGGCATTTACGGTATGTTGAGTGAGTGTGAGTGTATAGTACGACTTGGCTGGGTGGAGCGACCGCTCCACTAGATTTCATTCTCTCTCAAGAGTCCAAATCAAACGTACCCTTTGTAAATAGAGAAATGGAATCTACATCAAATGGTTGAAATTATTGGGATATTTATAACTAAGTGTTTAGAGCATTAAAGATATAAAATTGAAGGTTTTCCCGAACTTAAAGTTCAGCCTGTTAAAACGTTCGCAGTTTCTTCGTGAGCCATGGCGCTCTGTATACTAAAACGTTTCTCTCGTTATTTCGTTCTTTGAATACCTAGGTACCTGTTGACATTTCCTGGCCGTGAAAGAGAACGAATTGCATCTAATTATAACTAAACTTTATTATAACTATAAAGCACATTGGCTCGTTCACTTCCAAGGTATCATGCTGATTCACGACTCAGAATTTTAATTGTATCTCACAGTCAAGTGGTAATTTTGAGAAGGATCCCTAACCAAAATGTGTGTTTAAATAATTTAAACATGCACGTTACTCTATAGAAAAATTCAAAATATTTCCTGGCTTGCGCGGCCCTGATCTGCGTGTTGTTCTGGGGCCCTTTACTTCAAAATACCACAGCACGTAACTGGATTTACAATAATTGAAAAAGTGTAATCAAGTATTTAAAGATAATTTAGGTTTCTGTGGCAAACTTCCATGAAGTCAGGATTTAGGGAAGAGATGTAAAAATAGGATTTAAAAATTAACATATTTTTAAAGATTCCAAAATGCATAAAGGTAGTTCAACGGGATAGACAGTTAAAAACGTAGGTGGTCTAAAAATATCCTGCTGGGGGGGGGGGGGGGGTCTGAAGATACACCACTGGCCATGAGCAGAGCGAGATGAAAGCCACATGACTGGTTCCTATCACCGTCCTGCCTTGTTTCAGATGCTGTCGTCACTTACCCGCAAGAAGACCTTCACGAAGGGTTCCATCGCCAAGTCCGAGCTCTCCCGATGCATGAGCCTCGTAGATCTGACGCTGCTCGGCGTCGGCGCCACTCTCGGTCTGGGCGTCTACGTGCTCGCTGGCAGTGTTGCCAAGTATCACTCCGGCCCGGCAACCATGTTGTCCTTCCTTGTGGCGGCCATTGCGTCAGCCATTGCAGGTAGAGTCTCTCGGTCTGGGCGTCTACGTGCTCGCTGGCAGTGTTGCCAAGTATCACTCCGGCCCGGCAACCATGTTGTCCTTCCTTGTGGCGGCCATTGCGTCAGCCATTGCAGGTAGAGTCTCTCGGTCTGGGCGTCTACGTGCTCGCTGGCAGTGTTGCCAAGTATCACTCCGGCCCGGCAACCATGTTGTCCTTCCTTGTGGCGGCCATTGCGTCAGCCATTGCAGGTAGAGTCTCTCGGTCTGGGCGTCTACGTGCTCGCTGGCAGTGTTGCCAAGTATCACTCCGGCCCGGCAACCATGTTGTCCTTCCTTGTGGCGGCCATTGCGTCAGCCATTGCAGGTAGAGTCTCTCGGTCTGGGCGTCTACGTGCTCGCTGGCAGTGTTGCCAAGTATCACTCCGGCCCGGCAACCATGTTGTCCTTCCTTGTGGCGGCCATTGCGTCAGCCATTGCAGGTAGAGTCTCTCGGTCTGGGCGTCTACGTGCTCGCTGGCAGTGTTGCCAAGTATCACTCCGGCCCGGCAACCATGTTGTCCTTCCTTGTGGCGGCCATTGCGTCAGCCATTGCAGGTAGAGTCTCTCGGTCTGGGCGTCTACGTGCTCGCTGGCAGTGTTGCCAAGTATCACTCCGGCCCGGCAACCATGTTGTCCTTCCTTGTGGCGGCCATTGCGTCAGCCATTGCAGGTAGAGTCTCTCGGTCTGGGCGTCTACGTGCTCGCTGGCAGTGTTGCCAAGTATCACTCCGGCCCGGCAACCATGTTGTCCTTCCTTGTGGCGGCCATTGCGTCAGCCATTGCAGGTAGAGTCTCTCGGTCTGGGCGTCTACGTGCTCGCTGGCAGTGTTGCCAAGTATCACTCCGGCCCGGCAACCATGTTGTCCTTCCTTGTGGCGGCCATTGCGTCAGCCATTGCAGGTAGAGTCTCTCGGTCTGGGCGTCTACGTGCTCGCTGGCAGTGTTGCCAAGTATCACTCCGGCCCGGCAACCATGTTGTCCTTCCTTGTGGCGGCCATTGCGTCAGCCATTGCAGGTAGATTCACAATCACATCGATATAGGTTCTCAATCGGCGGGGAATTTACTCCGAGGCAGGAACTTTTTGGATTTCAGGGAGGGAATTCACACAAAAAATAAATCCATTTTTAACAAATCCCCATAAATATATTAGGTGATACTTTCTCAAATCTTTGAATATTATTGTTCAAAATGCATAAAGGTATAGTTCAAATTCACTTAGAATTTAAACAAGTCAGAGCCTGATGCGGCCCGGACCCGCATTAAGCTGTGGGACCCTCATCTAGACCCACTGTTTCGTGCCAACACGTGTTTCCAAAATTTACAAAAAAGTACAAACATAGAAAAAAAAACCACCGTCAAGATGACATTATATTTTTTGGAACATTTTGAGTTAGAGTTAGACTATATTGGGAAAGGGGAATTACAATATGGCCACTGTTGAGAAAGGGAATAGTGTGAGAAAGGTTGAGAATCCCTGATTTAGGCCGACAAACAAAAGTTACATGTTCAGTTGATCGTGCTCCATGCCGTTTGGAACTCCAAGTTTCATTAACAAGTTGAACTTTTATACGGATCATATATTTTTTCAAGACATTTACTGGCTCTGGTTGTGGAAGCTGAAGGTAAAAAAGTGGTGCACCGTCCTTGGGACGGGACGTTAAGCCAGCAGGGCCCAGAGGGCTGACGACTCACTCCCCGCCATCACAGTTCTAAACCCTCAACAAACTTCACCTCCTGTGAAGTATCGAGTGAGTTTGACCTTGAAGAGTTTATAAATCGATTTTTATCAATATCTTTTACCAATGTAATTGTTAACAAAATTAGGCTTTGTACTAGTATTCAGAACAGTTCAATGAAAATAATTCCATAGCTTGTAATGGTTTATTAGATTTACTTTGTCCTTCAGATGTTTAGTGCCCGAAAATTAGTAAAATTAGGGTACTAAACATCTGTTGGACAAAATAAAGCTAATAACTTATTCCAAACTATGGAATTATTTTCATTGAACTGTTCTGAATACGCGTACAAAGCCCTATTTTGTTAAAATTACATTGGTAAGAGATATTGATAAAAATCGATTAAGATTCTCTTCAATGCAACGCTCACTATTCAGCCCTCTTAACGTTGGAGGGAGTTGTTCTTCTTCTTCTACTTCAATCTAGTGGAGCGGTCGCTCCACCCAGCCAAGTCGTACTGTACACTCACACTCACTCAACATACCGTAAATGCCTAATAAAATGAGGAGCAGACCAACTACTTTTACTGTAAGCAACAACATGGCATTTTCGGCCTACTGGATCATTAAATTGGAAAATCTCACATTGTTGTGAAATATCTTAATTTTGAGCTATGGCCCACCCCACCACATATACCAAATTTGGGAACAATAGGCTATACCATTTGCGAGCTAGAGGGCCGTGAAAACAGTGAAATTACATCACTTTCATCTTCTTTAGATGATGATGATGATTCAGAGGGTCAGGAAATACCGCAATCACCGCCACAACCTAAACGGCTTAGCCGATCGATCTGAAATTTTTACCACATGTGCACTTTTGGCGTCTGAGGTGCCTTTTTATAAAACCAACCGGTAGTCGCCATTTTGAAACCGGAAGTGACGTCATATCTCGAAAACGGCTAAACCGATCGGTGAAACTAGCGCCAAATGATTCAGACGGTCGTCTATATGGAATATCAGTAGTTAAAGTAGAGATGTTATATCACCGAAACCGGAAATGACGTCATGAAAATGAAGATCTAGATTTTAATGACCTCTTACTACAATAACTACATATTCAGAAGGCTTATAATGATACATAACATTTATAGAAATAAATTCTAGGTGGCAGTTATTTCAGTCGCCATTTTGAAAACCGGAAGTGATACCATATCTCGAAAACGGCTGGACTGATTGGAACGAAGCTTTCGCAATTCTTCATGGAATATCACTTTAAGCTTAGGTATATTGAGCACCAAACACAATTTTTCGTATTAACCAATTCGGAAATGGCGTATTTTTTAAAAGTATTTAGTCATTGTTGCTCCGATGTGTGTTACAAGTTGTGTAAATAAACTAAAAAAATAAGTGATATCCCCATAAAAAAACACTCCGTGTAAAAATACCAGCCAAGTCTCTTCAAACTATAAAAAAAATAGAATAAATCTAAAAATTCAGCACTGAAAAGTAGTGATATCAAAAAATGAGCCAGTCAAAACTTAATTTTAAAAACCAAAATATACTTGGCGCATCGTTTTTAAGGGCATTATAGGTATATCATATATAATTAGGTAGGTACATTTGATTTTTGGCATATGCTTCTATACTATTTATATACACGATGCGCCAAGTATATTTTGGTTTTTAAAATTAAGTTTTGACTTGGCTCATTTTTTGATATCACTACTTTTCAGTGCTGAATTTTAAGATTTATTCTATTTTTTTTATAGTTTGAAGAGACTTGGCTGGTATTTTTACACGGAGTGTTTTTTTATGGGTTACATTTATATGGCCCCACTTAAAAAAAAGTATTTCGGCCAGTTTTCTCTCTAATTTGAATGATTTTCACCAATACGACGATTTAAATAGTAGAACTTAGATTGAGTATCTAATTTAAAATAAAAGTTACACACAAATTATAATAATTAAGCCGATGATAGGCGATTTCCGTTACTAATTTCGAGCTGTCTGAGCACATTGTGGTTCAATGGCGATGAATCTCCACGCTAACCACGACCTCCCGGGAACGTGGCAGCACGAAGACTGAGGGAGTTGTTGAGTCGTCAGGAGGACTTCGACATGTCTGACGTTCTGTTCGCGTCTGCGCAGGAATCTGCTACTGCGAGTTCGCGAGTCGCGTGCCACGCGCAGGCTCCGCCTACATCTACAGCTACGTCTGCGTCGGTGAAGTAATCGCCTTCGTTATCGGCTGGAACCTCATCCTGGAGTACATCATAGGTAACCAACACTTTTAAGGTGCTGCAAGCGCGAGCGATTTTGCCGCTTGTTGCAGGCACTTTTTAGGATACGATTGGAGACTAAATGGGTTGACGAAATGATTTGAAATATTAATCATGATTAGATAAAAGACAAACTTAGGGTTGTCACTTGGTACATTTTTTTATTTTTTATTTGTTATAATTAGTAATAAGTTTATATTTGGTGAACATTGACATATTTTCTTGGCGCCGTATGAAATTTAATTTAAAAAATGTGCCAAGTGATAGCCCTAAGTTTGTCTTTTATCTAATCATGATTAAAATTGGAGATCAATGGGTTTACGGGTTTGGTCACCAATCGTATCGAAAATTTCTTAGTTTTTCGCGGTTTTGTAGAAAAAAACTGCGCCTAATTAACAAGGCACGAGGCAAAAATAAAAAAGTGCTACTAATATACAATCAGACTGATCATGTGAACATCCTATCAAAGTTACAACCACTTATGAAAGAATTTTTCTCTCAATTTGCTAAAATGGCCGAGCGCTTGCAGCACCTTAACAAGCACTCTCTTACAGTTTTCTCTTACTCATGACCAAGTCGGGTGAAGTAAAGATCCACTTCACTCAATAAGATGCAATTTTCCAAAAAATACGACCAATGAATACGGTATAATACTATTTTACACGGAAATTCTCTCCAATATTTTAAACGTCGTCCCCGCTGTACTAACCCGATCAAACACCCGCTAGGTGGAGCTAGTGTCGCCCGCGGCCTGGTCGGCTACGTGGACGCGCAGTTCAACGACAGTTTCGCCACCTACATGCGCGAACTGATGCCGATGGACGTGTCCTTCATGTCGCCCTACCCGGACTTCGTCGCCTTCCTCATCATGATGCTGCTGGCGGCGATCCTGGCGGCCGGCGTCAAGGAGTCCACCATCATGAACAACATCTTCACCGTCGTCAACGTCTTGACCATCGTCGTCGTCATAGGGGCGGGGTGCTTTAAAGGTAAGTGACGTGCTCTTTTGTTGAAAAGAACCCAAGCGCAATACAGTGCTTAGTGAAGAACAAGTGAAGTGTCTCACTTATATCAACTATGTCATCTCGATCGTTCAATTTTGATGAGAAATTCAAATTTTATTGACTGCTGTCCACAATACATGGTTGACCATTGAGATCCAGCTTACTTATCAATATAAAATACATTAAAATTAATAACTAATGAAATATTTATGAATGAAGTTAATTGGTTTTAAAATAAAAATATTGATATTTACAATTACTTTCTATACAATACTAAAAACTATTATTATAAAGGTGATTATGAAGAATGCAAATAGAAGATTTTAAAACAGATGGAACAATTAAATCTAACAATGATAATGAAATGCCTACGCGCTTGAGGAAATCGGTGAAGAATGAAGGGATCGCTGCTCGGGCTCCAACCAACAGGCCAACAACT
The DNA here is from genome assembly GCA_934045905.1 of Leuctra nigra. Classification (NCBI taxonomy): domain Eukaryota; kingdom Metazoa; phylum Arthropoda; class Insecta; order Plecoptera; family Leuctridae; genus Leuctra; species Leuctra nigra. The sequence goes on from OW203770.1 coordinate 22,227,747, forward strand.
TCCCATCTGGCAATAGGGACTTTATAGCGTCTGGCTAGATCTTCAATTAATCCTGTATTATCCTGTATTAATCCTGTATTAATCCTGTATTGATCTTCAATTCAATCATGTTGTTAAGTTTATCAAGTTCTCAAAATAATTGCAAGCACGTAATTTGCTATGATTTGATTTGGTACCTTTATTTACCTTCACAATTACCTTTAAAACACCCCGCCCCGATGACGACGATAATTAGTCGTGTCATGCTTCTGTGAACTATACCTACAAGACTGTAAAATACTTGTCTAAAAGTAAAGGATTTTGAGAGAATACAACAAGACGCTATAACAGTTACCTATATAATATGTTTAGGAACTCTATGCTATTATGTATAAATGTAATCTTTTTTAAGAGATTAATTTTTCATATATTTAACACTAATTTAAGTGGATTGATGATAAATGAAATGCATTTTCTTGAAAGTCTTAAACGAGATCTCGACCTCAGCCTCAGGAATTGACGTGATAAACTTCTCCCTTCCCACAGCTGACATCGCTAACTGGCGCATCCCGAAGTCCGTCATCCCAGAGGGTGTCGACGGCGGCGACGGCGGGTTCATGCCGTTCGGCGTCGCCGGCGTCATGTCGGGCGCCGCGCAATGCTTCTACGGTTTCGTCGGCTTCGACGCCGTCGCCACGACCGGCGAGGAGGCGAAGAACCCCAAGAGGAACATTCCGCTCTCGATCATCATCTCGCTGACGATCATCTTCTTCGCGTACTTCGGCATCTCGATCGTGCTCACGATGATGTGGCCTTATTACGATCAAGTGAGTTGGAAATCCCTTTACCTTGGATCGATTTGTTTTTTAGTCAGATCATTAAAAGAATTGGTGATACCACACTTTTAGATTTTACTGAAAAAGAATTGAAACCTCGGGTAATGATTTTTCGGAACATTAACGTAGGTACCTAATAATAATTAGACGAATGATTACATCATAAAGTAGAACTAATTTATAGCTCAGAATGAGATATAAGCGCTCGGTTGTTGTAGTAAATTGAAAGAGATACATTGTTTCATAAGTGGGTGTAACTTTGATAGGATGTTCACATGATTGTATATTAGTAGCACCATGTAGCACTGTTTTATTTTTGCTTCGTGCCTTGTTAATTAGGCGCTGGTTATTCAACAAAACCGCGCAAAACTATGACATTTCCTATACGATTGGAGACCATACCCGTGAACCAATTGATCTCAAATTTTAATCATGAATAGATAAAATACAAATTAGGGTTATCACTTGGCACATTTTTTAAATAAAATTTCATACGGCACCCATTGAGACAAGAAAATATAAACATTTTCACCAAAAATCAACTAATTATTACTAATTAACGAAGCAAAACATTAAATATATACCAAGTGATAACCCTAAGTTTGTCTTTTATCTTATCATGGTTAAAATTTCAGATTATTTCGTCTACTCATTTTGTTTCCAATCGTATCCAAAAAAGTGCCTGCAACAAGCCTGCAACAATGTCTCGAGTTTATAACGCTCACTTGTCTTCTGGTAGAACGCCACCGCACCTCTGCCCCACGTGTTCACGATGGTGGGGTGGCCCGTGGTGACCTGGATCGTGACCTTGGGGGCTGTGTTCGCGCTGTGCACCGCCATGATGGGGGCGATGTTCCCCCTGCCGAGGGTGCTCTACGCGATGGCCAACGACGGACTCCTGTTCAAGTTCCTCGCCAAGGTCAATCCGAGGACGAAGACGCCGGCGGTGGCGACGTTCGCTTCGGGCATTGTGGCAGGTGACAAGACTGTCAACATCGTGTTTTATTTTGGACATTTAGGACCGCGAAATTGTTATTCTACCTAGTATGTATTTGCAGTTGGGAGGTAGTTTTAAATACACCTTTTATTGTAGGTAATTAATGCAAAACCTAAAAAAAAAAAAAAATTTTTACATACCTATATATCTCATGAAATCTTTGAAAATTTTTTAATTTTTTCCTTCAAAATGTTCTTAATTAAAAAAATATGAAAAATAATAAATTTGTCTCTTAAATGTTTCTTAAATGTTCTCGAAAGTACTATTACAATAAAATGAGTATTTAAGCTCCCTCCCAAAGTTGCAATACCTAATACTAAAAAAGAATAAACAATATAGCCATGGTGGATGTCCGAATTTTGGGAAAGTTTTACTCATCCGGTTGATTACTACAGCGGTCCCCAGGGTATAGGTACTTATCCTATACATTTTTTTAAAACTCGTTTCGACCGAAATCATTTCGGCGTAATGGCAGTGAAATGAATTCGTTCGAAACGAGGTAAAAAAATAATATAAAATAAGCGGTCTGTTTTGCTACCACTAATGGCAATTCGCGTGAGTGATTATTATGATGATTATCGTGAGATGATGACGAAGAGAAGGTGTAACAATGGAGGACTATTAAAAAGGAACCATCCCATCATTTGCCTCTCGACCGAGGGAACTTACTTTCCGTATCCGGAGCACCATATTCTATTAAATTAACTTCTTCCAAAAATCCGCTATACTGATGGCTTTGTCATTTCCTAATATTAAATCAACCAATGTGCAATTGGTTTTTCCAACTTCGGACAGACTAGAAGATGATGATGATCTAGTGGAGCGGTCGCTCCACGCCAGCCAAGTCGTACGGCGCGCACACTCTCACACAACATACCGTTCAATCCTAAAGGCTGGAGCAACCCACTTTTACTGTAAGCATCAAAGTGGCATTTTCGGCCTACTGGATCTCAAAATTGGAAAATCTCACATTGTTGCGAAATATCTTAATTTCGAGCTATGAACCACCCCACAACATATACCAAATTTGGGAACAATAGGTTATGCCGTTTGCAAGCTGGAGGACCGTGAAAACCGTGAAATTGTACGGCTTTCTTCAGATAATGATTATTATTAATCTTCCAATAAATTCCACGGTCTCCGCCACAGCCTAAACGGCTTGATTGACCCGCAATTTTCACCACATATACAGCTCGTCTGCCTGATGATACCTTGCCCTTATGAATTTTTTGTGCCGCCATTTTGAAACCGGAAGTGACGTCATATCTCAAAAACGGCTTAACCGATCGGAACGAAATTTGCGCCAATCGATTCAGACGGTCCTCTATACGAAATAACAATAGTGAAATTAAAGTTTTCTAATTACTGAAACCGGAAATGACGTCATAGTTTAGCGAAATCTGCCTAAATTCACTTCCCCTTTATATAAAAACCAACTACATATTCAGAAGGCTTATAATGTAATATTAGTATTTATATACATATTAATACAATGTGTAAGAGCTTTCAGCCGCCATTTTAAAAACCGGAAGTGATGCCATATCTCGAAAACGGCTGGACCTATTGGAAACATGCTTTCGCAATTCTTCATGGCATATCACTTTAAGTTTATATTTAGCTCCAAACTATATTTTTCTTAAACTAATTCGGAAATGGCGTATTTTCTTAAAGGAATTAGTCATTGTTGCCCCAATAAGTTTTACAAGTTGTGTAAATAAACTAAAAAAATAAGTGATATCCCCATAAAAAACACTCCGTGTAAAAAAAAACAGCCAAGTCTCTTCAACTAAAAAAAATTATGAAATCTAAAAATTCTGCACTGAAACATTGTGATATCAAAAAATGAGCCAAGTCAAAACTTCATTTGAAAATTAAAAAATACTTGGCGCATCGTTTTTTTATGGCATTGTAGGTATACTATAAGTATATGTATTTATATCTAGCCTATACTTCTAAGCTATTTATATACACGATGCGCCAAGTATTTTTTAATTTTCAAATAAAGTTTTGACTTGGCTCATTTTTTGATATCACAACGTTTCAGTGCAGAATTTTTATATTTCATAATTTTTTTTAGTTGAAGAGACTTGGCTGTTTTTTTTACACGGAGTATTTTTTATGGGGATTCTGCACTACTCCACACTCACATTTATCATCTCCATCCAAATAACCCAATTTCCTTAAATTAGTTGCATCTTGAAACGCCAGTGCGTAACCTATTAAGCGATTTCCAGACAAGATAAGGATGTTCGAAATCAGTTGATGGCTCCTCCTTCAGCTCAATCACAGGATTTGGTGTTCGTTGTCTCCAGATCTCCAATCTACGGCACCCGGGGCTTGAGGGAACTGCAGCTGTGAGAGGTGGAATTAGCTGTTACGTGGTGTGTTTCAGGACTGCTGGCGATGGTGTTCGATCTTCATCAACTAGTGGAGATGTTGTCTATCGGAACTCTTCTCGCCTACACCATCGTCGCCATCTGCGTGCTCATTCTCCGGTCCGTCAGGTCGCCACGCACCTACGCACTAGTTCTCGCACACATGATGATTATCTTACTTTCGTTGTTACAATTTTATTTTCCAATATCTCCAGTCATCATCATTTAAAAAAAGCTTGAATCCGTGGGGTTAACAACTCGACATTTAGGCTGCGTTTTACCAAGATTCCAAACCCGGGTTAGAGGCGGTAAACCTGGTTTAGGAGCCTCTAAACCAGGTTTACCGCCTCTAACCCGGGTTTGGAATCTTGGTGAAATGCAGCCTTAGTGTAACACATTTTTGTATTTTTTATGACTTTTTTCTTCATTTTTATTTATGTCTTTGGATTTGTAATTTTTGTAATTTTTTCTTTTTTATATGGTTTTTAGATTTTTCCAAATATTTACATGATTTTTTGTGATTTTATTAATTTTTGATTGTGTTTTTTTTAACATATCGATGGTTAAGAAGCAATACCTCGTATCTCAATTTTTACCAAAATGACATTTTAATGTTAAAAATTTCAAATAAAAATAACGAATGTCATGGCAAAAGCTCGTATCTCAATTCCGTGAAACTGAACTGCAGCGCCACCTTGTAACTAAAAGATAAATTAAATGAGGCAAAACCTCGTAAGTCAATTTCTATTGAAAATAATTAATGTAAGTCAAAAATTCTCAAATAATTATAATTAACTATACTAACAAATATTATGTAGTATATTTATTTTATTTTTGCACTTAAGCTCAATTTTAAAACTGGTATTTATCCTCTCCTGAAAAGTAATAATTTTTGACTTAGGAGGTTTTGCTTCATAACCTAAAACTAGTTTTTATCCTCTCCTGAAAAGTAGTCATTTTTGACTTAGGAGGTGTTGCTTCTTAACCATCGATATTTGATTTTTATTGATTTTGATGATTTTGATGTGACTTTTTATTTTTTTAAATTTTCTGACTTTGGTGTTATTTATTTGTATTTTTTTTATTTCTTTTGCTTTTGTTTTGTTTCTGTTTTTCAAGATATACACTTATTTATTTTAGTTGTACCTAATACACAAGGGATCGTAGAAAAGCTTTTTCCGTCTTTTTTAATTTCAAAACTTCTAAAATAAAATCTATGAGTAGAGTATCCTACATCTGAAACCATTTGTAAATTTTCGAATTTAGTTTATTACCAAACTGAGAAGAAAGATTAAATAAAGTACGTACGAATTTTTCATCAAGGAAAGTGGAAACAAAGTTAACTCATTCCTTGCGTATACTTACTTGATTTGTGTTTAACTTCCTGTCACTGTGTGACAGATATGAGGACCCCGATCTCGAGGAACAAGAGGTTGTCGTCGAGCCCCACGCCGCCTCCAACAGTGGCATCGTCATCAAGCACTACATGGACGACTTGTTCAACTTGTCGACAAAGAAGTATCCCAGCGCTCGCTCAGCCTCGGTTTCCAAGTGGATCATAGGCGTGTTCTGTAAGTCAACATTTTATTTTGTCTTTGTCGTGGACGCTGGAGTGTCAGACACTTGCCCCACTCCCCCCCCATCACCGGGAAACAAGTAAGAAGACCGTCAGCATGTAAAATATTTCGATTTTCGACAAATCGGAAGATTTTTAAAATTTTAACAAATTTCAGGTTTAAAATGGTGGGCTGAGTAGTGAGCGTGGCCTTGAAGGGTTTTTTAATCGATTTTTATCAATATCTTTTACCAATGTAATTGTTAACAAAATAGGGCTTTGTACGAGTATTCAGAACAGTTCAATGAAAATAATTTCATAGTTTGGAATAAGTTATTAGTTTTATTTTGTCCAACAGATGTTTAGTACTATAATTTTATTAATTTTCGGGCACTAAACTTCTGTAGGACAAAGTAAATTTAACCCCATAAAAAACACTCCGTGTAAAAAAACAGCCAAGTCTCTTCAACTAAAAAAAATAATATGAAATATAAAAATTCTGCACTGAAACGTAGTGATATCAAAAAATGAGCCAAGTCAAAACTTTATTTGAAAATTAAAAAATACTTGGCGCATCGTGTATATAAATAGCTTAGAAGTATAGGCTAGATATAAATACATATACTTATAGTACCTATACCTACAATGCCCTAAAAAAACGATGCGCCAAGTATTTTTTAATTTTCAAATAAAGTTTTGACTTGGCTCATTTTTTGATATCACTACGTTTCAGTGCAGAATTTTTATATTTCATATTTTTTTTTTAGTTGAAGAGACTTGGCTGTTTTTTTACACGGAGTGTTTTTTATGGGGATATCACTTATTTTTTTTAGTTTATTTACACAACTTGTAAAACTTATTAGGGCAACAATGGCTAATTCCTTTAAAAAAATACGCCATTTCCGAATTAGTTACTAAAAAAATATTGTTTGGAGCTAAATATAAACTTAAAGTGATATGCCATGAAGAATTGCGAAAGCATTGTTCCAATAGGTCCAGCCGTTTTCGAGATATGGCATTACTTCCGGTTTTCAAAATGGCGGCTGAAAGCTCTTACACATTGTATTAATATGTATCCCCATAAAAAAACACTTCGTGTATAAATACCAGCCAAGTCTCTTCAACTAAAAAAAAATATGAAATCTAAAAATTCTGCACTGAAAAGTAGTGATATCAAAAAATTAGCCAAGTCAAAACTTTATTTGAAAATCAAAAAATACTTGGCGCATCGTGTACTTAAATAGCTTGGAAGTATAAGCCAATTATAAATTATACATGAAATATACATATACATAGTATAAATATAATGCCCTAAAAAAAACGATGCGCCAAGTATATTTTGATTTTCAAATAAAGTTTTGACTTGGCTAATTTTTTGATATCACTACTTTTCAGTGCAGAATTTTTAGATTTCATTTTTTTTTTAGTTGAAGAGACGTGGCTGGTATTTTTACACGAAGTGTTTTTTATGGGGATATCACTCCTTTTTTTAGTTTATTCCAACAACTTGTGACACATATGAAATGAACAATTACTAAATTCTTTTAAAAAATCATCACCCTTTACAATTTCGTTACCACTAATGAATATCAGCGTATGGTCCTAAATAATTGCTTTAAATGATCTTTCACGAAGAATAGCAAAGGTTTCATTCCAATCAGTCAACCCAGTTCCGAGATATGGAAACACTTCGGTTTTCAAAATGGCTGCTGAACTTTCTGCAATGCCACAAAGAATTTATTTCTATAAATGATGTGTATCATTTTAAGCTTTCTGAATATGTATTTATTGTATAGGAGGGAATTATAATAATTTATACATTTGAATGACGTCATTTCCGGTCTCATAAATAGGAAAATTCTATTTGTACTGTTCATATTCCATAGAGATGGCCATCCGAATCGTTTGGCGCTAGTTTCATACCGATTTGTCTACCAGTTTTTGAGATATGACGTTACTTCCGGTTTAAAAATGGCGGCTGAAATCTCTGACCCCTTGAAGTATATTTGAAACATGATTATAATTTTATAAGCTGTCTCAAATAGTATATTTATTGCATCAAAATAATAATTTGTGAGATTTTTAAAATGTGTGACGTCATTTCCGGTTTAGGTATGAGAAACTGCAAATATTATTGATGATAATACATAAAGTTGACCGTCTAAATTGTTTTGCGCTGGTTTCGTTGAAATCTATTTAGCCGTTATTGATATATGATGTCACTTCCGGTTTCAAAATGGCGGCTTCCGGTTGGTTTTATAACAAGTCACATGAGACGTCAAAAGTACATTCGTTACATAAATATCAAAATAATCGGATCAATCTTTGTTGCCAAAAAGCCAATTGATGTATTTCAAATTTCATTACGTCATTTCCGGTTTCTTTAACATAATGTTTAGTCTTTTGCTACTTATCATGCATATAGATGACCGTCTGGATCGTTTGGCGCAATTTTCGTTCCAATCGGTTCAGCCGTTGACGAGATATGACGTCACTTCCGGTTTCAAAATGGCGGCATAAAACCAGTTATAGCAAAAGGCACCTCAGACGCCAAAAGTGCATATGTGGTAAAAATTTTAAATCAATCGGTTCAGCCGTTTATGCTGTGGCCTGTTTACCATATTTTAGCTCCACCCTACTACTACTACTGAGAATATTATTATGAAAACCGCCCTAAAACACTGTTTTCACGGCCCTCTAGCGCGCAAAGGGCGTAACCTATTGTTCCCAAATTTGGTATATGTTGTAGGGTGGGCCATAGCTCGAAATTAAGATATATCGCAACAATGTGAGATTTTCCAATTTTAAGATCCAGTTGGCCGAAAATGCCACTTTGATGCTTACAGTACAAGTGGGTTTGCTCCAGCCTTTTTAAATGAGTGTGTGCGCGCGCCGTTCGACTTGGCTGGCGTGGAGCGACCGCTCCACTAGATATAAATACTAATATTTCATTATAAGCCTTCTGAATATGTAGTTGGTTTTTATATAAAGGGAAGTGAATTTAGGCAGATTTCGCTAAACTATGACGTCATTTCCGGTTTCAGTAATTGGAAAACTTTAATTTCACTATTGTTATTTCTTATAGATGACCGTCTGAATCGATTGGCGCAAATTTCGTTCCGATCGGTTAAGCCGTTTTTGAGATATGACGTCACTTCCGGTTTCAAAATGGCGGCACAAAAAATTCATAAGGGCAAGGTATCATCAGGCAGACGAGCTGTATATGTGGTGAAAATTTCGGGTCAATCAACCCAGCCGTTTAGGCTGTGGCGGAGACCGCGGAATTTATTGGAAGATGAATCATCATTATTATTATTATTATCTGAAAGCCGTACAATTTCACGGTTTTCACGGCCCTCTAGTTCGCAAAGGGCGTAACCTATTGCTCCCAAATTTGGTATATGTTGTAAGGTGGGCCATAGCTCGAAATTAAGATATTTCGCAACAATGTGAGATTTTCCAATTTTGAGATCCAGTAGGCCGAAAATGCCACTTTGATCCCTACAGTAAAAGTGGGTTGCTCCAGCCTTTTTATATGAGAGTGTGCGCGCCGTACGACTTGGCTGGCGTGGAGCGACCGCTCCACTAGATAAACCATTACAAGCTATGGAATTATTTTCATTGAACTGTTCTAACTACTCGTACAAATCCTTACTTTGTTACAATTACATTGGTAATATATATTGATAATAATCGATTAAAAAGCTCTTCAAGGTCAAACTCACTACCCAGCCGTCGACATAGCAAAATTTCATATTGATCGGATTAACCAATCGGAAGGTTTGTTTTTTACGTTTTTAGCCAATCAACGGATTTATAAAAAAAAGGTATGTAATTCGCAGAGTTAGTCCTTATAGGCGTGCACAGGGATGCAGTGGGGCCACGGCGGCGCCCCGGACCTTTTTTTGAAGGCATGGCGGCATCCTGGCTCTATTTGGGAAAACAACAGGGCTAGATTTTATTTAAAATTGCAAATTATTTGCATTTTAACTTTGTTACACAAGATAATTTTAAATCTATTTCAAAACACGGTCCCAAATGCGTAAAATCATCACACGGTAATACAGTCAATGTTTACAAAACATCTCGCCCAGGCTAAATTGGGGGGGGGGGGGGGGGGGGGGGGGTGTTCGCTTCGCTCGCTCAAATAATTGTCAATAGATGCCACGGAATGTTGGTGATTTGCCATGTTTCAGGTGCACTCTCCGTGACTCTGTGTCTCCTGATCTCCACCGGCATGGACGCGCTGCTGTCCGCCGAGCCCGCCGCCATCTTTGCAGCCGCCATCTTGGTCCTGGCCATTGTCATCACTCTGACAGTGCTGAGTCTGCAGCCGCGCACCACCGTGGAGCTCACCTTCATGGTAAACAAGCCTCACCTTTGCTCTTCATTGGTGACACTGGACTACAAATGGTGACAGATGTGGGATTGAGGGTGATTTTAATACCCAATTACAATGTGCAGGAGTTTTTCTTCTATTCACAGCTTAAACAACCTCATTAGATTTACATCAGCAAAGAAAAATATTAAATTTTCTACCATGGGTGGATATTATGTACACTCGAACAAATAATAAACGGTACCTTGAAAGAAAAGGATTGTCTGATAAAGGTTTGATGGCATCATCCCATGAAGTCTGTGCTACTATATTGTCTAACTCTAGTAGGTGAGCTCTGATTTCATTGATAATAACAAGGATTTATTGTCAAGGAACCTGACCAGCAGCCGATACGTTTTGTGCAACGTACCGTTTTTTATTGGTTTTAGTGTAACGTAGGCACGTTAACAGGTCAGATTTAACTTAATGATTTAAATCATTGCATTTTTTTTAAAGTTTGTATCCCCTTCATTCCAAACATTTCTCTGGAGCGAACAATTGCTAATTGGTTACCGTTTAAACTGTTTAAACTATAAAACCATAGGTAAATAATTAGTTTTATAAACTATTGAAAAGGAGTGCAAATGGTATCGATGCCAGAATGTTCTATCAGCTGTCCTTGTCGATGCCGTCAGGTGCCGCTCGTTCCTCTCCTACCTGCCGTGTCCATCAACATCAACATCTTCCTGATGATGATGCTGGAGGTCAACACCTGGATCCGGTTCGCCGTCTGGATGTTCATAGGTGAGTTGGAGGGCAATAACCGCCTCGTCTTGCAATAATAACGTAATGACTCTAGTTTGTGAGTGCAATATTGCAATGTATTCATGTGGTGGGCAATTTAAAATTACTAATTTTTTGAACTGATATACAATATTCTAACTTGTTTTCAGGTAGATGATGCAAACGTTAATTGAATAGGTACCTGATAATTTTAAATTTAAATTAATATTTACAGTAATTTATAAAAACTGATATATTCGATAAGAAATTCTTTCTCTAATCTGATAATCCCGCTTTATTGTTAATTTGAGCTGCAAAAATCACTTATGCGAGTTGGCAAAGTTACACAAAACAAAACCCAATCCATAACATTAAATTTAATCTATAACGTCTACTATTGTATTGTAGATAATTAAGAGGGCTGAGTAGTGAGCGTGGCCTTGAAGAGTTTTTTAATCGATTTTTATCAATATCTTTTGCTTATGTAATTGTTAAGAAAATAGGGCTTTGTACGAGTATTCAGAACAGTTCAATGAAAATTATTTCATAGTTTGATTTAAGTTATTAGTTTCATTTTGTTCAACAGAACAGGTGTTTAGTGCCATAATTTTACTAATTTTCGGACACTAAACATCTGTAGGACAAAGTATATCTAATAAACCATTACAAGCTATGGAATTATTTTCATTGAACTGTTCTGAATATACGTAAAAAGCCTTATTTTGTTAACAATTACATTGGTAAAAAATATTGATAAAAATCGATTAAAAAACTCTTCAAAGTCAAACTCAATACCCAGCCGTCTTAAATTTAAAAATGATGCTCGCTCTTACAATTGGCTTGATTGCTCTGTTCCCAGGCTTTGTGATCTACTTCAGCTACGGACTTCGCAACAGCAAAGAAGGACAAAAAGTAAAACTCGTCGAAATGAATAACGTCCAGAGTCAGCGAGCATCGATGTTGAAATCTACGAATAACAGCGAGGTTTAGAATAATCTTTTTTCATTGCAACGATTAAGAAGTTTAATATAAACCAGACTTTCCTCTCACCATAGGTATAGCAAGATTTCCAGATACGAATCTCCAATCTATTGGTAGATGTTTAAAATAATATGTTTAAAGATTACATTATTTATAGAGTGTATTAGTGTATTATTAAATGTAAAGTACTTGTTTGGTTATACATATAGACACTCTTTACTTGAAATCATAAGTGTTTTGTTAACGAAATTAAGTTGAATAAAATATTTTAACTATATTAACATGTAATTCATTTACATTACTATACCTACTAGGACTACTAGGACCTTCTCTCTTTGTGCATACTATTTATATTTGTTGTAGTATATGTATTCATGTACCTAAAATGTATTCAATGTGTTAATTATATATGTATTATTTGCCACATTCAAGCCCCAATGGGGCTTTGTGGCCGCGACCAATTATTGTGATTAATTGGTGTTATTTTTGTGAAATAAAAAAAAACTACTTGCACCGTTCCAGTCTTAATTGATACCTTTGTAGTTGGCTGGTTTATGCGCTCATAGCAAGCCATGTTTTTTCAACAGTTGGACAGTTGGAGCCTCTGTTATTCCTTTCATAATTATTTCAAAACGAATTAAATGTCTAGTTGTCCCACTTGCATTGTAATAGGAAAGTTTTTCATCAAATATCTGAGTTAGCCAAACCGTTAGACCCCATAAAAACACACCGTGTAAAAATACCAGCTAAGTCTTTTCAACGATAGGAAAATAGAAGAAATCTAATAATTCAGTTCTGAAAAGTAGTGATCAAAAAAATGACCACATCAAAACTTTAAAAAAAATACTTAGCGCATCTTTTTTAGGGCATTATAGGCCTATATTATATGTATAGATGGGTATGTTTCATTTCTGCCCTATACTTCCATACCATATGCACGATGCGCCAAGTATTTTTTGAAAAGTTTTGACTTCGCCCATTTTTTATATCACTACTTTTTAGTACTGAATTTTAGATTACTTTCATTTTTTTTTTAGTTGGAGAGACTTTGCTGCCCTTTTTACACGGAGTATTTTTTTCTGGGATCTCTTATATTTACAGCTTTTCTTAAAATGTCAATAAGTCTTTATATATTTTGATTGGGCTAAAAATTTGTAAATTTGAGATAAGGTTTAATTTTGATTACGACAATCAGAAGATATTATTCAAATTTTTATCAAAAGGAGAATTTGGTTAAAGTTTGGAAAATAGGATAAAAAGTTTGAAATTGATTGGATTAAATTGCCGTCTGCAAACACTTGAAGTTGTCTATGGGGTGTGTGCAATTTCTAACTTACTTTTTTAACACAAATTGGTATTGTAAAATTTTGACTTTGTTGTTGTTGTTGTTGTTGTTGTTGTTGTTGAAATTAACATGTTTATATTTGCAACGTTTTATAAGCCTCATCATTCACACTACAGACTTTCACAAGGGCTTAAATTGTTCACAAAGAATAGGCGGATGTCATGGTGAAGCCCAAATTTATATTATTCCTATTTTGACTGAATCTATAGCGTCTACCAAAGCTATAGCTAAGATTGTCTGCTCACACATTGTCTGGTAGCTCATTAACTAAAAATATCACTCCAATATCTTCTCCAAGTTTCGTGACATTCAGATGAACGGTTATGCCTAAGGTCAGGATAGTTATGCAGTATAAAACCCCGAAATATGCATGCACTAATGCACTTTCAACCCCCCCCCAAATATGCACGATTTATGCACTATCATCCGAAATATGCATTTTTATGCACTATCACTTTAAACAGAGGTCGCCAACTTTGGATTGTGCGGACCACTTTGGCGCGTAAAATACGTATGACGGGATATGCGATTGTCCACGGAAACAAAGGGGGGTCTGGGGGCAGGCCCTCCAGCACCATGCGGGTCCGGGGCGCATAGCCCCGGGAAAAATTTGATTTCTGAAAGGTGACATTCAGACAAATACGTGAAGAAAGTGCTGCTATCCTAGGACCGCCAGGCTACTCGGCTGGGTACTCGGGTCTCCTCGGCTTCAACAGCTTGCTCAGCGCTCTGTGTGTTGCAGGTGCCGCTATCCTGGGACCGCTGGGCTACTCGGCTGCGTACTCGGGTCTTCTCGGCTTCAACAGCTTGCTCAGCTCTCTGTGTGTTGCAGGTGCCGCTATCCTGGGACCGCTGGGCTACTCGGCTGCGTACTCGGGTCTTCTCGGCTTCAACAGCTTGCTCAGCGCTCTGTGTGTTGCAGGTGCCGCTATCCTGGGACCGCTGGGCTACTCGGCTGCGTACTCGGGTCTTCTCGGCTTCAACAGCTTGCTCAGCGCTCTGTGTGTTGCAGGTGACGCTATCCTGGGACCGCTGGGCTACTCGGCTGGGTACTCGGGTCTCCTCGGCTTCAACAGCTTGCTCAGCGCTCTGTGTGTTGCAGGTGCCGCTATCCTGGGACCGCTGGGCTACTCGGCTGCGTACTCGGGTCTTCTCGGCTTCAACAGCTTGCTCAGCGCTCTGTGTGTTGCAGGTGCCGCTATCCTGGGACCGCTGGGCTACTCGGCTGCGTACTCGGGTCTTCTCGGCTTCAACAGCTTGCTCAGCGCTCTTTGTGTTGCAGGTGACGCTATCCTGGGACCGCTGGGCTACTCGGCTGCGTACTCGGGTCTTTTCGGCTTCAACAGCTTGCTCAGCGCTCTGTGTGTTGCAGGTGACGCTATCCTGGGACCGCCGGGCTACTTGGGTCTCCTCGGCTTCAACAGCTTGCTCAGCGCTCTGTGTGTTGCAGGTGCCGTTATCCTGGGACCGCTGGGCTACTCAGCTGCGTACTCGGGTCTTCTCGGCTTCAACAGCTTGCTCAGCTCTCTGTGTGTTGCAGGTACCGCTATCCTGGGACCGCTGGGCTACTCGGCTGCGTACTCGGGTCTTCTCGGCTTCAACAGCTTGCTCAGCGCTCTGTGTGTTGCAGGTGACGCTATCCTGGGACCGCCGGGCTACTTGGGTCTCCTCGGCTTCAACAGCTTGCTCAGCGCTCTGTGTGTTGCAGGTGCCGCTATCCTGGGACCGCTGGGCTACTTGGGTCTCCTCGGCTTCAACAGCTTGCTCAGCGCTCTGTGTGTTGCAGGTGCCGCTATCCTGGGACCGCCGGGCTACTCGGCTGCGTACTCGGGTCTTCTCGGCTTTAACAGCTTGCTCAGCTCTCTGTGTGTTGCAGGTGCCGCTATCCTGGGACCGCCGGGCTACTCGGCTGCGTACTCGGGTCTTCTCGGCTTCAACAGCTTGCTCAGCGCTCTGTGTGTTGCAGGTGCCGCTATCCTGGGACCGCCGGGCTACTCGGCTGCGTACTCGGGTCTACTCGGCTTCAACAGCTTGCTCAGCGCTGTGTGTTGCAGGTGCCGCTATCCTGGGACCGCCGGGCTACTCGGCTGCGTACTTGGGTCTACTCTTCTTCAACAGCTTGCTCAGCGCTCTGTGTGTTGCAGGTGCCGCTATCCTGAAACCGCCGGGCTACTCGGCTGCATACTCGGGTCTCCTCGGCTTTAACAGCTTGCTCAGCTCTCTGTGTGTTGCAGGTGCCGCTATCCTGGGACCGCCGGGCTACTCCGCTGCGTACTCGGGTCTTCTCGGCTTCAACAGCTTGCTCAGCTCTCTGTGTGTTGCAGGTGCCGCTATCCTGGGACCGCCGGGCTACTCGGCTGCGTACTCGGGTCTTCTCGGCTTCAACAGCTTGCTCAGCGCTCTGTGTGTTGCAGGTGCCGTTATCCTGGGACCGCCGGGCTACTCGGCTGTGTACTTGGGTCTCCTCGGCTTCAACAGCTTGCTCAGTGCTCTGTGTGTTGCAGGTGCCGCTATCCTGGGACCGCCGGGCTACTCGGCCGCGTACTCGGGTCTCCTCGGCTTCAACAGCTTGCTCAGCGCTCTGTGTGTTGCAGGTGTCATCTTGGGACCGCCGGGGTACTCGGCTGTGTACTCGGGTATCCTCGGCTTCAACAGATTGCTCAGCGCTCTGTGTGTTGCAGGTGCCGCAATCCTGGGACCGCCGGGCTACTCGGCTGCGTACTCGGGTCTTCTCGGCTTCAACAGCTTGCTGAGCGCTGCGGGGGTCGGAGGATTCTTCTTCATGTCGCTGCACACGTTCTGCACGGCAGTGCTCTGCGCGCTGTTCACCATCGTCATCCAGCTCATGTTCGCGACGAGCCTGGTGAGTTCTCGACGTCGGCAATGTTGGGGTCTCTTGAGCTTACTGTCGAGTGGATATGGCAGAGGTGGCCAAACTGTGTATAGCTGTGCCCTGGGGAGCCGGGGGAAGTTAATTTCTGATATTAAAACTTAACCTATTCGTGAAAACAAGGAACACGACTGCACTCTTGTGAATAATTGGTACTAGGTAAAAGGCGGATGACAGGAGCACATACGTGTATAAATATTTGCTTTAGTTGTTTGTTATAGCTACAAAAGTAAATCTTTAAATACATTTATTTCAATTGTTTCTCCTTTTTCAGTACCTACACTTGGAAACGAGAACTGTAAAAACAATAAGTGGATCTGTAAACTTAACAGTAGCCATCTTGCCAGAAATGGCTAGCTCCATAACGCATGCATAGCTTACTTGCGTGAACCCGCATAGGAGCTGTATATCTATATTCAAAATAGCGTATTGACCTCATTTCGATCGAATTCATAACGGTGTAATGCTGTTGTCATTTTAAGAGTTCTAAAATAGCGCTCAAAAGAGATTTATCGAAAAGTACCAAATACACTTTACAGGATAGGTTATTCAATCATTCCAACCCGACAGTACAATATGGAAATTGGAAAGTTTCAATGAAAATCAGAAATAATGTTGTAGTTATCTTTCATTGCGTGGATCAAGATTGGTTGAAGATGTTTATTCCAAAATGTAATATTTATGTCATCTGATCGTTGCATTGCGCATCAGCTGCCATGCCTATAGCCCATATGAATATTACATACTAGGAAAACGCTTGGTGTAACGCGTTGATGAGCGAGCACTTAAACGTGCAATATCTCCAAACGGAATATCGTAATGCACAGAAAACGTAATATACATTCATAGTGAATTGAAATACGATCCACGTGATCATAATAAAATTACCTGACTTCATTGAAACTGAGAATAGTCCATAAAGAGAATTCGTAAAGAAAATCAGATCTAAATTGCATTGGAAATTAAATGTCGAAAAAATTTCTTCAGACATTCTATTTAAATGTCAATCAGTATATACATTTTCTACTGATTCGGCTGAAAACATGTAAAATAAGATCAAATGGCAGTCTTAATGTATATGCAAAATTTTAGCTTAATCGGAGCATTTTGATTTTCAACCAATTGTGAGATATTTTCATATTTGAACCAATCAAAGTTCAGCTCTGAAAAACTATAAACGATTAAGTTAGATTGAGCATGTGTGCACAATATCAACTCAGTCGGAAAAAATTGTGACCTGTGGCGTCGGGCCCAACGCAAAAAAATAAAAAAAATAAACAGAGAAAAGTGTCTCAAAGTGCAGAATGGAGTCGCTCGCGCAATTAGAAACTGTCTGTGGTTACTACAGGTGGGACTTCCCGTCTGCACTCTGCCGTTTGTCACGACCACCATCTTGTTCCTGGCGATGACGACGCAACATTGCAGACTCTTGCGACCCAAGAGCTTCTCTCACCCCGACGTCAAGTACGATGTCTGTGTCAAGGTCGATTTGGATGCGGACGCCAAGGGCTTGCTGGAGGCGGCGCCATTGACGTCGGCATAGATTGTCGGAAAATACGGAGAGAAAAATAATGGCGATACACTGAAAAAATTGAAACTGCCATTTTTACATGTAATATAATGGCTCGGAAGGTTCCATTTACCAATTAGATGTATTGTCGCCAGTTTTTCGCTATAGCACATTGGATTTCCATTATCTAGGATACAAGGCATTCATTCATTGTAT
Source organism: Leuctra nigra (assembly GCA_934045905.1). NCBI lineage: Eukaryota > Metazoa > Arthropoda > Insecta > Plecoptera > Leuctridae > Leuctra > Leuctra nigra. The sequence goes on from OW203770.1 coordinate 22,245,532, forward strand.
GAGAGTTAAGCTCATCACTTTCTTTTCAAGCTACCTGACCGTTTAATGACTCCCCAACCCCTTCGCCTTACAAAGTTGCCAATGTTTATTTCGAGACGCGTCAAACCTGCAGTCTTGGGTAGTAACGTAACGAAAGTAACGCATTACTGTAACGAAATTACTTTTTTGGGTAACGAGCCAGTAATTTCATTACAAAATTTTTGAAGTAACGTCCGAGTAATTTCATTACTTTTTTCCATGTAATTTGAGGTTAGTAACGCGTTACAAATTGACGCGCCTCCACTGTTGTTTTCGTACATCTTTTGCAAGTTGTGGAACTAAATTCACGATGAGTAAGATGAATTTAAGCCTGAATTGATTTACCTTTATCTTTTGGACGATTTTTTAATCATAAACACCTAGAATCGCCTTGTAAAATAATGTCAAATGGATATATTCACTAAAATGACACGAGAATCTCTTTGCATGCTGGTTGTAGGATAGGCGCCATTTTTCTTTTTTTGTTTTGTGTACATTTCGAAAATCACGGAAAATTTCGAAGTAATTTCGTTACTATTGTTCATGAAATGTAAAGTAATTTCATTACTTCTTAATAATTGTAACGGTAAAGTAATTTTACTACATTTTAACCCATGTAATTTGTAACGTAATTTCATTACTTTTTAAAAGTAATTTACCCAAGTCTGCAAACCTGTCACTAAAACATGGCTAAGCCTCATTGTTGGATTTTTCAAAGAATCCGAATGTGCTTTAGCGAAAAACTGGCGACTGTAAATTGCAAATTCGTTTTTATTTAATGCTTTGAGCCGTTACACTTCAAACCGGAATCTTGAGAAAAAAATCAGAGATCGGAAATGTACAGTTATAAGAACTTTAAAACCTTAATATTAATAATTTTGCATGAGTACATAGTATTTAGCTTCAATTATATGGCCTGCCAAGTAGGTAAATACCTAAGCACAACATATAAATTTAATTATGGAACCAGAAATAAAGATAGATTTGTGGCTCCATATTTCCATTATAAAGCATGGCTTACATAGCATAAAATCATAATTTACCTTATTATTTTAATATGCTCCCAATAACCTGAGAAATTTTTAGAAAATATCAATAGATATTATGATTTGTGGCGCTCAACAGCAAGGTTATCAGCTGAAAAAATCACATTTTAAAAATATTTTTAAGAAATAGGTCTCAATTAAAAAATTGAAGTGAATTGGATGTGGCACTCAAATCTAAAGTGGCATCAATAATTGAAGGGCTCGGGGGTAAATAATGGTAAGTGACATATTTTGAGAAATGCATATTTTATCATGTAAATAATGGCAAGTACACCGCCCATGCATATAACACACAAATTCAACTTTCCCGCAATAGGTGTCGCCACTATGCACCCTTGTAGTTTTACAGTTTTCAACTCGGTTGATGTAAATAATGGTAAGTGCATTCAAAATGGATGCTCGCAAACGTCTCCAATTCGGAGATGCCACTATATATCTGATGATTTTATTGAAAATATACTAGAAGAGGAAGATGTTGATGACTTAGATGATTCTGTAGAAGATCCTGATTATGCTGAAAGTCTTCAAAGTGATGAAAATCGTGATGTTAAATCAACAGATGAGGTATGAAAATTGCTAATAGAAATCATTGCAGTTCATGTAAAGCATGGTAACTACAGTTGTATCCTAACCTCACTTTTTCTCTTACATTATAATTTTCATGTTTTTCAATTCATTATTTAAAAATCTAATTGAGATTTATAATTAGGGCAGTAAATTACTTAAAATAATTCAAAACGAAATAATTATTTAGCAAATGTGCCGAAATTGATATGCTAAATTGGTGTAAAACATGGCAACTGCAAATTAGACTGTCAATTTTAATTTTTTCTGTGGTTAAATAAAATTATTTTTGTCATTGATATTGCATTAATATACACATTAAACATAAAAGAATCGTCCTAGATTATCCTTATTCATCATACATAATTTTTCAGTATTTATGGAGCCTTTTGAAATTTCAATTTGCTCTCCTGAAAAATTTCAAATATGTCACTTTCCATTATTTACCCCCGAGCCCTTCAATTGTGGGAGCGTTGGAGGTAGATCTAGAAGATCGCTATCCTCTGAATATAATTATAAACTAGGAAAACGCTCTGTGTAACGCGTTGATGAGCGAGCACGGATACACGCAACACCTCGAACCGAAATTATGTCTATCGAATGTCATTAAAAGCCAATAATTCTTTAGTTTCGTCACATACTTGTATAAAAATCTCCAAAATCTCCAAAAATATTGGTGCCAATCCTTGCTAAGTTTTAAGTTGATCGATTAAACCTTTATGATTGAACGGTTCCTTGTTAATTTTCAAAAATCACAGGATCTTGTTCAAAAAATATACCTGGGACCACCCATATGATATGATATGTAGTGTGTGTACACAATATCAGATCAATCTGTTGAACGGTCATTATTAGTTTCATATCGTTTAAAACTTTCTGCTCTAACTACCTTGCCTTGAACTGTAGATTCGAAGTCGCCGTGAATTTGACAGCCAACACGCAAAATGTCCCTAAAATGACAAAAACTTTTGAAAATAACGACAGATTAGAGTGAAAATTGGCAAAAATACTTTATATGTTGGTACCAATGACCATGCGAAGTTTTTAGCTGGTCGGTCAATCGGTTCCAGTTTAAATTTCAAAAATCACAGGAAAAATGGTTTCAAATTTGAACCAATTGGAGGATTTGGCTGAATTTTTTTTTGATTGGGTACAATGTTGGTTGCAATGACTTTGCTAAATTTCAAATTGATCAAACCAACCAATGGAAAGATAATTTTTATAAAATTTGAACCAATCACAGGATACCGTTCAGAAAATATCCCAGGGATCGCATAGATTACGTTAGTATGTGTACAAAATTTCAGATCGATTAGTTGTGCGGTTTGACCTGGGCAGTGCAGGCAAAAAAACAAACAAACAAACAAACAAAAAAAACACACAGAGAAAGTGCCATAAGAGTACCGTGGTGACGCTCGCTCAATAAGAGTGCTATTAAAATGTGTCCTCCAGTATTAAGAAGAATAGTTATACCGGTGTAATATCATTTACTTCTGGTGTATTTTATGTAGCTAGCTACTATAACAGTTGTTTGCATTGAATCTGAATCTTACTGTGAATAAACAATGATAAAAAAATTAATGTAATTTATTAAAGATCCCTGTATTCAACAATTGAGTTAATGATCTTCCATACATCCATGTCTCTTTAATAAAAATGAAACGTCAATTTAAATGACTCATTTAAAGACTAGGTATAGGTATACAATTTTCAAACTTGTTTTCAGGTAGGTAGGTGATGTGATGCTTCATAGAATACCTGATTGTTTTGAATTTATACTTATATTTACAAGGTAATTGATAAAAACTGAATTAGGTAAATGTCAATAAGTACTATATACATTCTCAAAACTTGTAAAATAAAGAGAAAATGGTAGTCTTAATGTCCAAGCAAAATTTGCGCTTAATAGGAGCATTTTCTTTTTCGACCAATCCTCAGTTCTCAAAAACTATACACAATTAAGTTAGAATGATATTAGTATGTGCAAAATTTCAGCTCGGTTGGAAAAAAATTGTGACCTGTTGGTCCAATACAAAAAAAAAATACATAAAAACAGAGAAAGCGTCCAAAATATAATACAAAAAATTATATAAAAAGTTGACCAAGGCACTTTACACAAAACAGAAGCCAAGCCACAACATTAAATTTTATTCATAACTTTCACTAGTATTGTATTGCAGCTAATATATAAACTTTAAAAATATGCTTGTTCCAACTTGGCCTTATTGCTCTGTTCCAAGGTTTTGTAATCTTCTTCCGCTACGGACTTGGCAACAGCAAAGACAGACGAAAAGTATAACTCGTAGAAATGAACAAGGTCCAGAGTCCGGTCCGTAGGTATGACAGCGAGATTTAGAATAACCTTTCTTCGTTGCAAGGATGAGTATATTATAAAACCAGACTTTCCACTCACCATATGGTAAGATTTTCAGACACGAATTAACCAATTTTTTGGTATGTAAAAAAAATATTTTTCCCATCAAAGCTTTCAAACCCCCATTTTATTAGAAATAATAAAAATTAGGTTGTTTTGTAATTATAGGTTCGAGTTTGATATCTCTCTAGTCTCAGTTGCTGGACAATTCTGTTGTCCGTTTATGACATTGATAGAGAGAAAGAAGCTGGTTTAACGAAATTAAGTTAGGCAAGTTAATATTTTAACTATAAGAACATGTCATTCATTTACTATACTATGTACTTACTACTAATGTACCTACTAAAACACAATTTACTGCTTAATAGGTACATACTAATATTTCTGTAGGTAGTAAGTAATTTGTAAAAGATTATCAGATTCAGAAGTTGAATAGATTTTGTCTCAAATGGGGAACATTTTTTTTAAAGATCTAGGTACACTCGAAAATTCATAAAACGGTTTGAACGAAACAGATTGGCTGCTGGTCAGGTTCATTGACAAATCAATCCTTGATATTATCAATGAAATCAGAGCTCACCTACTAGAGGTAGATGACGAGTAAGTATACTTCATCAGATGATGCCATCACATTTTTTTCAGACAATCCATTTCTTTGAAATACCGTTTTATGAATTGTCGAGTGTACCTACCCAAGTAGCAACTTTTATCACACATTAAGAGAAATGATATTTAAAATGCTCCTGCTTGTATTATAATTTAATTCTACTAATTTATGTATTACACTAAACAAAATGATAAAACGGGTTTAAAGAAATGGATTGGCTGAAAATATGTGATGACATAATCCGATGATGTCTATGCTAACTCGTCACCTTTCTCTAGTAGATGAGCTCTGATTTCATTGATAATAACAAGGATTGATTGTCAAGAAACCTGACCACCTGCCAATCCGTTTCGTTCAAATACCATTTAAAGTTTCTTGGGTACACACCGAATTACATATATATATAAAGCTACTAGTAACTATCCCAATGACATATAAAGCTACTACAGTAAACCCTCATTATTTCGAACTTCAATAATTCGAATTTAGGGGTAGATTCGAGCTAGGTGGATGGTCCCAGTGTTCAGTATAGGCTTTACAATGTTAAATAATTTTGATAAATCTAATTTTAGGTTATTTCGAAATTTGAACTGAATTTTGGTCCCAGCCCATGTTATAACTTGCATACAGTTGTTTTAATTCGAACTTTGCAAAAGGATTGACAAAATAATCGCGAACAAACTTCGAAAAAACAAACTCAAACTACACATTTCCAATGTTTCCAATGGCGTCACGTCACAAAGAGAGTAGTCAAACTGCTCTCTGTTGTGTTGGGGTGGGGGAAGTGTAGGTCTAGTCTCTTTAGTATACAGGTTAGCCTACCCTGGAACACTTTAGGCGGGAATATTCAAACTTCATTCAACATTTTGAAAGCATTTGGCCACGTATATAGTGGGAGTTAGCTTTTGAAGGCAAAAAATAATGAATCAACATCGCGTTATATCAAATCAATAGGTATGTACTAAAAAAAAAAAAAAAAAAAATATATTTCGAACTTTTTTAATTCGAACTGGGATTTTTTGGGTCCCCTTGAATTCGAATTAACGAGGGTTTACTGTAGTAGCTTTATATGTCATTGGGTGTACCTTATAATTTCAAACTTCAAATTTAGATGACCCCAATGTGATTTAAAAAACTAAAGCTGTACCGGGGAGAATGAATTGAGAGTAAAAATTGCAAACCACATCAAGGTAATATGGGACAAATTGTATTTACAAAAATAACCTTATAATAAATAAAAAATATAAAAATAGAGGCACATTACACGTCATTTTCTTGGATTCTTTCCATTACTTCCTTCAGGTTCCCCCATTCTCTCCAGAAGTTGCAGCACAGCCTGGTTCACTTCTGAATCAAGAAATACAGCAATTAGACTCGAGGTATGTTCAATTATGCTGCCACAATTTTGCCAAACGGTGTTCGTTTTGCATTTTGTAGCAGCACATAGCCTGTTCTTTTTTTCTATTTGTTACCTATGGATTTTTTTGTGTACACTCACGGACACAAAATTTGTGCGTTTCTTTCATAATGTTGAATGATTAAATGCGTAATTTCTGGGAATCTTGGATTCGTAGTTAATTTATTTTTTTCCAAAACAAAAAAATAAAACAACAATCTCAACGTACCAACACTGTACCAAAGTAATTTATCGTCGGTATTCGAATGAATGGCATAACTGATGAAGTCAATGCTAACGCATCATCTAAATGTCAGGACAAGCTGTCAATTAACTCTTGAGAGCTGTTCGGTCATGATCGAAAAAGCAAAGATTTCATCGATAACAAAATTGATTCTCAAAAAACCTGACTAGCAGCTAGGTAATGTTACCTACATTCAAATTTCTGATTTTACTTATGGCCAAGTGTAGCAAACTTGCCTATACGAAAAATGTTTTTTAATCTGTTCTGTTTTATCAATTAATTTGAATTATTAGATACCTACTGTTATTATTATTATTTGTTCTATAATCTCTACAGAGCCGAGGCTCCCCAAGTGAGAATGTAATAGAAAAGGGAGGAGAGGAAACCCGGTACCGGCATGTAGCCTACTCCTGACGAAAGATACCAAGGGGGCCAACGGCTTAACGTCCCTTCCGAAGGACGGTGCGACATTCACAGCACGAGCCTCCACAACCCGTGCTGTCAAGAGACTGATAACAGGTGGAGGGAGGTCGTCACACTAACCCCCAAACACCCCAGTCTCTCTGGCCCAACAGCAGCAACTGGCAAGTCAGAGTAGAATGGTCACTTATCCAACCGCTGACCGCGCTCAATGTTGCTTAACCTCGGTGATCTGACGAGAACCGAGGTATCCAACACACCAGCTGTTGGGATTAAAACCAGTGAAACCTCAATCTGGATAATCAAACAGCGTGCTCTTTTAGCATTAAAGTCGTCAAGCAACATCAAGTAAACGCTCACCATTCATTCTATCGTAGTTGACTGTCACTACTTCAAGGTCGTGGCGATATGACTGAAGAAGACGCAAGAGTTTTCTTAACTGTTCGCCGGCAAACTGAAGAGTGTCCAGCTCCACATTCAGGTCTTCGATTTCGGCCTGTGGATAGAAAACCACTGATGATAGGTAGGATAAGGCCCTAGGGAAACATTCGGAACATTTTGTTTTGATACCTGTATTAATTTAAAAAACTTATATCCAATTCTAGACCAATTTTGGTGGTTCAAAAACAGATGAACTCTGTTATTTGAACTCTGTTCAAAAGTTCAGTAGGTAACACAAAACTGTTACAAAAACAGTCTTAGGTACAGGTAGGTGTAGGTAGGTAGGACCTAGAGGTAAATAGGAGGTAGACCAGCAGCAGTACTATCACATAAAATGAGAACTTTCTTGTCACGGTGACAAGCTTCTCATCTCAATGGTATTCACGGCCTTCTAGGGGGGAGAAGCTTAAAGGCCTTGGCCAGGTTGCTTCAGCTTCTAAATAATAATGTGACAATATTGATTTTATCCAATATTCCAAAAAATCAAATCGATCCGACAATCACAACGCTCACAATGTGACAATTAAACTCTTGCCGCAACCCGCCACACACTGAACGCAAGCCCGCAACGCATGGAGCAGTGACGTCAGTGAGAGGGACCGCCCTGCAAGCCAGCGCGCGGCCGGCCGCGTGCTCTTACGCTGAAGCAACCTACTAACTCTATGCCGACAAATGATAAGTCAAATCTCAAATAAGTCAAATGTCCCCGGGTTTTACCGTAATTTACCAAGACATTTTTCCCGATTATTTCAAACTCGTCCACTTGGTGGTGGTTTCTTAGATACCTACAATCTGATTTCCAGACAGATTTCGGCGATGCATTCAGTAATTCGTACATTCGCACAAGGAAGTAATTCGCACTTAATTAAATCTATTTGTAATGTCATAATCAGTCTCTGTAAAGTGGTTTGAACAAACTATAGTGATTATTTAGTAAGAGTAAAGTTGTCTCTGGTAATGTTATGAAGCCACTGTTTATATATCTGTCTGCTGATGACTGACTGGGAAATCAATGAAAAGAGAGTTTCATCCATCTGCGCCTACACATTTTGAAGTAGGTAGTGTTACATTTATAGTACTCATCATTCTTTAACCATTATTACGGTTTTTCACACGCAAGTAAAAAATTTACACTGAAACTTAAATTTTTCACTTCTATTTATTCACTGCTATAGTCACTAGTGTAAACGCTTTTATAATCACTATTTCAATTGTCTATAATAATGATATACCTACTAATTACTATTATGAAATAAAAGCACTATACATCCAAAGTTATTTACTTGCTAGTCTTGCTACTGTCCAGCCTTTCTCGCATAAAATAAAAACACACTGAAATACACCACCTATTCATGAAACCCCACAAATCAACTGAAGACAGTCAACGCGCTGCATCCTGCTGTCTTGACGCCGAGCGATCCCTCGCACTGACGTCAGTGCCCCATCCGTGACCGGAAACTAAGAAGGGGTGAAATTCTGCTCATGGGCCGAAAACAACATTTTTTTTTATGCCTCAGCTCTTCCGACACCAACTACCATCCATTGAAGCACATACCTTAGGAAGTCGTACTGGGGCTTTAAGTACTCAACTATTATAAAAAAATGTTATAATTTTTTGCGATCGAACCCCAGTACAAAATTGATAATTAAAGCAACACAATAGACAAAGAGGTGAAGAAAACATTAAAAAATTTACAAAGTTAAAACTTTTAGTGGTCTACTAGGCTTACGGTCTATCATTAAATGCCTACAGACCTTATGCTCTATATCACAATTTGCAGCATATGATGTCTTGCAGCTGACCAAAATCTCACTGGTGCACAGATAATTTCAGTAGGTAATACAAATAATACCAAGAACCTCTAATCAATAACCACGTAGGTACCAAGCACTTTTAATCCGCATTGAAAGCCAAATCGGTTTGACTTTAAACCTGTGATATACCTACACATCGAACTTTTAACTCAATTCGCATTCGATTAAATTCACTTCTGAAAGCGAACTGGAAGTTCCAAATCGGTTTGAAATGGCGTGATATACCTACAGTTCCATTCGCATTCAATCCGCATTGAAGACGTGTGCGCAATTCGTTCCCACGCAGAAACGTCGTAAAGCAGGATGTGATTACTTGTCATTTACTGATTGTCTTTTGTTTTGTATAGTTCACGTTTTTTCAGATAAAATCGTCTAAAATGAATGATATATTTAATGTGAGATCAACTTTGAGCGTCAAGGAAGTATTGTTTTTAACACAAAACATTTAATGCAACCACATAAAATAGCTTTTTGACGGAAAACGGTAAGAATGCTTAGTATTTCCTTCCTGGCGGGAAATTTGATCTCAATCCGATTTGAATCTCGAGCTTGCGTGATACGGCAACGTCCAAACCGATTTGAGCCAACCAATTTGGCTAAAGCAGATTCAATGCGGTTTGAAAGTGCGTGGTATGTGGTTAATATCTTCCTTGATAAAATTTCCTATTTGATACCATTTCTGGCTTTCTTTTTTTTAATCTCCTATCTCTGTATATCTACGGTACGGAATTATATTTCAGGTCTATTAAGAGGTGAGGAGACGACGAAGCTCAGAGCGCTTCGAGTAGGTATTAGTCACGGTTGGACCTGTGCCAACTGGCCAGTCAGTCAGTTACCAACAAGCATCGCACCTGGTGGTGAACGCGGTAGGTAGGTAGTACTACTTATACTAGGTATACCTACCTACCTAGTAGACACCTAGCGCCAGACTTGCAGACTTTCGTGACTTGGCCGCTATATTGGCGATTACCAGCAAAGCTCAGTGACATCTGGCGGCGAAACGCTGAACCCGCCAGGTGCGGATTGAAGAACCCAACATGGCTGCTATGCACGCTATTAGTCATTGACGCTGGCCACTGCTATCTATTTGATTGTTCTTAAATATAATTATGGAAATAGTGTCAAAGCACGGATATGCGTTAGGAACAAAGAGTACCGTTAGTAATAGCTACGATCAACTCTCTTTACAGGGATTGGCAACAAGCAAACCAATCACCGGATGTAGAGTTTGGTCATTGAACAAAACACGCATAATATTCCGCTCTCGTGACACATGTCTTTATCTTTCAAGAAGGCACTGGATACCGTCAGATGTCTTTGCTTTTTCTTTGTCAATGACCTGTCAAAATCAAAATGTAGCAATGATCGGCACAGTTTGTTGAAGCTTGAGATAATAAAGGTATTAATTCAATAAGTTACTTCATTTATTAATCAAATATCACGCAAACATTTCCATTATTTTGTGATTCAAGTAATATGCAAATATGTAATGCGCGCGAATACACGTCATGTGATGGTGGCATGTTTTTCTCTCTGGGGGCAATATATAAAGCAACCCGAAAGTGTGTGTGCAATGCGTGTGCAATGCGTGTGCAAAACAAAATTTAAAACTACATTCACCGCGTCTGTTTAACATTGGTCTTATGTGAATGACGTCACATGCGCAGACTGGTTGCTAATCCCTGTAAAGAGTGTTGATCGTAGGTAATAGATACTTTTCAGTGCCACAATGTAAAATAGAGCGGGAATAAATTTCTTTCATACATTTCCAAATGAACCATTAATGCGGGTAAATTGGGCGAAACCAGTGGAAATTTCATACAATCTTGATGGTTCGGTTGATTAAAACTTTTGTAGTTCTATAGTGATATATAAAACCTTCATAATCTCTTCTTTAGCTTATGATTAATTAATTAATTGACACAAAAATCGAAATGAGAACAGAACTTATGATTGCAAAGCGAATTTGTTACTCGGGTACAAAATCTATGTGAATTTGCCCCATTTCCTGTCTAGGTTTCCATCCATACATCATTACGCATTTAAATTGCTGCCACTCTATAATAGATTGCTGAAAACTTCCCACGTACTTCATGATTTTATATAATTAAATGTCCGAGGTATCCATATTAATTCGTAAATAAAATAAAACTCCCCCAAAACTCACCGAAAAAATCCCGCTGTTTGCGAGTTCACTCCGACAGAACTACAAATGATAAGGAGCTGAAATTTGTACACGTTATAGGACACATATGATAATTTATTGCATGCGATTTGTAGAAATATTTGAGTTATGAGAAAAAAGTTACATAAATTTGAATTGAGCCTTTGATCAACAGTTTATACCTAGCGTTCGAAAAACACACGTTACAGATTAAACAATTTGGTAGCTTGTTATAAAGAATCAGCTCTGTTTTGCACAGAAGTTTCCATTGTTGTCATAATTTGCCATAAAAGGTGTCTCCATTTAGTATAAAGTATCTTATTGATAATTGTGGTTTCAAGAATAGAAATTGAGAGGGAAGAAAATAATTGTGTATGTGTTGTCAGCGAAGATTTAGACAATGTAGGTATTTAAACTCCCGTTAATGTCAGTGGACGAAAGTTAGCTAAATACATTCTCACACATAACTCAATAAACCAAGGATAAATTCACATAGATGTATTAAAAGTTATTTCATGTTCATTTAGGAATTCATAAGTAAACATAAAATCACCTACTTCCTACAAAGTAACTGCAAACAAATCCTTCAAACACGTAATTTTGTATGGATTATTCTGTTTTTTCAAAAACAACTTCGGTAATTTTTCCCATTTTTCCCATTCAATAAATATGTTTGAAACTTACATATATTATATGTCAGTATGTTTTCTAAAATATGTTCAAGTTTCAAACCCCTATCTTTAATAGTGTTGATGTAGTGACCTCTCAAACAAGGGGATGTTTTGCGCCACCCGGTATAATAATAGCACACAGCGCGTGAAATCTCCACCTGCTTATCCGCACCCGGTCCGCCATTCGCAGGCGATCTCAGCGCTACTAGCGGAGGTGGTAACCGAGAATATCATTGGCTGTGACAAACCTGGCCGGTTGCCGTGACAGATAAGTATAGGTACCTAGGTACCTACTACCTAGGTACCTACTCGAACAAACTTAGCATGGGCGCCTAGGTAGGTAGGTACCTAGTACCTAGGTAGGTATGTTCGTCGTCTCACCTCTCTATTCCTACTGCATCGTGCTCTAGGTCAGCGGTCGCCAACCGGTGGTCCGCGGACCACTGGTGGTCCGCGAGAAAATTTTGGTGGTCCGCAGAGAAAATTGGAAGTTTACTTTTAAGTTTCCATGCAATTTATTTAATTTAGAAAAATGGCACAACACAAATGTATTGAATTCGGACATGTTTCAATACGTAATAATGCCTTTACAAAGTATCTACCTACCAACTATACGTATTCACTGGCTCTATAATGAAAATAATATCAGTTTCCGAGTATTTTTCCAATACCTATAAGAGTTATTTTAAACGCTTTTTCTGGAAAAAAAAGTTGGCTGAAATAGCGTAGAAACGCGCCAAATGACTTCCTGAAAACCAAAAATTTCCGGGGCTAAGCGCCCCGGACCCGCTTGGTGCTGGGGGGCCCTCCCCCCAGACCCCCCATTGTCTCCCTCACCAATCGTATTTCCCGTCATACGTATTTTACGCGCCTGAGTGGTCCCCGAGATATAAAATTGTCATATAAGTGGTCCGCGAGGTCCAAAAGGTTGGCGACCGCTGCTCTAGGTAATACTTACAAAAAATCTGAAACTTTGTATCTATGTAAGTACAATACTAATTTTCAATAATTCAATTATTGTTATAAATAAGACATTACAAGCAAAGCTCCCCCAAAACCACCAGATAATGTTGACGTTTTAGGTTAATTACGACATTGATGATTAGTACTAGGTACCTACCTACCTACCTAGTACCTACCTACCTACCTACAGAACAATGAAATACCTAGGAGGTAGGTATGTATCTACTCAAAATTCTGAGCTGAGGTTAAAAGAAAATTTGCTTACCTTACTTGAAGGAGAAGATGCACTCTTCGATGGCATTATTTTTTAAATAAAATTTCAAACAAATTTCAAAATGATGTTCTAAAAAGAAACTCTCTCGCGGGAATAAAATCAGATACCACCGCCTTCCAAATGAAATTGCTATTAAAAAAAATCGACAAGTTATTCCGGTTCCGGTCAATGGCGTCTGTCCGTCATGTCATGTGAGTGATTTTTATTTGGAATTTTGGAATTCTATTAACTATGTCCAGCTTTATCCACTCGACAAAAGTACCTAAAATTTACAAAGCAGCGTCTTTAATTGCTCGACTTGTACAAGAAAAAGGCCAAAGCGTTAAGGAAATAGTTTTCAGTGCGAAATACAAACACTTCGTAAGTCTCCTACTCTGTTTACCTACCTAGATCTAAAGTAAGGTTAGGTGTCTACTTCTGCTGACATTTTGTTGTTTTGAAGGTAGAGGAGCGTGTTTCCAACACAGCCGTCTGTACACTCGTCGTTCGTTCCTCCTCCTCATATAAGCTGCCTGTTATCTGAGGAAAAGTTGTAGGTACCTACCTACCTAGGTAGGGTGGTGGATGGTAATTGCGGTCGGCACCTATATGCGGTCACGGCGTAATATATTGGTTATTACGTGTTGTTTTGTATATTATTGTTGGCAAACCTGGTATCTAAGCCTTCTTTGACACTTCCTTCGAACTTCTAGCGCGCCAGATTTCTATTTGACATTGCTGTTTACAAGATAAAAATTCATTTGTGTTGAAAATTCCAGACTGTCAACCTAATGGCGTAAGAATCACGCAGCTGGGCGTGATATTCAACAAGTGATTTATATATTAAATTCTTTTAGGAATGTGCCATAAGTCAAATATATTATTATAACAACATTATTAATGAATAAAATAATTGCACTAAGACTGAAAAGTATCCCGTATTCTTTAAAAAAACAAAAAAATTGACGTGCCCGCAATTCAGACCCCTAAAACGTAGGCTGCATTTGCGGTCAACACATGTATTTTAAATGGCGGATCAAGGCGTAAGCAAGAAATTAAGAATTCAAGATGGCCGACCATGAACACCAGCTGATTCTGGGAGAACAGTCATTTTACAAATTAATAGAATACTTTTATGACGTTAGATACATTTATCTGTTTAAAGTGACACAGTGGGAGTGTTATTACAGCAATTAACCAATCCAAGTAATGCTAGAAGATCCCAAAATTAATTATTTATCCATTGACCGCAATTAGATGCCCTAGCTGACTGCAAATTGGTTCCAATAATATGAGGCTGACCGCATTTACCAGCCTCCTGTTTTTTTAACAAAAGCGCCAAATCGTGTCTACCTACCACATATAGCCAACTGATAAAACAAAAAATTTTATTCATTCTGTGACAGTTCACGGACAGAAAGTGACCTTCAAAGATATTGAACTGTCAACAGATCGTTTTCTACATGCGTGTAAAGTGCAAAATTGTCTTAGGTGACCGCAAATACCATCCACCACCCTAGGTAGTTCTTCACATTTCGAATCACCTAGCGACGGTGGCGGCCCCTTCCCGGGACGGCAGGTGAGGAACTACAATTTTTTCTCAGATAACAGGCAGCTCACAGGAGGAGGAGGAGGAGGAACAAACAACGAGTTACAGAAGGCTGGGGTTACTAAAATCAGTCAATCACAATCAGTCACATAGCAATATAGGTCTAGGTAGTTTATTTTAAGAACAACTCTTACCTACTTAGGTATGACAAAGGGTAGCTGGGTAAAAGCCAGAAAAAAATTCTCTGAAATTCATAGAGAAATTTTGTTGAGGCATGTGGTTGAGACCTGTTGAAAATTTTCATGAAAATTTTCATAAAAATACTCATTTACAGAGGACCTTTCAGCATATTGTCAATTGTTTTTTTCTAGAGTATTAATGGAGGTGTGTTACATTATTATGCGTGATAGAAATACGTTTAAAAATGTCGGTGCACCTACCAGAAAAATAAAAAAAATTAAAAAATTAAGTTACCTTCCTCATGATTTAAAACATTGAAAATTTTCATGAAAATTTTACACTAACACACTAAGACACTAAGCCTACCTACCCAGTGGCGGTCTGGCCTGGGGTGCAATCACATCCCGGGCCTCTGTCGTTTATGGGCTCTCCCATATTACGGCCCCCTACTGTCGTTTTTCATACTTAAGGTGGCTGTAGCGATGGAGGCATAGTCTCAGATCTTCATAATGTTTTGTGTACCTACCTACTTATTGATAACCATGCCTTACACAATCCCTGAAAATAAAATTTACACTTCTCGTGTCTAGTTTCCAAGACAATTTGAGTTTTCTCCCGTAGGTTATCTTATGGCAGCCAAGTAAAATCGAGAAATTTTAAAGCTATACCTAATGAAGTCATAATTTTTTTGAAGGTACCGAGAGATTTGAACAAAAAACTTCTTCTTGTTGATAGGTATACGGACATCTAGGTACTTCTATCAGGAAAAAAATTGAAAACAATACAGTAGTAGTACATACCAACGTGTGCTATTTGAAATGTTAGAAACAAAATTCGTAATTACCT
Source organism: Leuctra nigra (assembly GCA_934045905.1). Lineage (NCBI taxonomy): Eukaryota > Metazoa > Arthropoda > Insecta > Plecoptera > Leuctridae > Leuctra > Leuctra nigra. Next base: position 22,261,083 of record OW203770.1, read on the forward strand.
ATTTTACTACCTTTACTAAGTTAAAGCTTTGCTCATTCTCTAATAACAGAAAATTGAAACCTCACTTTTGGACTGGAGTTGCAAACTAAAAGACATTAAAAGAATCTTATTAAATTAAATATACCTACCTATACTTTGTTCCTAAGGCAGACGCACTCATTGTTCTCGTTTTATGATGTATTAGTGACACTTACAATGGACCTGACCCTATCGTAAAAACCTAAAAGTGTCAAAACATACCTCATAAATACATACATACCATTGTGGAATAATATTCCACCCCCTAAGCGAGCTAAGAGCTACAAGGTTGTAAACGACCTCGAACAAGGGATGTGCAATAAATGTTCGAGGATACAATAAGAGCAAATGATTTTACGATACCTTATAAAACGAGAACAATGAGTGTGTCTGCCTTATACCCCGTTCTCACTACAGTTTCAACCGCGGTTGACCTCAACTGCAGTTGAGATCTCAACTGCCTTTCTAGAACTAAATTGAGATTTCAACTGCAGTTGAACTCGATCGCGTTCAGTTCACACTGGTTTTCAACTGCGATTGAGATTTTCAACTGCAGTTGAAACTTGTAGTGGGGACGGGGTATTAGGAACAAACTATAGTTGAAACCTATTGGAAAACTTTTTTTGAACTTAAATACTTTCAAGAAAATAATATTTTTGTATCTATCCATCTCTCCAGCCACCTTGAGGTGGTGCAAGGGTGAGCGATTTTGCCGCAGTTGCAGGCACTTTTTTGGATATGATTGGAGACAAAATGGGTGGACGAAATTATTTGAAATTTTAATCATGATTAGATAAAGACAAACTTTTAATCATGGTTATCAAACTAATAAACTATTAGGTTCCTACTACTAAACACTAGTATTTAAATAGTTTGCTTTGTTAGTTGATTTTTGGTGAAAAATTGAGTATTTTCTTGTCTCAATGGGTGCCGTATGAAATTTGATTTTAAAAATGTGCCAAGTGATATTTACCTAAGTTTGTCTTTTATCTGCATAATCATGATTAAAATGTGAGATTAATGGGTTCAGTTTAGTTTCAGTTTTATTTCTATTCACATTAAAAAATGCATTGACCCTTGAGAACTAAAGTCCGCTTCCAGTAGGGTATTAAGGAAAGTTTCACTAATTAATAATAATAATTCATACAGTGGTATGTAGGAAATGTAGGGTATGTATGGAATTATTTCCGGAAATTTTCCAAACTTCCGTGGAAGGGTGGGAAGGGTCTTGTTGGCTAGCTCATGATCTACTATTAATAAGTTGTGGAATATAATGCAAAAACCTATTTTAGTTTTTACAATTAGGTATACCGCAAACCTAACTTCCATACTTACAAGTTTGCAAGGATGTTAAATATACAATTAGGATACACATATTTTTTATACAAAATATCAAAAATACATTGGGGGGGGGGGGGGGGGGGGGTTGTTTGAAGGACAAATTTGGGCATCCCTCCACCTTTTTTCATTTTTGGGCCCACATAAAATTATAATCAAATTAGGTATTAATTTTAAGATCTTCATTTCTTAAAGTACTACATACCAATTATGAACAAAATCAGAGTCGTTCCCTACAATTAAGTACTATTTCAATTTTTTTTATGCTTTGGCGTGGAATTGTCCTAGATAATCTTGAGCTTTTGCAATCAAGGGGTGTTCTGTGAGGTTTGTTTCGTATCATCGTTTTTAAATCTTGTTACTGCCATGATATCAGAATCGGTATGTAATTTTGGAAAAATACAGGGAATGTTTTAGTGCCTTCCATAACATTTTGTAAGCCGCGAGGTTTCATTGCTTTTAAATGGGTTTCTCACTCCGAAAACGATATTATCTGCTAAATTTTAGCATTGGTTTTAAAGAAAAATTTCCTTTACACTTTTCAAATTTTCCTCTTGCATACAAACTCTCAAATGTGTTGTCTAGTGAACATGACGCCTGTTATTGCTTATGGAAATATTTCCGGAAATTTCTCAAATTTAATTTTTCCGGAAATTTTATCTCCCTAGTGGTATGTAATAGTAACATAATTTAGTGTTATTGTACGGCCTATGGTCTCCAATCATCGGAAATTTCTGCATAGTATTGAGCTGTTTTGTTGAATAACCGGCACCTAATTAGTAATTAACGAAGCAAGAAGCAAAAATGATAAAGTGCTACTAATAATCAGACTGATCTTGGGAACTTCCTACCAAAGTTGCACCCACTTATGAAACAATTTTTCTCTCTCAATTTTCTAAAACGGCCGAGCGCTTGTATCACTTTAACTAGCATTTTTACTCATTTACATCATTTTTTCTATCTCTCCTTCGTTTTACGGGCCCTGTCACATGTTTCATTGTATCCCGGTCCTTTTCATCCCAGACCGCCCCTGTAGGATAGGATCTACCTATTTTATCTCGTTAACGTCAATCAACAATTGTTATCCACAGAACTTATCTCGTTCTGTTGCTTCTAAACTTATCAAAAGTTTTAAAACCATTCTTTTTACCAGCCGAAATCTAATTAATTTTTTTATATTTTATTTTCAGAACACCAAAGCGTTGTATGCTCTGGTTGTTGAAACTATTCAACACTTAAATGTCTTGGACCAACTTTTGAGCGAGAGTAAAGTCATAATCGAAGTGCCCCGTCTGGACCCTTGGCTGGCTCGAGTCCTCATTACCGAACTGTTGTGGGGCAAAAAGACCCTGCCACCGAACAGTAGCAAGCCAATAACAGCCATCTTAGAGCACCACGACGCCTTCATCGGGATACTGAAAGCTGCAGTTCGTGACGGCACACACCAAAACGAACCACGACAAAACAAAGGTAATAAAAGAAATGTCACATCTGTTTTCTTCCCACTAGTGAACGATGGAAAGGCAAGGCGAGATATTTGACTCGAATACGCCGAAAGTCCTCGCGATCCTGCTGCTCTACAGCGCGGCGATGTTCTCGCTGCCGTTCTTGTCGTTCTTCGGCACGAAGCACTACATGGACACGGTGTTCAACGTTCACGGGTTTGCGAACACCGTCTGGTCGGTGTCGGCGGCGGTGTTGACCGTCTGGACAATCATCTTCGTGTACGCGTATCAAGGGTACTGCGAGGACGCCGGCATCGCGATGCAAAACGTCGGCGTCGTTGTTGAAGAGGAAGACGCAGCGTCGCAGAAAACAGAACTTAACTTGAAGCAAGATTAAAATGCTGATCAGACAATTCGTTGTTAATAGCATAGTCTCTAGATTATTTAGTGGTATGTTGCATAATTATTTGGCTTCTGTGATCTTGGTGCAGCTTTTATGAAAGTTTGATGCACATTGCCAGGTGCTTAATTATTGCACCTTATGTTAGTCTTAAAAAAGTATTTATTTTCAAAGATTAATCAATAATCAATAATTAGTACCTTCATAAGGAGTAACTGTCTTTATGATATGACATGTAGATTGATTGTTTAAAGGTAAATGTATTCCATTAAATATCACGAATTTTAATAAATTTCAAACGACAATCCAAAAAAAACTGAGGCACTTCATTATAATATATCGCGACCCTGCTTCCAACTATTGTCGGGTCAGGGGGTGGGATGATCCCACCAATGTTCTAGGGCACTTGTGTTCTCAGAGCCGACTTGCCAAGTCCGACACTCCACACTTCTTCAATCTCTTCTTCCAGTTCTTCAGCCTCCTCTCTTTCCACCAGCTCCCTCCATCTCTCTCTGTCTTCCCACCACTTCTCTGTTGTAATTACTCCCCAACACTCTCCTCTTTCTTCTGCAGCTGCCTCTATTCCGTTGATCCATTTGGTTCTAGGTCTTCCTGCCTTTCTTCTGACACCCATGGCTGCACGCTCTGCCTCTCTACATGGTATCCTCTCTTTTCCCATCCTCTTCATATGTCCGTACCATCTTAGCCTCTCTTTTCCAAGTTTAAATCCAAGAGATTCCACTTCTAGGTCTTTTCTAATCTTTGCACTCCTCACCTTGTCCATCTTCGTCACTCCTGCCACACTTCTCAGGAACTTCATTTCTGCAGCCTGCATCTTCATTTCTTCTTTCCCTCCCATTGGCCAAGTTACTGCTGCATATATTAAGATTGGTACAAAGTAGGTTTTGTACAGTAATATCTTACACCTCTGTGGTACATCTTCATTCCATAGTAGCTTCCTTACACTCTGGTAAAACACTTCTGCTGCTCTCACCCTCCTCTCGATCTCCCTGTCCACCTTTCCATCCTTTGCCAATACACTACCTAGATATTTAAACTCGTCTTTTTCCGTAAGTTCCTCTCCTCGCATCTGCATCCGGCACAGTGTCTTCTGTTGCCTTTCCATAACCATGGTTTCGCTTTTTTCTCTACTGATTTCTAGTCCATATTTTGCTGTCACTTCTTCCCACCTGTTGAGTTTCTCTTGCAACTCTTCCTCGGTCTCTGCCCACACAAGAACGTCGTCTGCATATATGAGTGTGCGGGTGTCCTCTTGGTCCTCCGGCTCAACCTCTCTCAGCATCTCATCCATTACTACTGTAAATAATGTTGGTGACAATACACTCCCTTGCTTCAGTCCCTCCCTCACTTCGAACCAGTCCGTTTTTCCCACTCCCGTCTGCACGCAACTACTGTTCTTCTTATACATACTTTGGATTCTTTGTATCACTCCACTGTCCACACCCTTCTTCTCTAGGCACCGCCACACTTCTTCTCTTGGCATTCTGTCGTACGCCTTTACCAGGTCCAGAAATATCATTCTCATCCCGTTCCCTTTCTCCCATCGGTCTTCCATGATTTGTCTCACTGCAAAGATGAGGTCAATCGTTGACCGTCCTCTTCTAAAACCGTATTGTTCTTCTCTTAGTTTACTCTCAATACTCTCAGCCACCCTCCTTTCGATGATCTTTTCATACAATTTAGCTGTTTGGCACATCAAAGTTACTCCCCTGTAGTTGCAGCATCGCTTTCTGTCCCCTTTCTTAAAGATAGGAATAAGTATTCCCTTCCCCCAATCTTCTGGGACATCACACTGGGTCCATGCTGCTTGAATTACCCGGCAGAGCCACTCAATTCCCTTCTGCCCTGACGCTTTCAGCATCTCGACACTGACTTCGTCCATTCCTGGGGCTTTTCCATTCTTCATCTTCTTTAGCATTTCTTTCACTTCCATCTGTCCTGGTATTTCACCCGCAACCCCCTCGCTTTCCTCTACCATTCTTCGGTTTGTCTCTCTGTCTTTCCTTTGTACTGCCTCTCCCTGAAGTAGCTCCTTAAAGTACTCTTTCCACATTGTTTTTATCTCCTCCGGTCTGTTTGTGAAACCACCATCCTCCTTCTTCATTATGGTTTGAGTCTCCCCCGTATGTCGTTTCGCCTTGATTAGACTGTACAGCAGTCTCTTATTTCCATCAAAGTCTGTCTCCAACCTGTTTGCAAACTCTTGCATTGATATTTTCTTCTCCTCCTCTACTATCATCTTTACAATTCTCTTGCTTTCCCCGTAGTCCCTGATGTTTTCTTCCGTATGGGACTCTTCCTTCCTTCTCCATGCCTCCTTTTTCCTCCTCACTGCCTCTCTCACCCTTTCATTCCACCATGGTGTTTCTTTCCTTCTCTTTTTTCCTCCAGCTCTCCCACAGGTCTTTTCAGCTATGTCCACTAGAGCTGCTTTAAATGCACACCATTCTTCATCCACTCCACCTAATGCTCCCTCTGGTGCCCTCTCTGCTATCTCTCTTCTGAACTCTTCCCTGACTTCTTTCTGTTGCAACTTCCATACCTTTATCCTGGGTGCTTTGACTTCCGTTACGGTCCTCTTTCGTCGCTCTATTTCTACCTTTGCCACCAGCAATCGATGGTCGCTGCCTAGTGCGACTGATGGTAGCACCTCCACATCTCTCACCAGTCTCCCCATATCTCTGCTGACACATATGTAGTCTATAACTGATTCCCATCTCTGATTATCAGCTCCATATCCATATCTCGTTATCTTCTGAGCTCTTCTTTTCATAAACCATGTGTTTGTGATTTTCATTGAGGTTCTTGCACACCACTCTAACATCTTCACTCCTTCAGTGTTTCTTTTACCCCAGCCATGTGGTCCCATTACCTCTTCGCAGTCCTTCCGCTCCTCTCCTACCATGGCATTAAAATCCCCCATCACCCATACCTCCTTTGCTTGCACCATCTCATCTAGTTCAACCCAGAAAATGTCTTTTTCTTCGGTAGATCTTCCAGACTGAGGTGCATACACCTGTATCAGGTGCCGCACGCTGCTTCCTATTACGATACTGATTCCGATCATCCTGTCATTCACGGCATTTACATCCAGGATGTCACCAGCGTAACGGGGGCTTACCACAAAACCCACTCCATTTCTTCCCTCTTCCCCTCCCGACCATATCAACTTGTAGTCCCCTCTGAGCCTCTTCTCCCCCTTTCCCCTCCACTTTGTTTCACTTAGCCCCAGCAGGTCTATCTTTCTCTCCTCCATCATGTCCACTATCTCTTCCAATTTCCCTGTTAGTGTAACTATATTGAGTGTCCCCACTTGCATTGTTTCTCCTTTACAACACTTGTGTCTTTTCATTAAGTTCCGTCCTCTTGCGCTATTGCTTCTGGTACCATTATTTACACAGTTCTCTTCATTGCTTGTCTCCATAGAAACCCGTCTTGCCCTTGCTACCTCATTATTATAATTTTTTTATAGATCTCCAGGCTAAATTTCCAATGCCTAAATAAAGTCATGGCTTTTATCATGTATAACTAACAGAGTATGTATTAACATGTCAATCCATAGTTGAGCGAGCGACTTCTTTTGGCACGAACCTTGTTTTTTTTTACAGTTCCTGCCGGTATACAGGTCACAGTTTTTCTTCGATCGTGCTGAAATTTTGCACACATTTTCCAACCATCTCTGGCCTCATTTTTTTGAAATCTGTTGATTGGTACAAAATTTAAAAAAAGGTCTTCTGATTAGTTGGTCTGCAAACAAAATTATAAATTTTGCCAATTCATTGGGTTCAGGGATCGGCAACCTGTGGCTCCTTGGTGGTTCTTGAATGGCTCTTTATAATTTAAATAAAGATCTGGAATCGAAAAATTTGAAAATTCGAAAACAAAACGTCCTGCGGGGCAACAATGGGAATGTCATTTGATTAAATTTTTTCATTTTAGAGTCCCAGAATCACTTTTTTAAATGGTTAAAATTGTAAAAAAACGCTCTGCGGGGCAACAACTGGGCGGTTTCGTCAAAATATCAAAATTAACTAGTAATTAATTTTTTTGTGTGTTTTAAATTTGATTGCCTATACTGTGGCCTCCATCATTATCTAATTTGTTAATTTTTGGGAAATTGGCTCCTTCACCAAAAAAGGTTGCCGACCCCTGCTGTAGTTTATTGTCTCAAATCCTACAAAGTTTCAGCCAAATCCTCCAATTGGTGTTTAAGTAATAGTATTCTGATTGCTCGAAATTGTTCCGATTAAGTTCAGATTTTGCATGGTGATCAAGACCAACATTATCTAAACTTTTGCACATTTTAAGCCCAATCAGGCAAGTAGTATGGGTTTTCAAAAGAGATTTCTGGAAAAAGTACATAGGTAGGTGTAAGTCACGACACAATGGATCTGTTATTAACCAGGAGGCCAATTCTTGAGTTTTCATGTTTTGAAACCATGTGTGGTTTCATTGTTTAAAACGTAAAAAAGTTGAAGACTAAGCAAAAGTTGTCAACATTTTTACGTTTTATACAATGAAACCACACATGGTTTCAAAACATGAAAACTCAAGAATTGGCCTCCAGAGTGATCATGGAGATTATTGGAAAGTTGCAAAAAAAAATCGTGTTTGGCTGGGGATGTTGCACGTATCTGTGCTAGCTCATCAACGCGTTACACTGAGCGTTTTCCAAGTACCTACTATTCATAGTTTGCTTCTTAGATCTACCTCAACAATATAGCGTTTTCCACTGGCCGCACTAGGGTTGTACTGAATGGCGTCACCATACAAAACTCAATGCAAATTTCAAACTGAGAACTAGTGCAGCCAGTGGAAAATGCCAATAATATTCAATTAAAAATAAAATAGACCACTCATTGGATGGCTTCGGCTTATTATTGATTGTGAATTTGAATGTAGACGTTGGTCCTACACTCACAGACTTGATAGCCTTCTGTCAATTCTGTGGTAGGTACCAACAAATTCACAAAACGGTATTTGAGTGAAGCAGATTGGCTGCTGGTCAGGTACCTTGACAACATTCCTTGTTATTATCAATGAAATAAAAGTTCACTTCTAAAGTTAGATGATGAGTTAGCATTCCTACTTCATTGGATGATGCCATCAATTTTTTTTTAGCCAATCCGCTTCTTTCGAATGCCGTTATCTTTTGTTGGGTGTGTGTACTAGCTAGAATTTAAAATTTTGTTATTTTATTTGCTTATGAAAAATATGTCATATTTAATTTCTACAAGGATGGGTTTACTATTGTAAAACATGACTTAATCATTTTATTGACAATTATACAATTCCAAATAACAATGTCTGATCATGTAGTACGTCTTTTTATACAAGTGTGATGTAATGATTTTTTTACGTGATGTAACATTTCAATGTGCTCAGATTTTCATAAGTTATTCATTGTGAAGTTGTTGCTAGATACAATTAATTAAAACAGTATTTTCTTCACAAATGTTATGACTAAGTTATTATGAAGTCTGTACCTACGTCATTTATATTCATGAAGCTGGGCTACAAGTGAACTGGATTATTAATAATCTCGAGTGAGGACATTTCATTTGGCTTTTAAATTGTCAGCATTTTTTCGTTTCAAACTCCATTTGTCCTCTACCATTTTGGACCACTTGATAGCAAACGTTTGGTGACCAATAAAATTCAATTTGGAATATTAAATTTTGATATCTGTACCTTCTAAGCAGAAGGTTGGAAGTCCATGCTTCTAGAGCTCTAAAACCAGTACCTGTGCCTTCATCCAGTCTTTTTCGTAATTCTGTCATCATTTTGAAAGAATACTTTCAAATTTGTGTTTGTTGAGTGTTGACTTACAGTCAATTTGCAATTGATAAAAGTTTGATTTCCTGCCAAATAAAGTGTGCAACTAAAATCAAGAAAATAGACTTTGAGCCTTGTGCTTCCATGATCTACCAGATCTAGTGGAGCAGCACTCAGCCAAGACGTACAGTGTGCACACTCGATCACAACATGCCGCTCAGTGAGAAATGACTATGAGAAAGATTCTTCAATGATTGATAAAAAAACAAGAACAGTAAAACTGTTGATATGCAGAAACTGAAAGTGTATACTCTATAAAGTCTCAGTTATATAATTTTCTCGCACAACTATTATTTATTATTTTCTATATTCTCAACGGAGCCGAGGCTCCACAAGTGAGAATGTAATGTAGAGAAGGGAGGCGAAGAAACCCGATACCAACATGTAGCATACTGACGAAAGATACCAAGGGGGCCAACGGCTTAACGTCCCATCCGAAGGATTGTGTAACATTCACAGCACAGGCCTCACAACCCGCGGCGTCGAGAGATTTTTTTTTTTTTTTGTCTGGGGCTTAACGTCGCACTGTTCTGCAGCGAGGCTAATGGCAACGGATGGATGATTATGATGATGATTGGGAGATGATGGTGAAGAGTAGGTAAGGATGGAAGGTGGGAAGGAGGCGGTCGTGGCCTATTAGTAGGGTACCTTCCCAGCATTTGCCTGAAGACTGAGGGAAAACCACGAAAAAACCCCAGTCAGGAAGGACGGCCGCAGGAATCGAACCCGGGCCTCCGGAATACAAGCTGAGAGCGTTAACCACTCACCCAACCAGGTGGTAACAGGTGGAGGGAGGTCGTCACACTGACCCCCAACACCCCAGTCTCTCTGGCCCAACGGCAGCAACTGGCAAGGCAGAGTTGAATGGTCACCCATCCAACCGCTGACCGCGCTCAATGTTGCTTAACCTCGGTGATCTGACGAGAACCGAGGTATCCATTACACCAGCCGTCGGGACATATTTTGATATGTCCAAACCACTTTAATTTCATAAGAAGTTTAATTTCTTCAAAATTTTCCTTTTCGCCCTTCAAAGTCTTATGACTGAGGCTCCACTGTACCTACTAGTATTGGTCTCACGCTCTCTGTTTCCACGCTAGCCCTGCTGAAGCCGCGCTACGTACGCGTAAACACACTTGCGCTCTCGGTCGGCGACGCCGTGACGGAGTTCCGCCGCGAGGGATGGAACCGAGCTTCCCCCGCCGACGACAGCTACGCAGCTTACCTCGACAAGCTGTCCACGCTCGGCGAGGGCGAGTACGCGCAAGATGTTCACGTCAAGGAGGTGTTTGCGTTCCCGCCACGCACGGAGTTCTACCAACATGAGTTGTACACGAGCGGTGCGCTGGTGCTGCAGGACAAGGTACACACACGGACTTATAATTGGCAGTTAATGGCTAACTTACATTTTAAGTTGTCAATATTTGTTGAGTGAAGATTGGTTAATATTGGGTATGAGGTGCTTGATTGGCCCTTCTACTCCCCATCTCCTTTTACCCAGGGGTGTAGTCGGGCCAGGGCGCACCAGGGCGACGCCCCGGTACTACTTTTTGAGCCAGGGCGGCGCCCTAGCTCACAGTTTACTATAAGCCAGGGCGAAGCAACCTTTTTGTATAATCTAAATATGAAATCATTATAATAAAGTCAATAAATATTCAAAATCAGTTTGATAAAGAAATTATGCACACCAATTTCTGTGGCGCAATTTTCTGACGAAATTAAATGATGATCTTGAAGATTTTCAGTGTGTTAAAAACACTCTCATGAAGATTTAATATGAATCTGATGCATACAAACGGAGGAGTGCATCATTCAATTTCGTCAGGAAATTGCGCTACAGAAATTGATGTGCAATTTCAAGAAAGAAAAAGTTTTGAATTATACTTTCTGAATTTTCTTTTTAATCATAATAAAAAAAATCTCTGCGCGGCATTATCCAGGTAAAATTTTGACCAAATTCGATGATTAACTCCTCTGTGTCTCTTCAATAAATATTAATCTAAGTCGTTTTAATTATGTTTAAGAGAGAAGAAAATTTTAAAAAATCGCTGCGCGGCATTTTTCTGGTAGGTAATTACTTCTGACAAAATGTAATGATTAGGTCTTCTATGTCCCTCCAATCAAATATTTATCAAGGTTAATCATGCGGTACGAAGATGAAAATGAAAATTTCGCTGTGCGGCATTTTTCAAGGTAAAATTCTGACAAAATTCAAATGTTTCACTTTTTTGTTGTCTTCATTTATGCATCAATTTTTTTTAAACCTTTCTTGAGGGCTATATTTCGCTGCCAACATTTTTATGTGAAAAGTTTGTGACGAAATAATTAAACTATTCACATTTCTGTTTTCCTTCAATTACTATGCTCCAAAATCATTTTAAGCCATTCTTTGAGTGCTTACTTTCAAAAAATTTGCTGTGCGGCATTTTTCTGGGGGGCGAGCCCCCCAGACCCCCCTGTGAGACGATATCAAGTTTCAAACCTGGCATGGACCGCCCTGGTACTATTATTTTTAGGACTACACCCCTGCTTTTACCTCTGTTTGCTGTCTCCATGTACCTAATCAAGTTTTGAAAAATTACTTTGGTGTTCAGCTGAAATTTTGCAATCATGTAGGCGACACAAACACAAAGGATTGGTACAGTCCAAAATGTGTCAAGGAAATAAGCTCAAACTTACTCTCATCTTGGCAGTTATGTACCCCCTGTCCACGGGTACCACTTCCCCCCTAAAGACCACTTGTTTGGTTTGCTGTAATAGCTTTGAACAAAATCCTGTACATAATTCATTTAATCAGGAGTTAATTTGTCTAGACTATCGAGACCATTTTTTCATGATAGTAATACTAAATTTTCATCCAAATAAGTCAAGAAATAATGTAATTACAGCTTATTTTAAAATTATTTTGAGTTGTTAAATAAATAAACTTTTTGAATATAGTTTTTCTTTTATTAATCGCATCCCCTTTTCTTAATTTTAATTTCAATTTTTTAATTTTCAACTTTAATAACGCATGTAGGGTATACAATATGAAAATGTCAACAGATCAGATGAAGACAATGCCAATTGTTAAGGAGCTCATAAGGTGTAAGATTGTTGTGGATGGTGAGATTATCAAACAGGTTTTGGAGTACAAATATTTGGGTATGACCATTTCCAGATTGGGGCAGATAGAAAAGGAAGTGAATGGTCAGATAATGTAGGATAATAACCGAATTACAGGTTGTCTGGGAGACCTGACTTGGAGGAATGAATTTTTGTGTCTGGAGGTAAAGGCTCGGGTAAGAGTGTGGTCAGACCCATAATAACATATGCAGCGGAAGCTAGTCCTGACACGTCCAAGACTAAACAAAAATCTCAGGTAACTGAAATGAATGTCTTGAGAAGAATCATGGGTAAAACCAAAATGAACAGAGAACGAAATGAGAACATAAGGGACAGTTGTGGAGTTACGAATGTGGCAGAATGGGTTGCTGAAAGAAGAGTTTTGTGGGATGAGCATGTGACAACGATGGAGCCAGAGTGATTAGTGAGGGTATCAAGAGACCATCGAGGCAGGAGGAGAATAGGGTTGTAGTAATAAATTTTAACAAAAACGTAGATACCGCCTAACGCCTACATTTTAATTTATGCTCTACTTATAATTTACTTTTCAACAAGTTGATTCCATTTCCTGATAAAATACACTTGAACTGTTAAACTCCCTCCCTCCCTCCCTGCCGCATAGCATTACATAACATCTTGTGTAATCTCCAGGCCACTGCGGTAGCCGCGTTCCTGCTGGACCCTCCTCCAGGAAGCAACGTCCTGGACATGTGCTCCGCTCCGGGCATCAAGACCACGCAGCTGGCGGCCATCATGAAGGACAAGGGGTGAGTATAAGTTGCCTAAAACATTGATATTTGTATTCGAGAAAATAAGGAACACAACTTACCTCTGGTGGATTTTGTGGTACTAGGTTAATGGCGGCTATCAAGGGCGCATTTGCATAATATAAATACAAATATTTGATATAGTTGTTTGTTATGGCCAAGAATGTAAATTTATAGCTAAATATCAATTTCATTAGTTTTTTCACTGCTTTATGGAAACACGAAATGTAAAAACAAAAAAAATAATATGTGGACCTGATGAAATGAAGGGATGTGTGTTGTGAAAAATATCCGACCGAACCGGGGCTCGAACCCGGGACCTCTCACTTGCCGGGCGAGAGCTCTACCAACTGAGCTACCCGATCGGACGGACGGACATTAGACACAGCACACTGATGAGGGTTAGAGATCTCCGAGGAGAATGGAATGAAGGTAGAGAATGCTTCTACGAACTGTCATACCACCGGTGACGATGCTGTCACCATGTCTCATTGCACTTGCGTGCGCAACCCTCTTTTACTCGACTGAACGAGTTGCTTTTCAGCTCGAATGATGAGAATGTAGGTTTCTTTGGAAAACTTCCATGGAGTCAGGATGAAATGAAGGGATGTGTGTTGTGAAAAATATCCGACCAAACCGGGGCTCGAACCCGGGACCTCTCACTTGCCGGGCGAGAGCTCTACCAACTGAGCTACCCGATCGGACGGACGGACATTAGACACAGCACACTGATGAGGGTTAGAGATCTCCGAGGAGAATGGAATGAAGGTAGAGAATGCTTCTACGAACTGTCATACCACCGGTGACGATGCTGTCACCATGTCTCATTGCACTTGCGTGCGCAACCCTCTTTTACTCGACTGAACGAGTTGCTTTAGTGGCTCCATCACGTATCACTTATTTGTGGGAATACAGAGGGTCTATTTGCATGACTGGTTTATCGCTGGTTTTTATCACTCGTATAGAAACGGCTAAGCTAGAACTTCGAATTACCGGCAGTATTTATTGAATGGAAGAATAGTTATTAGGTACCGCATGTGATGGTTGGTTAGTTCCTACAATCAAACCTTCCAAGCCAATTGCTCAAAATCTCCATTTACCTCTTTGTTTTGGTCTGGTAAATCAAGTTTTGAGAAAGTACATATGTACTTGGAATTTTGCAAGCTATTTATGTGACTGCAGGTGTCTGGTCAACTCATTATGTTGTGATAAAACTTACCCTCTGTAGCGACTAGTCGTACGCAGAGTATTATAAGTTGCCTACTGGTTTTATCAATGGCTTTTATCAACACAACGAGGCGGCTGTACACTTGGCCAAAGTAAAAACGGAGTCATTCGACTGAAACGGTTTAGCTGAAAGCGATTTGATGGCATCATCCAATGAAGCCATTGCCCATTATAACTAGTGATGGCCCATTGAAAATTTTCATTTCCATTCCAATTCCATTTTCAATTCCATTGAAAAAATTGAAATTTTTTGAAAAAGTTTAAATTAAATTAATTTAATTTAACTTAATTAAATTAAGTTTAAATTAATTATATTTGATTTAATAAATGTATGGGCATACTTGGGATGCATACTGAACTCTATTATGATGCGTGTTGTTGTCCGAGTGGTAAATGTGCAAAATGATCATTAATGAATAAATGCAGCATTCAAATTTCCCGCCTATGTAGAAATTACACTCTGGCCAAAATTACAATGAAGAAAAACTGAGATTTGAGTTTATATTTGGTTTTGATTTTGGTTTTACCCTTTTTTCAGATATATTATTAACAATTGTGTAAAATAAAGCAATAAAAAAATTAATCTAAACAATTTTCAACGCATTGAAAATTTTCATAAAATTTTTCTTAAAAGTTTAAAAAAAAAAAAAAAATCAGAAAATTGCCATTACTTATTATAATACATTAACTAACTCTAGTACATGAGCTCTGGAGGCCAATTCTTGACATTCACGTTTTGAAACCGTTGTATTTATGTTTGCATTGTATTAAACTTATAGGCCTAGTTGTCAACTTTTTTAAAGTTTTGAACAATGAAACCGTGTGGCTACAACAATAATTCTTGAATGGATGAAGTTGAATCAGGCAGTATGAATAGTCTGTCTGGGTTTCAATATTACTCAACCTTGAGAGATTATTCTATGAGACTTCTAATTCTCTATTAGATCATTGAGCGACCGTAGCAAGTGTCACCCCGGTACTCTTAGTCTTATGACGCTTTCTCTGTGTTTTATTTTGTGTTCAATGCCCAGGTCAAACCGTTGGATCTGTCTATCTGTAATTAGATCTGAAATTTTGCACACATTATGTAAAGTAATTTTGAGGTCTCTGGGATTGTTTTTGAACAGGATCCTGTGATTGGTTGATAAATGAAATTGGCCTGTAGCTCACCGAATTGACCTATCAAATGGTCTTGGATAAATCTGATCAAACTTATATTTTGCATGGTCATTAAACTCAACTTTTCTCTTATTTTACAAAATTTCACCCCGATCAGTCAAGAACCTATGAACTTATTGACAGTTTTATTAACGGTGAGAAATGAAGTATTATTGCAATGAATGTTTTTCAAGTACCTACAACTGAATCTGATTTGCTATGTAGGTAGGATTTGCTGCAGGTATGTAGGAGTTTGTTATGTAGGTACCAGAGTGTATTGATATTGTATTGCTATTCTTAAGTTTCAATAGAAAACAGATACCTTTATGTTGATTAAGTGGATCATATTTCAATTCAATATGGATGTATATATGTTTCTGTGCATTTGGTACGGAATTCCGGTTTGTGAATTTTTACGTACCGGTGCTCGCTCATCAACGCGTTACACTGAGCGTTTTCCTAGTAGTAGATGATTGATTGCTCGAGTGTCTCAAGAACTTAGAGTCTCTCCTCCAAGCACTACATTGAACTAACTATATTGCGCAATGTTCCAGCACGCTCTACGCCGTGGAGAAGAACGCGAAGCGCTACAAGACGATGTGCGAGTTTGTCGAGCGCCACGCGGCCACGTGCGTGAAGACCATCAACGCAGACGCAACCACCTTGACGCCGCAGGTACGCCTCGTTGCAAGCTGCTTTTGTTCCAGAGCAAGATACTCATCACTACTGCTATTTAATATTTATATAGGGGATAGAATTTATGTAAATGGGCTACTTTTCTGGGCCATAAAATATTGCTGGACCAAATTGACATGAAGGATCAATTTTTGAGAAACTAGATTTGTCTTTTGACAACATGGGGCTAGTTTACATCATGGAACAGGACATACCAAGTTTAGTGGCAAAACTTCAGATTTTGCCTCTCCTTCCCTCTCGGATATATTTTAAGTCCACACTATTTTTCTAATTGTCGATTCCGTAAAAATCTCCGGGCCGATTTGGGTCTGGGGAGGGTCTTACAATTCGCAAGTCTGGACCACGCAGGCCCAGAAAAAAATAGAATTTTGCTATTTTGGTGGATTTTCATTGAAATTTTTTGAATTAATTCTATTTTCATTACTATTGAATCAATTATTGATTTGTCTACTTTTGATAGTATTCCTTCGATCCAAATTTTCGGGCCCGCCTAAGTCTTGGGCCCTTCCGCATTGGCGGGGGCAGCAACACCTAAGTTACGCAAGTGACGAAGTCCACCTTGACTCTTTGAGTCACTTCTGTCATTCAATAGTTAGTTCATTCAAAAAAAACTTTCAAGCAAGCATTTGTATTTGGCTGCAGAGCTTCAAGTGGATAGATATTGATTTATTTAATCACCAATGTTAACTTTATGCTATAATAATTTTTTAAAGAGGTAAGAAATAATACATTAATGTGAACATTTAGAGCGATTAAAGAACTTATATCTTCTAACTTATTCTCACAGCCATATAGTGTGTTGTTTTTTAGCAATTTACTATTCTTGATATTCTCCCGCCAGGAATGTAAGGACGTCGAGTACATCCTGGTCGATCCCACCTGCTCCGGGTCGGGAATGCCGGGTGCCATAACGAAGTCGTACCCGGAAGAAGACCGGAATCGCGTCGAGAACCTTGCCAACTTCCA
The DNA here is from genome assembly GCA_934045905.1 of Leuctra nigra. Taxonomy (NCBI): domain Eukaryota; kingdom Metazoa; phylum Arthropoda; class Insecta; order Plecoptera; family Leuctridae; genus Leuctra; species Leuctra nigra. The sequence goes on from OW203770.1 coordinate 22,278,059, forward strand.
GGTGATCCTCCTGGAGCGAGCGATGACCAACTTCCCTAAGGTCAAGCGCGTCGTCTATTCCACCTGCTCGACTTTCCACGAGGAGAACGAACAAGTCGTCGAGAAGATTCTGAAGATCGTCAATCCGAACCCGGAGAGCCCGAACTTCGAACTCATGAAACTACCCGCGGTATTCACGAGCCGGGGTTCGAACGAGTACGAATGTGGACCAAAGTGTCTATTGTTTAATGAAGAACAAGATAAAACAACAGGTTTCTTTGTGGCTGTATTTCAGAGAGTTGGTAATGCACCTTTGACCAATCTTAGTAAGCGACATAAAGGGAAAAATAAAAGTATGAAACCTATGCATGAAAATCAGGAATTGGCGTTTGCAGAAGTTGAAGAGAATGGTGGAGGGGATGTGGGAGAAAGTAGGCTGAAAAGAAAGAAGATAAAGAAGGAATTGGAAGATGAACTACAAGAAGTAGGGGACACAAAGATGGGGTTAGTGAAAATGGAAGAAAATGGTGATACGGATGTGGGAGAGAGTAAGAAGAGCAAAAAGAAGCAAAAGAATAAAATGAAAAGGGAACTGGAAGAAGAAGATAATGCAAAGATAGGGTTAGTCAAAATTGAGGAGAATAGTGTATTAGATCAAGGAGAAAGTAAGAAGGGAAAAAAGAAGATAAAGAAGGTATTTGAAGATGAACTACTTGAAGGAGACACAAAGATGGGGTTAGTCAATGAAGAAGAGACTGGTGAGGGTAATCTAGTAGCAAGTAAGAAGAGAAAAAAGAAACGAAGTGAGGAAAAGTACGGTGAGCATGAGAGTGTGGGTGAGTTGGAAGCTGCAACAAAGAAGGAAGGATTGAGACATAAAAGGGATGAGGAAGAAGTGAATCAGTTAGAGGGTAATGAAGGAGAACCGAGCAAGAAAAAGAAGCATAGAAAGAAAGAGAATGATGAAGTTGTGGAAGAGTTTGACACTGTGAAGGAGGAATCAAGTAAGGAATTGAAGAAGAAGAAGAAGAAGAGAAATACAGATCGTGAAGAAGTCGGGGAAGACTTTTTGGAGGCAAATACTGAAGGATCAAGAAAGAAGAAGAAAAAGAAGAAATACATTATTGAACATGAATAGCTGTTGGAAAAATGTTTATAGAAATTGCAAAATATTGAAATCAATATTTCTAAATCTTCCATGGCTGATTGTTTGTTTCAGATGCATATTTTATTTTAGAACCAATGAAAAATTTTCTGTTTTTATTGTTTGTACAATAATGCTGCAATTAACCAATAATATATATCTCTCAATTTTAGCCAAGTTCTGTTTTTTTATTTTTTACATACAAAAGCATATTCTGTTCCTAAATGTCTATTAATACTTACCTATTCAATAATTAACTAGGAAAACGCTCAGTGCAACGCGTTGGTGAGCGAGCACGGGGACGTGCAAATTCTCGAACCGGAAATGCGTACACAAGCACAGAAAACATATACATCCATATTGAATTGAAATATGATCACTCAATCAACACAACATATTATGCTTTTCATTGAAACTTGTGTCTTCGCTCTTGTTGGCTACTACATACTTGTAGTGCCTAAATTTTCAGATACCGTACACATAATGTTTGTACATAACTCTGAAAATAACATCTAAGCATCCTGGTAAATATAGCAAATCAGATGCAATTCAACTGGCACTGGAAAACATTCATGTTTGATACTTCATTACTGACAGATATGAAAAATGTTAATAAGTTCATACGTTCTTAACTGATTGGGATGAAATTTTGTAAAATAAGAGACAATGTTGGTCTTAATAAGCATGCAAAATATGAGTTTGATCTGAATTATCGAAGACCGTTTTCATTTTTCAGCCTATCAGGAGATATTTATTTAAATTTTAACCAATGAATGGATTTCAAAAAAATTATGGTCTTCAAACAGAGAAGGCTGGCTTTACATGTGTGCAAAATTTCAGCTCGATCAAAGAAAAACTCTGACCTGTTTAGCCAAAATATGAGTTTGATCAGAATTATCGAAGACCGTTTTCATTTTTCAGCCTATCGGGAGATATTTATTTAAATTTTAACCAATGAATGGATTTAAAAAAAATTTGGGGCCTGCAAACAGAGAAGGTTGGTTTTACATGTGTGCAAAATTTCAGATCGATAGGTGAAACGGTGCGACCTGTGTATCGTCTATTAACAGACAAAAACAAAAACAAAAAAAAACAGAAGTCCGTGCCAAAAGAGCCAAAAGGAGACGCTCGCTCAATTAGTATGTATACGTATATATTGCATTCCAATAAACGCAGAAAATACTGACTACTAAGGGCTAAAGCAGGGTTCCCAAAGGCGGAATTTCGCCGCATTGCGGGAGAAAAATCGCAAAATGGCCGACTTTGACCAATCACAAGCCAGAAACCCAGCGACGAACGCCGTCGAGAAAGTTGTTTATTAATAAAATACGTACTTATCATGGAAACTGAACCAGAATATTTTATTGAAGTGTCTAGGACAATCCTTGTATTTACAATTTTAAGATCTCGATAGATTGACTAATTTCAGCACTTCCTAAAAAAATAGGTATGGTACAATATTTTTAATTTTTGTAAAGTTTGTACAGATGTAATCCCCCATCAGGTCTATTTGAAAAAAAAAATCCAGTCAAGCTTTCATAGTTATAAGAAGTTATAAGTATTGATTGTTTATTGGGTAGAATTTATTACAAATCTTAATGTCTAATTGCTTTTATAAGCCTTGGGAAAGGTGTATTCATCCATGGCTTGGGACACTTTCAGCTACGGGTGTAAAAATACAGGTCCCATCATTTCTCTTATTAGGTCAGGCGCGTAGAAAGGTGGGGAGGGTATGGGGATTATTCACCCCCCCCCCCCACGCTCACCATACAAAACAAAGTTTAGTGTTCAAGAATCACTTAAAAATTATTTAAATTTAAAAAAATCGCCCTGTGGATAAAAAAATAGGGAGTTGTTTGTTGTAATTTGAGCAGTCATCCAGAATTGATTTTAAAATGTTTTTATTCGAAAAAGTGCCCTGCAGAGCAACAAGTTTGCTTCTGTTCGTGCATTTTAGAGCCATAACGACCTGGGGGAATAAACTGAGGCCCCCCAGACCCCCCTCCAGGTGTCGCAATCCCCCCCATGATTAAAGAAGTTCCTACGCACCTGCATTTTGCATGTTTTTACAGACTCCTTGATTCTTCGTTGGCATTCTATTTCTTGAACAAATGTCTCCGATTGGTTGAAAAGTTAAAATGTTCCGCTCGGCGCTCAAATTTAATTTCTGCACTGTCAACATTATAATTAGGGCTAGGATGTTTATGACATATCCTTTTTATTTTATTCAGATACATGTAAAAATGATTCATAAATTATGTTAAAAAATAAGTATTTTATTTTGCCTGAAAATGCATTTTCTAAATTTTTTATGAGTTCAATCCTTTTCTTGCTTTTTTATTTTTTTATTGGGGAAAATAATATAAAATATTTGTTTCAAGTTACAGCAATTGTTGTCTTCACAAAATTTCCATCCTCCACTTGGATGACCAACAACGATACTTGACACATTAATTCATCATTAAGTTCATTTTAATATCTTACTCCAAATACCAATAAATCAATTAACCAAACCAATAAATCGAATAATGTGGATGAAAATAACATTTGTTTTGAATAAATAAAACTAACATTTCATTGGTCCTTTTTCAGGATTTTATGGTCCTTTTTTAATAGTTTTAAGGTTCTATTTGCTTGGCTGATACGGAACAGGTATGGCTGAGTGGTGACGCTCTGAACTTGTATTCCGGAGGTCCGGGTTCGATTCCCGCGGCCGTCTTTCCTGACTGAGGTTTTTTTCGTGGTATTCCCTCAGTCGAGAGGCACATGCTGGGAAGGTTCACTACTAATAGGCCACGACCGCCTCCTTCCATCCTCACCTACTCTTCACCATCATCTCCCAATCATCATCATAACCATTCATCCGTCGACATTAGCCTCGCTGCAGAACATTGCGACGTTAAACCCCAATAAAAAAATTTATTTGCTGAATAACTGGCGCTTTATTAACAATGCAAGAAGCAAAAATGAAAAAGTGCTACTAACAGACTGATCATTTGACCATCCTATCAAAGCTACACTCCCTTCTTAAAAAACAATGTTTTAGGTTTTAAATTATTGTCCTCCTTCCTTCTGCTCTCCTGATCTTCAACCTGCACTACATTATGTTGCGCCTTGTAAATGAGCTCGGCATAATGCCGTGCGACGTGGGTAGTGAATGTCTACAGAGATAATGTCTACAGATATGAGTGCAAGGTAACCCCAGCATGCACTCTTTAAGAGTGCCAGATACAGACTAAACTTAGAGGGAAATAATTGTATCCAATAACATCATAGTCTGCTTAGAAATAAAACCATTTTTTATTCAAGACTCACGTTTAAATTTAAACAAGATTTATTAAAAATGAAATATTACCATTTTAATTTTGGTATTTTAAAAACAAAAATTAAATTTGAACAAATTTATGATTTTCTTACTGCGTTTTCGCTGGTCTTGAACCTTTTTATTTAATATACCTATATGAAATAGTGATTACTAAATAGGAAAACTTAGAATATTTAATACTCAAAATAAAAAATATTGTTAAAAAAAAATTCCCGCTCTTGTGCTGTGATGAATTTTTGAACACTGCATGAATGCTCATTCCCCCGGAATAGATATGCGGTGTTAATCACTGGTTTTACCTACTTTTAATAGATTTGGTTGGAATGGTAAATTACTGGACTAATTTTTAATTACAACAGTGAAGACAGCAAGAAAAAAATAAACCCTGTAAGAAATGTACACTCGGCACAACAAAAATTGATCTGCGAACAAAATGTGAATGACTGCTGGTCATGTTCCATACCAATCAAAGTTTGTTATTAACTTATTATCATTGAAATGTGAGGTCACCTACCACCTAAGCCGCTTTTACATAACACGCGTTTCGCGTTTTGAGTTTTCGCGTTTTTCTTTTTTTATCACGCCTCTTCTAGGCCGTCGAAAACAGAATGTTGATATAAATGTATTATTCTTGTTAGTAACAATTTGGGTGTTATTAGATATGATTAGATGGAATAATATGCACAGGTAAGAAATTATTAACATTATAGTCTTATTTTATAGTTATTTTATAGTCTTATTTTATAGTTATTTTATAGTTTATTTTATAGTTTACGTATAGTCACGTCATTTTCGCCATGCGCGGTACTGAAAAAACCTTCCTACAATCGAAAAGGGGCGGCTTAAAAATAAAACGCGTGCGGCGAAATTTTCGGTGTTTTTGATGGGGGAAAAAACCGCGAAACGCGCTTAAATGTAAAACGGCCTTTAGAGTGAGACAAGGAGATCACTGGACTGACTTCTGATGGTGCGATCAGTCATCAGATTTATTGATCGATCAATTTAAGTTGTGCCAAGTGTACCTACTATTCAAAATCTATAAACGTATGCTTTCACGAATTACGACAAAGAATTGACTTGATGTTTTACACCAACTTTGAGCGAGTTAAGTCTGAATTCTGTTTACGACCTGGTTTGAGTCCCTTATTAGCTCACATGATGAACATAGCTCGGTAGCTGGAAAAGTGAAATCACGTAGCACAACAACTTGCATGACCAAAAGCTCTGCAGGCGACACTTGACCAAGTTACACTTCAAATTGATCAATTAGATGTAGGACTTTTCAACAATGTGTTTACACCCTGTAATTTATAAATCATATATCAGTCAGTATAGATATTGTTCTTTCGTTTGTGGGTCAGATAACTGGAAAAAAAGTTTAGAAGAAGAAATAAAATTGTGAGATTATGGGGTTGCGTTTTTTACACGCTTTAAATACCTTGTTCTCTGATATATATATTTTTTAAGAAAGATGCAATAAATATTTATTTGCATTGTTTTTTACTTTGGCAGGTTTGTAGCCTATTCTTGTACCAACAGAAAAGTGAACTAGAACTTCATAAAATACTAATTTTAATTTTACCTAAGTGGAGCGGTCTCTCTACGCCAGTTAAGTCGTTCGTGGCGCGCACACTCTCATATAAAAAGGCTGAAGTAACACAATTTTACAGTAATCTAGAGTTATGGTCCGCCCAGCCCACCCCACCACATATACGGAGTCCCCGAGCCTATTTATATAGATTCCATTTAGATTTCACTATACAGATTTTACCTTCAGTAAATTCAAAATGAAATGCTACATACCTACTTTTGTTTGTTTGTTTATTTGTATAACAAACCGATGAACCGTCTATCTTACATATTTTTGTATCTACACACTCTAATGTCATGAGCGGTCAAGTGTATACATATACTTATATTTTTTGAATAAAAAAATTCAAATTGATTAGTTGAAAATTGATAATGGAACTGTTTGTGTTAGAAAGTATGCATGGCTATTGGGACCGGCACTATGGAAGATTTTGATCATTTTCAAACAATTCTGTCAAATATTTTAAGAGGTACTGATATTTTACGGACATTTTATTCAAATAAACACATTGACAGCAGCAACTTTCACACGCATTCATTCGCATGTTACGAAGGCTCGCTTATCAACGCGTAAGACAGAGATAAAGGTTTTTGGATTAGGTGAAATTGTTAATTTCTTATTTATCTCTTAATTGTGTTATTATTGTTAAAATTAATTATTTGTCAAAAACCTTATAATATAAACATGTAAAAATAGCTAAAATAGCTAAATAAAGAATCTAGTGGAGTGGTCGCTCCACTCAGCCAAGTCGTACTGTACACTCACACTCACTCAACATACCGTAAATGCCTTACAAACTGAGGAGCAGACCAAACACTTTTACTGTAAGCAATAACATGGCATTTTCGGCCTACTGGATCTCAAAAATGGGAAATATCACATTGTTGAGAAATATTTTAATTTGGAGCTATGGCCCACCCTACCAAATATTCCAAATGAGCCAACAATAGGTTATACCATTTGCGAGCTAGAGGGCCGTGAAAACCTTGAAATTACATCACTTTCATCATCTTCTTCTTCTTCTTCTTCTTCTTCAGATATCAGGAAACACCGCTGTCACCGCCACAGCCTAAACGGCTAAAGCGATCGATCTGAAATTTTTACCACATGTGCACTTTTGGCGTCTGAGGTGCCTTTTTATAAAACCAACCGGAAGCCGCCATTTTGAAACCGGAAGTGACGTCATATCTTGAAAATGGCTAGACCGATCGGAATGAAAACAAGTTCCAAATGATTCAGATGGTCATCTTTATGAAATATCAATAGTCAAAAAATAAATGTATTATTACCGAAACCGGAAATGACGTTATAACATGAGGAATCAGACTTGAATCAGACTTGAATCACCTCTTACTGCAATAACTACATATTCAGAAGGCTTATACTTTAGTCTAAGCTTATACTTATACAAAACATTTATATAAATACATTCTAGGTGGCAGTGATTTCAGCAGCCATTTTGCTAACCGGAAGTGATGCCATATCTCGAAAACGGCTGGACCGATTGGAACGAATCTTTCACTTTTCTTCATGGAATATCACTTTAAGCATATTTTGGTACCAAACGCAACTTTTCTTAGTAACCAAATTGGAAATGGCTTATTTTTTTAAAGGAATTTGTCTTTGTCGCTTCGATATGTGTTACAAGTTGTTTGAATAAACTAAAAAAAGTTGTGATATCCCCATAAAAAACACACAGTGTAAAAATACCAGCCAAGTCTCTTCAACTATAAAAAAATAGAAGAAATATAAAAAATCAGCACTGAAAAGTAGTGATGTCAAAAAATGGGCAAAGTCAAAACTTAATTTTTAAAACCAAAATATACTTGGCGCATCGTTTTTAAAGTGATACTCTCATCTTGTAGCAAGTATTTTTTTTCCGATCCGTCGAACTCCAAACAACACATTCCTGTCCTTTGTTCTGTCATACATCCTGTCGCCTGGATCTGGGAACGGCTTGAGCCGTAGCGTCACTGACGTCACTGCAGCCTACCTGCTACTTGCAATCTCCGCGCTCGAGTTAAAAACATTCTTTCTCACTGGCAGTCTATGTTTAACAAGTACCTATGTAGGAAGGGTGTGATAGTGAGACATTCAATGTTGCTTGTGATTATCTTATTTTATTGATCTTTATTTTAACTATACTATAAACCAGCGGTCGCCAACCTTTTGGACCTCGCGGACCACTTATATGACAATTTTATATCTCGGGGACCACTCAGGCGCGTAAAATACGTATGACGGGAAATACGATTGGTGAGGGAGACAATGGGGGGTCTGGGGGGAGGGCCCCCCAGCACCAAGCGGGTCCGGGGCGCTTAGCCCCGGAAATTTTTGGTTTTCAGGAAGTCATTTGGCGCGTTTCTACGCTATTTCAGCCAACTTTTTTTTCCAAAAAAAGCGTTTAAAATAACTCTTATAGGTATTGGAAAAATACTCGGAAACTGATATTATTTTCATTATAGAGCTAGTGAATACGTATAGTTGGTAGGTAGATACTTTGTAAAGGCATTATTACGTATTGAAACATGTCCGAATTCAATACATTTGTGTTGTGCCATTTTTCTAAATTTAATAAATTGCATGGAAACTTAAAAGTAAACTTCCAATTTTCTCTGCGGACCACCAAAATTTTCTCGCGGACCACCAGTGGTCCGCGGACCACCGGTTGGCGACCGCTGCTATAAACTACACTATATATTATCTTACGGGACAGAAAATTTTAAATAGTCTACCTTGACTCCTATCTTCTCTCATATTGTGTCAATGTCGTGCATATTTACGTGTGTTCTAGTCTAGTTTATTTTCAAGCAAAAACAATACAAACTTTTTAACATGTATTAATAGTATCGTGTAGTTATATACACTATTTGGACGAAATATTTTGAATCGCTTTTTATCTTCTGCCCGATTGTGCCGCGTTGTGTGTATTTACTTTTGTTTTAGTGTAGATTATTTAAGACGAAAATGGTTTACTGCTGTGTTTTTCAGTGTCACAATAGTACTAAAAACAATGCAAATAAACACTCATTCTACAGATTTCCTAAGAAAGACAAATCTCCTTAATTATACAAAGAGTGGCTGCACAAAATTAATCGAGCACATTTCGTTCCAAGAGTATACACATTTGCGCGTTGCAAATGAGTTATCAGTTGCAAATGTGTTTTCATGTAAAACACTTTATACCCATAAAAAACACTCCGTGTAAAAACACCAGCCAAGTCTCTTCAACTATAAAAAAATAAAATAAATCTAAAAATTCAGCACTGAAAAGTAGTGATATCAAAAAATGGGCCAAGTCAAAACTTAATTTTAAAAACCAAAATATACTTGGCGCATCGTGTACATATAAATAGTATAGAATATGCCAAAAATTAAATTTACGCGAATATATATATAATATACCTACAATACTCTTAAAAACGATGGGCCAAGTATATTTTGGTTTTTAAAATTAAGTTTTGACTTGGCCCATTTTTTGATATCACTACTTTTCAGTGCTGAATTTTTAGATTTATTTTATTTTTTTATAGTTGAAGAGACTTGGCTGGTGTTTTTACACGGAGTGTTTTTTATGGGGATATCACTAATTTTTTTAGTTTATTTACACAACTTGTAACACATATTGGAGCAACAATGACTAATTCCTTTGAAAAAATAAGCCATTTCCAATTTGTAAGGGAATGTTGCGTTTGGTATCAAAATATGCTTAAAGTGATATTACATAAAGAAAAGAGAAAGATTCGTTCCAATCAGTCCAGCCGTTTTCGAGATATGGCATCACTTCCGGTTAGCAATATGGCGGCTGAAATCACTGCCACCTAGAATTTACTTATATAAATGTTTTGTATTATTATAAGCCTTCTGAATATGTAGTTAATGTAGTAAGAGGTGATTAAAGTCGGATTCTTAATTTTTATGACGTCATTTCCGGTTTCGGTAATAGCACACTTCTTTTTAGATTATTGATGTTCCATAAAGATGACCGTCTGAATCATTTGGCGCTAGTTTCATTCCGATCGGTCCAGTCGGTTTCGAGATATGACGTCACTTCCGGTTTCAAAATGGCGGCTTCCGGTTGGTTTTATAAAAAGGCACCTCAGACGCCAAAAGTGCACATGTGGTAAAAATTTCAGATCGATCGGTTAAGCCGTTTAGGCTGTGGCGGTGATAGCGGTGTTTCCTGATATCATCATCATCATCATCTGAAGAAGAAAAAGAAGAAGAAGAAGAAGATGAAAGTGATGTAATTTCACGATTTTCAAGGCCCTCTAGCTCGCAAATGGTATAACCTATTGTTGGCTCACTTGGAATATTTGGTAGGGAGGTCCATAGCTCCAAATTAAAATATTTCTCAACAATGTGATATATCCCATTTTTGAGATCCAGTAGGCCGAAAATGCTATGTTGTTGCTTATAGTAAAAGTGTTTGGTCTGCTCCTCAGTTTATTAGGCATTTACGGTATGTTGAGTGACTGTGAGTGTACTGTACGACTTGGCTGGGTGGAGCGACCGCTCCACTAGATTAACAGACTTACGTATTGGGTACCTTTCAGGAACAAAGTCAGTGTACCTACTTATACATTTTAAATCAAGGTGTTATAAATAGATCGAACTTTGTCAGCGAAGAGCAGAGAGTTCGAGCGCGCGGCCACCTATCCTATGGTAGAGGCTGCAGCCAATCAGCGTTGCTCGGCAGTGACGTCCGAAACTCAGCGCGCCAGTTTCAAATAACGCGCAATCAATAATTAATTTTTAGTATTATCGTACCAAAAATTCAGTTGTTTGTTTGTTAATATTGTCTTCCATGATGCTTAGATCACATACAAAAATCTAAATCCAAGATGAGAGAATTCCTTTAAGAGTATTATAGGTATATTATATATATTTATAGGTACATTTGATTTTTGGCATATGTATACTTCTATACTATTTATATACACGATGCGCCAAGTATATTTTGGTTTTTAAAATTAAGTTTTGACTTGGCGCATTTTTTGATATCACTACTTTTCAGTGCTGATTATTTATATTTCTTCTATTTTTTATAGTTGAAGAGACTTGGCTGGTATTTTTACACGGAGTGTTTTTTATTACTACTACTACTAATACTACTACTACTACTACTACTACTACTACTACTTTTTCTCATCTAAAAACTGTTTGTTAGTGACTGTCTGCAGAAAGCGCACGAAAGTTGCGTGATGTCTCAAGACACGTTTCATAATTGATTTTTCATAATTTGTATATCGATATGAAGGTGCGTCAACCTCTAAGTAAACACAATTTGCATTTTAGTAGGTCTTTTATATCCTAGACGAATTTTATTGTTTCTTTCTCATAGGAGCACATGAACAACTAATCCGTCCCCTTTCGTCGTAATAATTCCCTCCGGAACCCTCGCTCGTGTTGTTTCTTCCACAGACGAATTGCAGTCTCGGCGAAGTTGCTACTTGCAAGTGATTCTAGTCGATGTTATCTCTTCGACAGCATGCAAACCTGTGGACTGAGAGTTGGTGAAATAGGGGAGGATGGAGGGGGAAGTGTTATGGATTTCTTTCCCTCGATTAGTGGATAATACGCAGTAAATAAGAAATTGGGACGCAGTTTTTTGTGACTTTTTAAGATCACGAGAGGGAAAATTAATGTGCGTCGTAATACATATGGAGCAAGTTGGCTCAGGCGTAATGCTTTGGATGTTCACGTCCCAGGCAAACGTTCCAGCTAAGAAGAGGTCCCATGCATCCCAGGCAAATGCTGCTAATGTTCCCTACTATAAACCACGACCGCCTCCTTACCAGTGGTTAATTGAGCGAGCGTAGGGCGAGCGTCTCCATTCGGCTCTTTTGGACACTTTCTCTGTTTTTTTTTGTGTGTGGGTGTGTTTGTGTTTCCCGACGATGCTGGCCACATTTTTTTCGTTCGAGCTGAAATTTTGCACACATACTAATATCGTTGTAACTCAGTCTGGGATTGTTTTTGAGAGCTGCATTCTGATTGGTTCAATTAAAAACATATCTTCTGATTGGCCGAAAATCAAAATTTTCAGATCGAGTTCAAATTTTGCATGACCATTGAGAGTACCATTTTCAATTATTATACAACTTTTCAGCCCAATCAGTAGATAATTTATGCACTTATTGGCATATTTTAAGTTTTGAACCTGTCAGAAAATGACATTTCAAAAAAGAAAATCCACTGCCTTCTGGGTTGCTCTGTAGCAAAGCAAAGTTTTTAGTTTATAGATGGCTATTCTCAGTTTTATTGAAAATCAGATTCCTTTATGTTGATTGAGTGATCATTGCAATACATAATGTTTGTTTGCAATATGTAATGTATGTAATATACATAGGTATCTAAAATAATTTATTTCTGGATATGGATCATGTTTCACACTATTAAAACAACGTTTCGACTAGATACATATCAAATTTTACACATTTCCAGCCCAATCGGTTAAGAATTTACAGAATTATTGCTCTTTTTAGTGTTTTGAATATCTGTCCAAAGAGATTGATGGAAAAGTATCAAATTGATGGTATTGGTCTGTTTAATTGTTCCAGAGTGTTTATGGAAAGTTGTAAGGAAATTTGGTAATAATGTAGACAGTTTTGTTTCATTAAATGGATCGGGCTTGATTGGTGATGTCGTGCGAATCGGTGCTCGCTCATCAACGCGTTACACGGAGCGTTTTCCTAGTGTATGTAAATTAAAATTTATGGTTTTAAAATTATAGAGTAGGTACCTACCTACTCTTATGTGGTAAAAAAAAGTCAGTGGAATATTGCCCCAAATTTCTAAAAACGCTCTATAATATACTTCACTTCATACCTTTCCACTTATCTCCTCTTCACCTCATTTACGAATTAGAATGCAATTCTTACCACGCCTACTGAGAAGTAGTTGTTGATGATGTTGTACGGGATCGGATCACCAGACGTGGACTAGTCGTCTTGAACTTGTTCGGACACGTCGATGTGCCAGCGATCCATCATCACAGCGTCGACTTTATAGCCCAGTAATGTAAAGCAAAAAAAGAGCTGAACCCACCACTAATTGCAACAGAAGGTTTCAATATATGAATCGATTTAAAAAAATGCCCTCTACAACATATCCAAAATCCTCCCGAATCCGAGTGCCGGAAGTACTTTTGAATCACTTTTTAAGTTAATTTCCCATGTTAATTCCATCTTCAAAAAAAAATAAAAAATTTATGTAACTCCGATTTTGACGAAACTTGGTAGAATTGTTCACCATCCTAAATGAACACAAATAGCTCTCTTAGCGTTTTCCTCTAAATCTCATCGTTTGGGAAATATGGACCTCGCAAAACATCAAATTACACTTAAAGTGACCTTCGTCGAAAACTGACTAAAATATTACTTCAATGGGCCATATTTCCCAAACGATGAGATTTAGAGGAAAACGCTAACAGAGCTATTTGTGTTCATTTAGAATGGTGAACAATTCTGCTAAGTTTCGTCAAAATCGGAGTCACATGATTTTTTATTTTTTTTGAAGATGGAATCAACATGGGAAATTAACTTAAAAATTGATTAAAAAGTACTTCCGGCACTCGGATTCTGGAGGATTTTGGATATGTTGTAGAGAGCATCTTTCTGAATCGATTCGTGTATTTAAACCTTCTGTTGCAATTATAGTGGTGGGTATAATCACAAAATTACTGGACTACTTGTCGATCTTTTGTCAACACACACATCGCGCCATCAGAGCTTTGTCCACACACGCGTAATGTTCCATCCGAAGGAAAGGGTTAAATGATTAACAATAATATAATATGCTCAGACTTAGACAGTCAAATTTTGAAATTTAATATGCTCTAAGACAGGGACTATCACACCTATGAATGATCACACTAGCACAATATTATAGCACGAGCTATCACATTGATATGAGCATTCAAACTCATGTACTGTACAGGAGTCCCTCAGAGTTCGATTATTGATCCCTTCATCTTCAACCTATTCATCCACAACATGACCCTGAAGGCCAATTCTTGAGATTTAGAGCTTCGAAAACGTTCACATTTGCACTGTTTAAAACTTTAAAAAGTTGACAACTAAGCCTTAAGCTGGGTTCCCATACTTCGCATCGAATTCGCTTCCGGTTCGCTTCGCTTTCGCAAAATGGCTACCTTTTAACAAAGGAAATCGTCCATGTTTACATTCGCATGTTCGCGTGTTTCGGTTTCGTTAAAGTTGAGTAAATTTTAACTTTGACGAAACCGAAACGAAACCGAAACACGCGAACATGGTGTAAACATGGACGATTTCCTTTGTTAAAAGGTAGCCATTTTCCGAAAGCGAAGCGAACCGGAAGCGAATTCGATGCGAAGTATGGGAATCCAGCTTTAGCCTTCATTTTTTCAAGTTTTATACAATACAAAACGTATGTAACCGGTTTTAAAATGTGTAATTTCAAGAATAGGCCTCCCGTCATAATTCATGAACATTATAGTACTAGATGCACTTATAACAAAAATAGATGTATCTTTTGCTTCCACCAATAACACCCGACCCTCTACAGACGACCTTTACCTTGAGCAGTTTGGCCCCACCAATGAACTGCCACCTTGACGTGGTGGTGGGGCTTAAGGGGCCGGCTCACATACGAGTTGGCCTTAACCAAGTGCAGTCCAGGGTCGACCTAGTCCCATGCCCTCCCCAAATTCGCGGGCCCCTCTGGCCGGCCTCCCCCCTCGAGATGGTGATCCCCCTGAAATCGAGTCCCACCGGCCCGAAGCTCTCCACCCCCCGGTCTGTCCCCATTCTGACCTGGCTTTCCCACCAGTTTCAGACTCCCCCAGATCGGACCAGTTAGGTCGACCCCTCCCGATGTCCTCCACTTAGTTCAACAAAGTTAAAAGTTAAAATTAATGTGCGCAATATAACCTCGTCGTTGACGCGCCGTTAAACTCTAATATACTATACATATTTGAGCAGTTTGGGCAGTGTCTCGCCCTCGTACCCTCCGCCCCATTTCAGACAGTCCCCCATCCCCCACCTCAGATATCATGAATATAATTAACAGACGACCTCTAACCTCTACATACGACCTTTACCTTGAGCAGTTTGGGCAGTGCCTCGCCCTCGTACCCTCCGCCCCATTTCAGACAGTCCCCCATCCCCCACATCAGATATCATGAATATAATTAACAGACGACATTTACCTTGAGCAGTTTGGGCAGTGTCTCGCCCTCGTACCCTCCGCCCCATTTCAGACAGTCCCCCATCCCCCACCTCAGATATCATGAATATAATTAACAGACGACCTCTAACCTCTACAGACGACCTTTACCTTGAGCAGTTTGGGCAGTGTCTCGCCCTCGTACCCTCCGCCCCACCTCAGACATCGCGCCAGATCGTTCCCCGTGCCCAATGGGATCACCCCCACTGCCGGCTGCACCTCCAACTGTACGCGATCTGAGAACAATCAACACTTTATCAGCACATTGAATAAAAACTTACTGCCATTGTGAGAAAGCAATAGTTCCAATACTGATAAAAGTTTATTGGCCAAATAACAGACGTCTATCAACCAAAATGCAAGAAAAACTCGTCAAGTGGTTTTTTGTTGTACACCCAACAAATCATAAAACAGTATTTGAACGAAACGGATTGGCTGCTGGTCAGGTTCTTTGACCAAGATTCATGGATCATAGCTTAGTTCACACTAGTAAGACACAGTTCTCACACTTGACCAATGAAAGTGAAGCCTTTCCAGGTACCAGAATTTTAGTCATTCTGACGGAATAACGCTTATATCAGCTACTGGTGGTAAAAATATGAACTAATATGAACATTTACCCATTGATAAAGTAGTTCACTATGGAGATAAAAGATGGAGCTGCGCCGTCAGAAAAACGAATTTCAGGGTATGAAAAGGCTTCACTTCAGCCAATGTTATCGGTATAGGAGTAAACAAACCTTGCCTTAGTAGTATGAATGTAGTAATGATGTCCATGAATCTTGCTTCGATAATCAATTCTTGTTATCAATGAAATCAGAGCTCACCTACAGAGGTAGATGACGAGTTAGCATCGGATGATACAATAAATTTTTTTTCAGCCAATCCATTTCTTTCAAATACCGTTTTATTATTTGTTGAGTGTACCTAACATACAGATTTTATTGTGTAAGATCTCTAAAGAAACACACATTTTTATACATCATGAAAAGATTATAATGTTCGTTCACGAATATTTCATTTCTACATCCTTGGAAATGTCATAACATTTTTAGAGCCACGAAGATCATCTACTCTGTAATTTTTCAAATAAGTACGTGACAGTCAATTCAAGTAAAAATGGTTCTTTATCTCCTGAGAACGCATCCCCGCGCAACCGCTGTTATCGCGACAATAGTTGTTTTGTTGACGTTCTGTTCTGTGATCGCGTACCTCTCAGTCGACACCACACCCGTGAAACACAACTACTTCAACCCACACGCCAATATGTGCCGCGTGCCCGACATGGATCCTCGCGACGCCACTATCTTGAAGTACTTGAAAGTAGCCGAGCCAATCGTCTGCTCGGACCGTGCGCCGCTCACTTTCACGACCTCCACGGCAGGACGGCATGAGATACACGTCGACGAGCAGGTGGTTGGGAAGTATAACGTGACACTAGAGGATCTGCAATGCAGCTACTCGGTAGTAACAAGGATCAGCGACACGGCCAACAGGTGGGGGACTCAACAGTTCAATCTTTGTGTATTACTAACCCAACGGCTGGTGTATTGGATACCACGGTTCTCGTCAGATAACTGAGGTCAAGAGTCGGCTGTAGGTACTAAAAGATAAACATTCGAGACAATATTTCCTATAAATCGCTATAACTTTTTCGACATGTTATGAAATGTGTGGAAAATATTTAGCATGTTGCTAATTTTTAAGTCGATAAGAACGAACTTATAGACAATATTTGTGCCCGAACTTGTGGAAAATCTGAAAAATAGAAGAGAAAAAAATCGACGAGTTTCTGCACAAAATTGTATTTATAAGGTGATATATTGCTAACGACGACCTAAAAATTATCTACGCTTGGTAATTACTTTTCTATTTTTTCATAAATTGAATGGTACAAAGTTATGAGAATATTTAGAAAATACAATCTCCAGTGTTTTCTTTGAATCGAGCCGTTAAATCTGAGATACTTGGTCAGTATAACGACCTCCCTCCACCTGTTATCAGTCCCTCGATACCGCGGGTTAAGTAGACCCACACTTTTATATAAACCCGTTTTCTCTCTTTCCAGCAAGAGCAGTGACTTCAAACTCAGCGCAGTTCTCAACGCCTCCACCGAGTTCCTGTTTGTCAGCTGCATCGACGAAGCATCCGGAGAGGAGGTGTACAGAAACATGCACGCCGTGGTGCAGAAGAGAGCAGAGCAGTCGACCAACGAGACAGGACATCTGAACATCCTGCTCTTCGGCATCGACTCCATGTCGCGCCTGAACATGATGAGGACGATGCCGAAGACCGTCGCCCACCTCAAGTCCGACGACTGGCTGGAATTCAAGGCGTACAACAAGGTCGGTGACAGCACGATTCCCAACCTAGTCGCGATCTTAGCGGGAACAGACTTGGATGAAACCAAGAAGACCAACTGCTATCCGAAAGAGAATGTCAGGTTCGACGAGTGTCCTTACATTTGGAACGACTTCCGGAAAGCAGGATACTTTACGGTCTACGCCGAGGACGAATTCAAATCGAGTACTTTCAACTTCCTGAAAGGAGGATTCGAGAAACCACCGACTGACTATTACTTCATGACTTTCATCACTTCCGCTGAGCAGGAGCTTCCTAAAGTCAAGCGTGACGACTTTTACGTGTGTCTCGGCCCGACGTCGACCACTGACATCTTCGTGAAGCTCACTCTCGACCTCGTCAACGCCTACAACTAGATCTTCAGCTTCATCTGGTTAAACAACTTCAGCCACAGCAATATCAACAATCCAGCTCTCTTCGACGGTCACTTCTTAAGTTTTATGGAGGCGTTGAAAGCAGATGGAGTTCTGGACAACACCCTGGTCCTGTTCCTCAGCGACCACGGCTCTCGATTTGGCAAACTCCGCACGACGTACATCGGATGGCTTGAAGAAAGATTGCCGTTCTTCTTCATGTGGGTTCCAAAGTGGTTCAGAGAAGCTCATCCTAAAGCTTACAGAAACTTGGAAGCTCGCAGTGATTTACTGACGTCACCGTACGATCTGCATCTGACCTTGAAAGAGATCGTCGATGGGAAGGTTGGTAAGAGTGAAACCGGCTGTCAGGGATGTCCGACATGTCGAAGCATGTTCTCGACGCCTTTGAAGGACAGATCCTGCGTTGACGCCGGTATTACGTCACACTGGTGCGCATGCGCTCCTCAGGAACCGGTCTCCAACTCCTCGGACATCATCGTCAACGCCACGCAACACGTCGTCGACGCCATCAACAAGAAGCTCTCTCCGTCAGCAAGTGTCTGTGCTCGGTTGACCTTGAAGACGATCGTGGACGCACGCAGCAAGAAGTCGCTGAGAAACGACACGGCGATGTACGAGGAGTACGCGATCGTGTTCGAGACAACGCCGGGGGCGGCGCTGTTCGACGCCTCCGTCAGGTTCTACAGCGCCGCGGCGGAGAGGAGGTTCCAGGAGGTTGGAATCATCAGCAGGATCAACTCGTATGGGAACCAAAGCGCATGTGTCAATGACAAAGATCTCAAGCTCTATTGTTACTGCATTGGACATTAATTTTATACTGACTACTTACTTAAAATTTAATATGGGAAAAACTTATTTATCTTTTATGTTGGAAAATTTATCTTGAATTTTATCTGGCTGTATGCGCATCTTAATAAAAAGAACTAATAAGATCATAATAACACCATCATAATAACATCATAATAGAACATCATAATAAGAACTAAAAGCCTATATCAAGTAAGTTTGTTTAGACAGGTGGCCCATCTAGGTCCGAAACGGCATTACTATTGTTGAAAAGTTTGGTAAGTGTTCGGGTCCTAATAGCTCAAAGAACACACTTCACAACAATGGGTGGTTTTCTGTTTTTCAGTTTCTGTAGGCCGAAAATCCTTTTAGCCACAGAGTGTTCAGAGTACTGTAACAACTTCGTATGTGATGCGACCGAACCACTAAATATCGCTTATTCTCTTGATTGAGCGAGCGAAGCGAGCGTCTCGTTTTGGCTCTTTTGGCACGGACCTCTGTTATTTTTCCGTTACCTGACTGTATACAGGTCAGAGTTTTTCTTCGATCGAGCTGAAATTTTGCACACATGTGGAGACAACCTTTTCTGTTTGCAGACCCCAAATTTTTTTGAAATCCATGCATTGGTTAAAATTTAAATAAATATCTCCTGATAGGCTGAAAAATGAAAACGGTCTTCGATAATTCTGATCAAACTCATATTTTGCATGATCATTAAGACCAATATTGTCTCTTATTTTACAAAATTTCATCCTAATCAGTTAAGAACGTATGAACGTATTGACATTTTTAATATCTGTCAGTAATGTAGTATCGAAATGAATGTTTTCCAGTGCCAATTGAATTGATTCTGATTTGCTTTATGAACCAGGTGCTTAGATGCTATTTTAAAGTTTCAATGAAAGGCATATCATCATATAAGTTGAAATCATAATCAATTCAATATGGATGTATATGTTTTCTGTGCGTTGTGTACGCATTTCCGGTTCGTGAATTTGCACGTACCAGTGCTCGCTCATCAACGCGTTACACTGAGCGTTTTCCTAGTTTGTAAAATAATAAGTGAGCGGCCGCTCGGTGACTGTCAGGGAAAACATATTATTTGAATACGAAAACAAATAGGGGGGGGGGGGGGGGGCCGCCAATACAATTTAAAACCGGGACACACAGCCCCCGGGGAAAATGTTGAATTTCAGGGACTGCGCGATTTGTACCTACACAAGTTTAAACCAAGTTTACGTCCATGAAAAATAAGTTAGTGGACGATGTTCACCCTGAAAAAAAGAGTGAGTGGACGCGTCCGCCCTCGTCCGGCCCCAAATTAGCCACTGCAGTCCTCCCCCCCCCCCCCCCCCCATCTAACATTCTTTATCATTCTCATATCACTAAAAGTTTTCCAAATCCCGCAAATTCTCATCATTCGAGGGAAAAGCAATATGTTAAGTCCAGTATCTACGCATGTGCAATGAGACAATAATGACAGAATCAATGCAGTCATCGCAGGAGCTTCACGATTAAAACTATTCACTTTTGCACTGTTTAAAACTTGAAAAAGCTGACAAGGTATTCTTCACCCTTACATAAACTCATTTCCTTTATCCTCGAAGATATCTAACCCTAATCAGTACGATTGTGTCTATAATGTCAG
This sequence comes from Leuctra nigra, assembly GCA_934045905.1. Classification (NCBI taxonomy): domain Eukaryota; kingdom Metazoa; phylum Arthropoda; class Insecta; order Plecoptera; family Leuctridae; genus Leuctra; species Leuctra nigra. The sequence continues at coordinate 22,298,477 of OW203770.1, forward strand.
TCCGTCCGTCCGGTTGGCTCAATTGGTAAAGCTCTCGCCCGGCATGTGAGAGGGAGCACTTCGCTTAACCCTTCCAATCATCCTGACTCATCTGGAAGTTTTCAAAAAAAAAAAAAAGTTTCAAAAGCGCATAACGCCTATAAGAACCGAAGTTTTCTCACGGCACAGAGAGCTGAACTTTCGCTGTATCCCCAACTTGCATCTGTGCACGAGTGTCGCGTGCCAATAGCCTGTAACTATGCACACGCACGCACGTTGTTATCCGCCGTGGGGTGCGTGCGAATAGCTAGACTGTGTCCCACTTGACGGCAGGACTTTGGGGCACTGGGCCACAGATTTAATTAGGACACGTTCAGATTAGGGACTTTTTATACAACACTTCCTTATTTTCAAAACCAATCTAAGCACTATATTCATACAGTGGAATTACTTGACGTTTCATTAATAAAATTATACTTTTAAATCTCTTTTAAAATAGTACGGAATATTTGTGATGATGACCAAACTAGAAAATAAGTTACGTTCATTCTTTTAGAGCCAAAAATCTCTCATAATAAGAGTTATTATTTACCTACGCAAATAAAAGGTATCAAAGTGTATCGTCCGGGTGTCAATACATGCAAATAAAAGTGCATTCTGTAGTAGACACATACAGTTAACTTGAAACTGCATTCGGAAGATCGCTGGTTCGATCCTGATGGAGTCCTGCATGACTTATGTGTTTTTGTAGTTCTAACATGTCCAGAATAGGCCACGACCTCCTCCTTACCACCGGCCATTTTTATCTAGATTTCATCATTATCACAATTATTTTCATCCGTAGCCATCATCCTACAGTTGCAGAACAATGCAAAGATAAAAGCCTTCTACCTCTGAGGTAAAATGTAAAACGCTACTACGTCATGTTTAACTTATATCGTCACAATTTCGAAACTTCTCATCTGATACAAAGGTATAATTTTGTAATATATAATTTGAAAGCTGAGATGTCAGCGAGTATAATATTTCTTCATAGACCACTTTCCTCCCACCTTTCTTGCTAGGTTTAACCTTGTCCACTAACCTTGCATCACGATATTTCTGACAGTTTTCTTGCCGGTACATTCCCGATAAAGTCATGTGCCTAATTTCATTTCTCCAGAAATGTCAAATTATTTTTAAGTAGTATATTATGTGATATTATACATTTTAACTTACCTACATTATAATGTGATATCGCGATGACAAAGATCTAGGGGTGAAGTGGAAGCATTATTTCATCAAAAAATGTATACACAAATTTAATATAAACTTTAGAGGAAATATGAATCACGCTGAGATTAAAACTGATTTACTATACTTCCAATGCCATATTGCAATATCATAAACTGTGATTTCGTACAAGAAATTGCAAGGTTGCATTCGTCATCTAGTTCATTAAACTAATAAGTTTTGTACGAAATTTGTGTATATTTTTCTTTATAATTGTGTCGCATGGATAGAATGCCTTTGGTATATTCCTAATTCCTACGAACACAAATTCACAATACACAATACAATAGAATATAGGAAATAATACCTACAATACGATACAATTTTTACAACATACGTCACAAGGATACTAAACCTATAGGAATATCCGTTAGGAATACAAAAGCAATCCATGAGACACAATAAGTAAAATATGTACACAAATTATTAGTTTAATCAACTATTCATATTTTCCTATTTTTAGTTAAACTGATGTTATCTTCGGTATTTTTGTTTTCCTTACACTTACATACGAGCTTGTAGACTGATATTATGCACCAAAAATAAAACAAAACATAGGTGGCATAAGTACAGTATTATGACACCCCATAAAAAACACTCCGTGTAAAAATACCAGCCAAGTCTCTTCAACTAAAAAAAAATAGAAGAAATCTAAAAATTCAGCACTGAAAAGTAGTGATATCAAACAATTGGCCAAGTCAAAACTTTTCAAAAAATACTTGGCGCATCGTGCATATAAATAGTATAGAAGTAGGCAGGAAATGAAAAGTACTCATCTATACATGTCCTAAAAAAACGATGCGCCAAGTATTTTTTGAAAAGTTTTGACTTAGCCAATTGTTTGATATCACTACTTTTCAGTGCTGAATTTTTAGATTTCTTCTATTTTTTTTAGTTGAAGAGACTTGGCTGGTAATTTTACACGGAGTGTTTTTTATGGGGATATCACTCCTTTTTTCAGTTTATTCTTACAGCTTGTAACATTATATTGTGGCACCAAAGACTACTAGGAAAACGCTCTGAGTAACGCGTTGATAAGCGAGCACGGATACACGCAACACCTCGAACCGAAATTATGTCTATCGAAAATGTCATTAAAAGCCAATAATTCTTGAATTTCGTCACAGACTTGTATAAATATCTCCAAAATTTCCAAAAATATTGGTCCCAATAACCTTGCTAAGTTTTAAGTTGATCGATTAAACCTTTGATTGAACGGTTCATTGTTAAGTTTCAAAAATCACATGATATCCTTCAAACAATATACCTGGGACCACTCATATGATATGATAAACTTTTGAAAATAACTACAAATTAGACTGAAAATTGGCAAAAATACCTTAAATGTTGCTACCAATTACCATGCGAAGTTTTTAGTTGGTCGGTCAATCGGCAATACCCGCTGCACGAGAGCGGGTATTGCGTTGATTGTTTGAGTATCTCCTTGCAGCAGTCTGGTCGGGGGTCTCTTTGCTCCTTGATGCTTTATTATTAACGACATTTTGTTTCAACCTTTTAGATTTAGCTTCGTCAGTTTCTTGATCTTCAATTTCACGCAGACGCTTTTTCGCCTTTATGGCTTTCATTCTAGCAGAAGTCTTTCCATTTTTCGGCATGTTTAAATAGGGATAAGATAGGTAATGAAAAAGTAAGAAGTAGAGTACCTACCTAATTAAAGTACAATAATATTTGTGTGATCAATGTTTGAAATGCACGAAATGTGTGCTCAAAGACGTAATGTATTCAATGTCGTAATGTTACGAAATGAATCTTGAACAAAACTTCGCAAATATGAAAATAAAGTAAACACCTTTCAACTAATAAGCGAAAGGAATCAAAGTTCCACACAAAAAAACGGATCAGGTAAAATAGTAACTACCTAGTTTAGAAACGGAATGAATCCAACGTTTCCAAGAAGAAAATAATTTGAAATAATCAATCCCCTGGACAAAAACTGTAGATACCTAATATCTATGCTTTAAAAGCGATTCAATTTTACTAATACCTTCACAAAGTACACCAAATTGCCAAAATTATCAACGAAAAGAAGCAAAATGCAGTAGAGATTTGGAATGACGTGTGAACGCTAGAAGAGAACAAACGCCACTCAATGATATTATTGAAATGTGAGCTTATGTTTCTAATCCCTCCTGGATGCAAAATCAGCCAAGTAGAAACACGGGAGGCACGGCCATCAGAACTACGAATTGACGAAAAGACAATCAAGGTCCTTAAAAACTCGAAATGATTTGTTGGAAACTATGATCCAAATTGAATTATTCAAATTTGATCAACTCAATAAACATAAAAATATCTGCTTTTCACTAAAAAAGTGTACATACCATCAAAACACTCTTGTACCTAAAGCAAATCAGATTCAGTTGCATTGGAAAGACATTCATTTTCAATGTTTCATTTCTGACAGCTATTAAAAATGTCAATAAGTGCATACTTTCTTGACAGATTCGGCTGAAAATTTGTAAAATAAGTGACATTGTTGGTCTTACTGACCATGCTAAATATGAGTTTGATCACATTTCTCGAAGACCATTTTCATTTTTTAGGCTATCAGGAGATACTTATTTTAACAATGAACCAATGGATGGATTTCAAAAAAAAATTGGGTCTGCAAACAGAGAAGGTTGTCTTTACATGTGTGCAAAATTTCAGGTCGATCGGTGAAACGGTGCGACTTCTATTGCTTCCTTTAGCATACAAAAACAAAAACAAAAAAAAAAACAAAAAAAAAACAGAGGTCCGTGCTAAAAGAGCCAAATGGAGTCGCTCGCTTCGCTCGCTCAATTATTCCTTAAAAAAAATACGCCTTTGTGATTTGGTTGCTAAGAAAAGTTGTGCTTGTTGCTATGTAAATGCTATAAATAATATGCTATGAAGTATAGCGAAAGTTTGGTTCCAATCGGTCCAGCCGTTCTCGAGTTATGGCATCACTTCCGGTTTTCAAAATGGCGGCTGGCGTCAGTGCCACCTAAAATATGTATTTATAAATGTTATATAACATAAAAAGTCTTCTGAATATATTGTTATAAAAGATGATTATAGTCTGATTTTTCATTTTTATGACATCATTTCCGGTTTCGGTAATAGTACATTTCTGTTTAGACTATTGATATTTTATAAAGATGACAGTCCGAATCGTTTGGCGCTAGTTTCGTCCCGATCGGTCCATCCGTTTTTGAGATATGACGTCACTTCCGGTTTCAAAATGGCGGCACAAAAAATTTGTAAGGGCAAGGTATCATCAGACGCCAAAAGTGCACATGTGGTAAAAATTTCAGATCGATCGATTTAGCCGTTTAGGCTGTGGCCCTGTCAACAGTGTTTCCTGATATCTGAATCATAATCAGATACCTTTTAAAAGGGGTGTAAATTCACTGTTTTCACGGCCTTCTAGCTCGCGAATGGCATAATCTGTTGTTACCTAATTTGGTATATGGAGTGGGGTGGGCCATAGCTCGAAATTAAGATATTTTGCAACAATGTGATATTTTCGGATTTTAAGATTCAGTAGGCCGAAAATGCTATGTTGTTGCTTACAGTAAAAGTGTTTGGTCTGCTCCTTAGTTTATTAGGCAGTAACGGTATTTTGAGTGAGTGTGAGTGTACTGTACGACTTGGCTGGGTGGAGCGACCGCTCCACTAGATGAGCTTAGAGTCTCAAACAAAACATTTAGACTGTTTCTCTCTCGTTATGTGATGGGCTCGATATTTGAACATTGCGTTAATGATGGCCCTGAAAAGTAATGCAGCTGAATTTCATGTTATTATAAAATCTGACTATTTTTAAAAATATGTTTTTATAGAACGGCTTGACCAATTGTCTTCAAAATTACACGTATTATAGATAAAAAGTTGGTTTAAAATGTCTTATTTTGTGTGTAGTCATTGGGAATAGAGGTGCCGAAAGTCCCCATATTACTGTTAGTTCCATTGCAACACAAGAAAAACATTTTTATCGCATTTTGTTACCGGAGACATTATATTATTTACTCTTTATATATTTTTTTTTGAACATTATTATTATTATTAAAGCAGATTGTTTACAGCACTTCAGGCCGTATTCTGCATCCTAAATGCCATTTATCTTTATTTAAGAAGTCTCCATCGCGAAGACCTCTTCTTCTCATGGCAGTGTCAACTCCTTCTGCCCACCTCCTCCTTGGTCTTCCTCTCTTTCTTCTTCTTGACGGTACCCATGACCAGGCTCTCATTGGCAATCTTTCATCTGGCATCCTTCTCAGATGGCCATACCATAAGAGTTGCTTCATCTCTATGTAATCCGTCAGTGATGTCTCCACTCCCATCATTTCCCGTATACGGTCGTTCCTCACATGGTCGAGTATCGTAACCTTGCAGCATCTTCTCCAGTACCCCATCTCCATTGCTCGGACTCTTTGTGCCATTCGGGAAGATAAGGTCCAGATTTCTGATCCATAGGAAGCGCAGCTTTCAACGAATGAGTTGTAAATACGTGTTTTTGTCTTGGTTGAGATGACATCGTTCCAAAGCACTGGGTGTAATTGTCTGGTGATCGCTCTTCCTCTGCCCAGCTTGTTCAGCACATCCCTCTCATCCGTTCCGTCAGCCGTCAATGTCACACCTAGATATTTGTACTCTGTTGTTAATCTTATAATACCTTTATCGGTTACCATGTCTTGACCCTCTCTTCCAATGACCATACATTGAGTCTTATCCATATTCACTTCTAAGCCCCAGGAATCGTATTCTTCTATAAGCTTTCTCATCATGTATTCTGCGTCGTGTTCATCTTCAGCAAGAACCACCTGATCGTCTGCGAATAGTAAAGAGTGTATATATTCTTTCCCAATTTTAACACCCATCGAACTACATTTCCTAGACCAATTCTCTAAAACCCTGTTCACGTATATTTTGAACAGGGTTGGTGACAAAGGACACCCCTGCCTAACACCTTTGTTGATTTTAAATTCTTCTGAATATGATTGTCCACTTTTTACGCAACTTACAGCATTTTCATAGAGCTTTTTAAACGCATTCACATAAACTGTTTCGATCCCTTGATCTTCCAGAGCCTCCCATAATTTATTTAAAGGAACGCTGTCAAATGCCTTTTTAAGATCTACGAAAATCAGGTGTAATTCACTTCCATGTGCAATACTCTTGTCCATAAGTTGTTTTATACAGAAAAGGTTGTCTACACATGATCTCCCGCTCCTGAAACCACTTTGTTCTTCTGTGACTCTAGCTTGCTGTTCTAACCGCTTAGTCAGAATTCGTCCATACAGCCTACCTAGCGACGACAAAACGCTGATCCCTCTGTAGTTTCCACAGTTCTTCCTGTCTCCTTTTTTATAGATGGAGCTGATGTAGCTCAATTTCCATTCTCCCGGTACTTCACCTCCACGCAAGCATTCAGTGAATATACCGGCCAGGGATTCAATAGTTACTAACGGAGCATTTTTTATAAGTTCGATAGGTATACTTCCAGGACCAGCTGATCTATTATTCTTCGTGGATTTTAGAGCCATCATGATCTCTGCACATGTCACCTCCTCACATACTTCTCCAAGAGCTATTGGCACTGATGTGTATTGTATGTTGCTGTATAGCGGTCTGTTCTCGGTCAGCAGTTCTTGATAATGCTTTTGCCATTTCTGATGTCCAATTGGGTCTATCCTTAACTGTTGCTGTGTGTTCGTCTTCAACGATCCCAGTGTCTTCCAAGCCAATCTTGAACGCGAGCTTCCTAACAGTGAATTAATTTCATCACACTTTCTATCCCAGAAAGTGTTCTTAGCTTTCTTAATCTCTTTCTTCACCATATAATTATAGCGCATGTACAACCGTCTATCTTCACCATCTTTGGTTGACAGCCACCTTTGGTAAAGTCTTCTCTTTTCTTCTGTTAGGTGTTCCAAGCTATCATTCCACCAATGTGGGTTTTGGAGATTCTTCTTCTTTCTTCCATAATCTACTGTGCCTAATGCCTCTGAAGCAGCTTGATGTACATAGTTCTTCAGCAATAGATATCTTTGTTCTGGAGTCCCTTCTAATATGGCGTTCATTTTCCCAGCTAATCTAAGCTTATACAAGAATACAGTCGAGTCATTTTCAAAACCCCGTAGGTCATACTTCGGTTCCTGAAGTTTTGAAGATCCTTGGTCTATATTTGGTTCAATTGATTTACTCCTATAATTTCTGTAATTTATATGAACCTTTGCTTTTACTAAAAAATGATCTGAACCGCACTGTGCGCCTCTCTGGACTTTTACATCTAATACTTTAATGCGAGTATTTTTTTTGATGACGATGTAGTCAATAATGGACTTGTAGCCTCTGGTGGGCTGGAACCAGGTGAACTTATGGATATCTTTATGACGGAAAAATCCATTCATAATTCTGAAAGAGAATTGAGAACAAATCTCAATCAATCTGGTTCCGTTATCATTTACCAAATCCTCTCCATATTGCCCTACGATCTCGTCGTTTCTCCTTTTTCCCACTCTACCATTAAAGTCGCCCATCACAACAATTTCTTTTCGATCCCCAATATTTCCTAACACTTCCGTCAACTTATCCATAAAATCGTCTTTGACCTGCCGGTCTGCGTCATCATTTGGCGAATAAACGCCTACTATTACTAACCTATGCTGCTGAAGTGCAAGTTCTAGGGTGATCAAACGTTCGTCAATTGCTGTCCAGTTTACAATTTTATTTTTCAGCTTTTTATGTACTGCAATCGATACTCCGGCCTTTGCCCTTCTATCCTTGTCTACTCCGCTGTAGAAATGGACGTAATCTTGCAATATTTGAACATGATCATGAAAATTAACTGAAACTCAGCGCACACTTTTTTTTTTACAAAAATCAATAAATGTATTCAAATCGGATTTTAAAAATTGTTTACATAAATAATTTTGTTACTATAGAATGCAACAAATCAGAACACAAATAAACTCTACGTGGACAAAATGTCACGGATTTTCTTATACTTTCTAACAAATCGATAAGTAATTGAATGAGTATTGCGTGCTATCATCAAATTATCCACTATATGATTTTAAAAATAATCCCAAGTGGTTGTGGGCAGTTAAATCAGGCCACCTCCTACTTGAGTCTGGGGTAGATTACCCCCTCTAGCCTCGGTTCACCGACCAACACACGTAACTCTTTCTAGTCTAGGCAGCAAGGAGTTTCAAGGAATACTCTCGGAGTCCTTGATAGGTTATTTATATTTGTATTGTGTTGTTTCACGTCGCACTGATCTGCAGCCAGGCTAGTTGCGATGGGAGAATGAAGATGATGAGGATGGGAAGCATGTGGCATGATTGTTGGCCAAGCCGTGAAGCAGAGGGGGGGGGGGGGGGGAGGCAAAGATATTATGATCACTCCAGTTATTCATTATATCAATGGGGGAGGCAAGGAAACTCTGCCGCATGTTCAGCAGTTTTCTAGTAAACATAGTTGAGCATTTTCATTACAAAATACAACGTAAAAATGCTGAGTTCTTAGACCTATAATAGCTAGGTCCCCAAGTACCTACTCTGAATTATGGAGGTAAAAAATTATTTTTGGGTGATATGAACAGTTGTACGAGCTTTTATTTTCTTGTAATATATGAAATGGAAGGGATATTTCTGATTTAACTCTTCCAATTAAAGAAAATATTTCTAAATCCCATTTCTGACACCAGTTGTAATTTTACACATAATTTAATTTATTTCCATCTGAAATAAATATCCGCATTTGTAAGTACTTACTGGACTGATATTATTTCGTGATTGCTTCATCTTTCATCGCATATTAGTAATATCTCTACTTGATATTTTGATAAATATGTATATTTTTCTTTATCAATATCCACTTTGTAAAAATAAATGTCAAAATGTGCGAACTATCACATGAAATTCTTTAAAATCATAAATTTCTAAATTGTCCTCCGATTCTCTTGTAGACACTCGCACGCAAATTCGTTTCTAGGAGTAAAATATCTTCTCCCAGTTTATAACAGCTTACGTGTTGGATCGTCACGTTAAAATAGCTCTTCTAATATTAATACATATATTCTGAAATAAAATGTCTTGATTTGCATAAACCTCACATTTGTGTGATAATATCAAAATGTTTAGGAAGTCCTCGAGTTCTGATGTCGAGTTATGACATTTTTCTAATTCTGTTTTGAAGAATAAAAGATTGACCTCATTTCTAGAGGGTAGTTGTGGAAGGGGTGTTGAATAATTAATAATGTGTTGTATACAGAATAATAATTATATATCTGTTATCTGTTTATTGTGAAACTTATAACGTTTGCATCATAGTCAAAATAATTTTTGTCATTTAGATTTTCAATTGATCTGAAATTTTGTACACCCACTTCAGGTATAATTTTTAAAGGATTTTTTAATTGGTTAAAAATTAAAAATGGAACTGTTTGGCCGATCAACTTAAAATTTTGCGCGGTTATTGTGACCAACATTTGAGGTGTTTTGACAATTTTCAGTTGATCACGTTCAAGAGTAATTTACATTTTACTGAAATTTTATGCTTGATTTGAAATATTTGTCAAATTTATGCAAAGAAGTTTCAAAACAATTATCACTGCTCCTTTGACGCATTTGGTTAGATTGTTTTATTGCTATTTCATAGGTCTATTTTAGAACAGCAACTTTCACACTTATATTTTTTATCACTTCTATGTAGTTTAGCGAGCGACTCGCTTTTCACGGACCTCTGATTCTTTTCACATTGTTGGCGACATACAGGTCACACAATTTCTCTGATCAAGCTGAAATTTTGCATACCTATAAGGACCCCCTCATGTGTTTGCAGAATGAACAAAATCCTCTGATTGGTTCAAATTTAAAACGATTGTTTGATACTTCATAATGTTCTGATGAAGCTGAAATTTTGCAGGGTCAAAAAGACCAATGCCATTATGTTTTCCACACTTTCAGCCAAATCCTCCATTGGTTAAAATTGAAAATGCTCCGGTTACGTTTAAATTTGGCATGGCTATCAAGACTTACATTATCAGAAATATGGCTTTCCCTTATGACCTATAGAGTAGGTGGTTGTGATTAAATACGAACTGCAAGAAGAAAAGATTTTCCCTGAGTGGGACTCGAACCCACGACCTTCCGATATCCAGTCAGATGCTCTACCAGCTAAGCTACCAAGGCAGTTCAAATTGCAGCCGCTGTGTTCCAATATAAACCGCGTTAGCAGTCCGAGATTGAAGATAGGGTCAGAAGACCGTGGAATTATTTCCACGCTTGACAACTGACTAACTTCACTCGACATGGATTTTACTCAAAGGCAGACGAGTGCGCATTTGTAAGAAATATGGCTTTCCCTTATGACCTAGGGTCCGGTGGTTGTGATTAAATACGAACTGCAAGAAGAAAAGATTTTCCTTGAGTGGGACTCGAACCCACGACCTAACTTTTATATAACTTTTTTTTCCCTTCATTATCTCATATTTTACAAATTTTCAAGCCAATCGGTCGAGTATTTACATACTTATAAATATATTGACATTTTTAATCGCTGTCAGAATAATTTTATATAAAAAAAATACCCAAATTCATGGTACGTTGCAACTTCCTTCATTGCTACTTTCCATCTATACTCTGGAACAATTGAATAAGAGATCAGCGTACCATGAATTTGGGTATTTTTTTGGTTAGTTATATTTTATTGAGTGGTTTTGTGTCCGGTTAAAGATCAGCTTTGGTCAATAAAAAAAATAAAAAAATGTTGCGTGTATCGGTGCTCGCTCATTAACGCGGAATAATGTCTGCAATAGTCGGAGAATACACAACAGCTAAATTCGATGATTTAATCAACAGAAACAGTAAATCTAGGATATAAAGGGGGCGCGATCTCTCGAGGCATAGTCTCAGATCTTCATATTTTTGTGTGTACTTATTGATAATCATGCCATTCACAATCCCTAAAAAAAACACTTCTCGTGTCTAGTTTCTGAGATAATTTGAGTTTTCTCCCACATGTTATCTTATGGCAGCCAAGTAAACTCGTGTCATTTTTAAGCTAAAATGAAGTTATAATCTTTTCGTATCGTTAGATTTGAACAAAAAACATTTTTTCTGGTTGACGTACGGACATACTATCAGGGAAAAAATCGAAAACAGTACCATTGTGTGCTATTTTAAAAGTTATACACCAAATTCAAAAATGTTAAAGTTTTGTACATTCTCAAAATATATAAAATTGAATTTAATTATTGGGCGGGAGTTGCAAACTACAGGACAACGAGGTTTTTCTAATTAAATAGTGTTGAACTGATGTAAAAAGTTTTTTGAAATGGTAATTTCAAAAATAAATACAAATATGCTATAAATCGATTGATCGCGCCACGGAACTTGGACACCGATGTCTCAATCTCAAAGCTTTCCCAGATCGTACTCTGCCAAGACGTGAACCTAGTGTGCTACGCACTGAGTCAACATGGCCCGGTCACGGTACATTGCATGACGTCTCTGACCAAGTGGGCTTGACTTGGTGACCCGGCGTGACCCGAACACTTGCGAAATATCACGACAAGAAACGAGGACAAAGGAAAAATCTCGAAGGAATGGAAATGTGATGTTCGCACACTAATAATATATTAGCGATTTTGCCGCTTGTTGCAGGCACTTTTTTATACGATTGAAGACAAAACGGGTTGACGAAATTATTTGAAATTTTTATCATGATTAGATAGAATACAAACTTGTGGTTATCACTTACTACATTTTAAAAATTTTGCTTGGTTAATTAGTTATACCTACTTAGTTTAATTTTTGTGAAAAATTGTCTCTCTAGGTGCCATATAAAATGTAATTTTAAATATCTGCCAAGTGATAATCCTATAATACCTCGTTCACACTATGATATTTGATCTCCATTAATTTAATCAATGTTAAAAGATAATCTAGTTCCTGAAACTATGTTATGGTTTTACGTTTATCAAATTTAACTATCATGTGTGACTTAATGGAGATATTTAACTGTGATTTTATTTCATAGTATGAACGAGGTATAAGTATGTCTTTTATCTAACCATGATTAAAATTTGAGATCAATTGGTTAACGAGTTTGGTCTCCAATGGAGTGTAACTTTGATAGGATGTACACTTCTGAAACAACTTTCTCTCACAATTTTCTAAAACGACCGAGCTCTAGTATCACCTTAAGCGAGCGTGTTTATTTGACTCTATTGGTACTTACCTCTTTGTTTGGATATGCGTCCTCTTATCACAATAATCATCTTGAATTATGACACTAAAAATGGAAAACTCGCATACGACACAATGTATTGATGTCTTGTTTCTGCCAAAACCATCATGGCCGCCATCAATTCAGATCGTCACGCGCTTTTTCTACAGAGCATGGCTGATTAGCAGACTAGCCCTACTAGTTAGTAGCTTTATATGTCTTTGGTTCATACTTAGTTATATTTTTTTTCATCTTATTACCAACAACAAAAATTATTTTAAAAACATAAATGTAAGGGGTATTTTTAATTTTCAACCAATCATAGTATCTTAGTCAAAAACTATACACGTAACCGCTTGTATGACATTAGTACGTGTGCAAAATTTCAGAACATTTGGTTGAGGTTGAGGCATTGCCTACAAAAACAACAAAAATTAAAACAAAGGGAGAAAGCGCTAAAATAGTCCAGGGGCGCCGGAACCGGGGGGCAGAGGGGGCACGTGCCCCCCTAGATGTCTGAAAGGGGGACAAGAGTATCAATCTGCCCCCCCTGGCAACGCATAATATCTTTAAAAAATTACTCGATAATTTAATGCGGCATTTTAATGTATGACACTTTTTCACACACATTTTAGTTACCTACTGTTAATACATTTTTTGGCAGTCCTCGGATTCAATTACCCTTACCTACCAATGATGTTGTCCATTTATTTGGATATGATTAAAACAGTGTAAAATCACGTAGAAATGCACCAAATTCATTCCTGAAATTCAAACTTTTCCCGGGGCTATGCGCCCCGGACCCGCATGGTGCTGGGGGGCCCTCCCCCCAGGCCTCCCATAGTTCCTCTTAGCAATCGTGTTTCCCACGCACATTGTCATTTTCTGTATTATTTTATCCCTTACAAATTTAGTCCCTACCCTACCTAGATCCTAAGCAAAATGTGCCCCCCCTGAGAAAATAGACTTCCGGCGCCTCTGAAATAGTCCCGTAGTGACGCTTCCTACACTCACTAAATATATTTCATATCAAGCTTAACATTCCTTTTGTAATGCGAGTTTTGATTCTAGGTCTTGAAAGGACCCATCTTCCGACGCACCACACCATACAATCTGCTTGAGTGTGCGTCCAGCCAGCGATCAAAAATAAATGGAATGTTTTCTTGAGAGTGATTTGCCGCCACGCGCGATTACGAATGCTTGTATGTCACACGTGATGCGCCGATTAACTGCGCATGTATAGGAGCGTCAATGTTGACACAGTTTTCATATCAGTTCCATCTAGTGAGAAAACTTTTAAATAACGCAACTTTTAACACAAACTTATTAACTTTAGCATATCAATGAATGCAATCATGCAAACTACACTTAATTTATTGATTGAATATGATGTAAGGTGATCAAAGTAAAAACGGTATTTGAACGAAACGGATTGGCTACTGGTCAGGTTTTCTTCACAATCAATCAACATTTTCCTCGGATGAACTTTCGTTCATCCGACTTTCGGTTCGGAGACTTTTTTTTTTAAATTAAATGTCATGGGATTCATAAAATTGCGTATAATAAGTCTAAAAATTGCATAAAAAACCGACGAAAACTAATATGTTCAAGATATTTTCGCTGCTATTTACTTTGTTAATATTATATTACTTATTTCAATATTTAAATCCTTCTTCTACAGTCTACTTTAAGACTTCTTCCACTTTAAAAAAATAAGTGAATAGCATTGCCCCCCTCCCTTCACAACATTTTTGAACCCAGAAAACAGCAGCATGCCCATTGTGTCATGATAAAATTTAGTTTAAAACCTGAAAATATGCGTGCAATCTATGGTTGACAAAATACAACGTTTTGTTTAAATTTTTCATAAACTGACGAACTCCCCCGATTAGCGAGCGATTAAAATACGTATAACGTGTATTGAGAGCTTCACCTATTATCACTGAAACTTGATATATCGGTGTAAAATGTTGTCAAGGTTTTGGAATCAGTACTTTAGTTAGCTTGTCGGCCACCAATCATGAAGTCAATGGTATTAATCATCATAGGTAAGCAACAACGAATTAAATTATATGAGCCCGGCTAAACTAAACCAGGCTATAAAATATATTAGGTACCTATACCTATATATTCCAAATGCGCTTCATGTATGTGTGGTTAAACCATGGAGGTATAATAAGATATTTAAAACTCCATGGTTAAACAATAGGCAAGCCTTGATAAACGATAGCATTCGTAGTGCATGCGAATTAATATTCGTGTGAAAGTAACTGCTCTACCCATAGACCCATAGTGTAAAAAAAATTTAAGTTTAGCCGATATAACTAATTTTTTTGATAAATATACGTCACAGTCAATCAGATACCTCAAATCTTACCTGCCTAATCTCGGTAATACTGCCCATCAAGTTATAATAAACGATTTTTGTGTATTCCCTTAAGAATTCGGTATTTAGTGATTCTAGGTAACTACGTACTTCCATTGTTAATAATGTATTATTGTTTGTAATTATTCAGATCTTAGTTCACGAAAAATTTTAAATACGACAATTCTTTTGAACTTTCTAAGTAAACTTATTTATTAGATATACCAGTACAATATTTCGTCCATGTTCATAGAACTTCTTCAGGTTTACGCTAGTTTGAAAAAGTATTCCAGGACGAATAATGAAACAGTGAAACAGGACGAAATATTGTACTATCTAATATAATTAAGAATTTTATAGAAAGTTCAGTATTATTGTCGTTATTCAATATTGGCAAATTTTAAGACCCTTGATAAATGATAACAAACTTCGAATAACATTGCGTTGTGCATAAAATGGTTAAGAATCGCTGCTATAGATAACTGGGAAACTGTGATTACTTCTATTTCAGCCCATCTGTTCTGGCGCTCCACCATCGGTCAAACCTACTCTCGCCTGCTCTTCATTCTGGGCACTCTCCCGCCGGACTACACGACCCCGTATCCGAACTGCAGTCTGGGTGGCTGCTGCTACTACCCCATGGCCATGTGGAGTCAAGACCACATCAGCCAGTTGGATCCTGGAATCATCGACACCTTGGTCGTACAGCCAACATCATCCATCTTGGAGGACATCGACTTCGTCATTACCTTGGCTAAGAACACCAACCTGTACTTCTTAACATCGCCAATTCCCTTTCCAGATACAAACAACGTATCGGAGAGCAACGCAAAGTTGGCGTTGTTGAGTGCACGGTATTTGACTATTCATACTGTAGATTACCAGTCATATTTAGTAGCAAACCCGACTGGAGACTCTTGCTCCTTCATGAAAACTTACCCTCAAGAAATGACGGTCCGTGGAGCTCAGACAATGGGAAATGTCAGCAGCCGCTTGATCTTCGTTCTGGACGAGCTTCCTCCCGACTACTCGCTTCCATCGCGCAAGTGCAGCCAGGGGGGTTGCTGCTACTACGACATGGCAATGTGGCAGTGGCAGATGATGATCGAGCTGAGACTTGGTACCGCCAAGGTAAAAGCATGCTACTTTATCACAAAACTTTTCACAACTTAAT
This sequence comes from Leuctra nigra, assembly GCA_934045905.1. Taxonomy (NCBI): domain Eukaryota; kingdom Metazoa; phylum Arthropoda; class Insecta; order Plecoptera; family Leuctridae; genus Leuctra; species Leuctra nigra. The sequence goes on from OW203770.1 coordinate 22,314,481, forward strand.
GGACAATGTTCTAGATATTAAGTTTTATTTGCCCAATACGACCTTATTGCGGCAATAACATTTTCAAGATGTCATACAGTCGTATGTGCAATTTTGGTAACGATTTTAATTAATTGTAAATTATTGCATATATTAAATTCGAACCCGGTTTTAATTTTAAAGGTACAAACTTTCAATTTTAATTTACTCAAAACTAACTTTTGTAACATATGACGTTCTTCTGTTACGGTGACGTTTAGTTCCATTCAATGAAATTATGAAATTACTACACAAAATGGAAGAAAAATACATTCTCAACATTCTCAACATTTGAGAATGTATACCGTGTAACACAGCATAAATTTGCAAATTATAGACTAGGAAAACGCTCAGTGTATAACGCGTTGATGAGCGAGCCTTCGTACTGCGTCCGATTTGATATGCGTTTGCAAGTATCAGCTGCTCTACAGGACTTGGAACTGATTCAATTCAATTCAATTCTTTTATTTATAATACCAGTTATGAGTTATACATATACATACATATAAATACACTTCATTCTGTGGTCATGGGACTCGTCAATTAAAACAACACACATATTCACACTGTTAACCATTAAAACACATACTATAAAAATCATTAACCCTATACAGGGCCTCGTTCACTAACATATCTTTAAGTAATTTTCTAAATAATTTATAACTATTAATCGAAGTTAATGCACTTGGAAGGTAATTAAACATTTTAGAACCATTGTAATACACACTTTTCTCGAATATCTTTAGATTGTGTTGAGCTACCGCCAATTGATGAGCATTCCTAGTGAAGTGACTGTGTTTGTCGTTATTTAATAACAAGTTGTGTTTACATTTAAAAATAAAAGAAAGAGTTTCTAATATAAAAGCACCTGGCAAAGTTAATATCCTTTCCTTTATAAATAGAGGTTTACAATGAAAACGTTTCCTTTTTCTTGTGATAATTCTTACGGCATATTTTTGGAGAATAAAAATTCTATTAATTACTGCATTTGAATGGCCCCAGACTGTGATTCCATATGTTGCTATGGAATGGAAACAAACGAAGTTAACATTTTTCAAAGTCTTTAAAGATAACAAGTCTCGTAGTTTATATAATGCATTGCAAGCTGAGTGCAGTTTCTTAGCTAAGGAGTTACCATGGACATCCCAACGAAGGTAATCGTCAATCATGTCTCCCAAAAATTTAACACTATGAGTTTCACATATGACAGAGTTGGAAGCAGTTTTTAGGGACACAGTCTCATTACTTTTTGTCTTTTTGAAGTGTAACACATTGGTTCTCTCAACATTTAGGACAAGTTTATTAATAGTAAACCAATGGCCAAGTCTTGCTAATACTGCTTCTGCTTTATTCGTCATATCAGCTGTACTGGAACCCGTTACAATAACATTAGTATCGTCTGCGAAAGTTACCAGTGGAGTTCCCTTCATAAATGATGGAAGGTCATTTACATAAATCAAAAATAACAGCGGGCCCAAAATCGACCCCTGGGGTACGCCTGTGGTTAGATTATCCCATCTTGAGCTACATGATAGACCTACATCACTGATCACTTCCACAGACTGTTGCCTGTTTGCAAGATAGGATTGGACCCACTCATTTGATACACCCCTTATACCACACTCATGAAGCTTACGTAGCATAATTGGATGCACAACACAGTCGAATGCTTTCGACAAATCGCACGAAATTCCCATGATTGATTGATTCAAATCAAGTGTGCTATAAACATGTTGTAAAAAAGAATTAACTGCCTGAACTGTTGATTTATTTTTTTGAAAACCGAACTGACATTTATTTATGACGTCATGTTTCTTCAAGAAACCACTCAATCTGTCGAATACTACTCTTTCAATGACCTTTGAAAAGACTGGCAGAATTGAAATCGGCCTATAGTTAGAGGGATCACATTTCCGTCCTTTCTTAAATAGGGGTAAAACTTTAGCTCTCTTAAACATAGTCGGGAAAATACCTGATTCCAGAGATTTATTGCATATACACATAAGTGGAAAAAGCAAGAATTGCCAACTATTTTTTAATAATTTGGCCGATATGCCATAAGTATCAGTAGTTGCTTTAGATTTGAGATTCTGAATTACATTAATTAATTCTTCTTCAGTCACTGGAGCAAGATACATTGACTCGTTTACAAAAGTTGAATTTACATCTGTATCAATGTTTGATGTAACAGTAATATTTTCTGTCAGTTGTACAGCAACTATCACAAAATAATCATTTAGTGCATTGGCTATTTCAGTAGCGTTGGTGCTGACATAATCATTCACAGAAATGCTTTTTATTACCGTTGGCACATGATAATTGCCCTTTTCATTCTTAATAACCCTCCATGACTCCGATATTACATTACTTGCCTTATTAATCTGTTCATCAATAGAATATTTTTTGGCTTCACGTATAGCTTTCCTGTAATCATACCTGACATTTTTATCTAGTGGAGCGGTCGCTCCACCCAGCCAAGTCGTACCGTACACTCACACTCACTCAATATACCGTAAATGCCTAATAAACTGAGGAGCAGACCAACCACTTTTACTGTAAGCAACAACATGGCATTTTCGGCCTACTGGATCATAAAATTGGAAAATCTCACATTGTTGTGAAATATCTTAATTTCGAGCTATGGCCCACTTCACTCCATATAATAAATTTGGGAACAATAGGTTATGCCATTTGCGTGCTAGAGGGCCGTGAAAACAGTGAAATTACACCCCTTTTAAAACCTATCTGATGATGATGATATCAGGAAACACCGCTATCACCGCCACAGCCTAAACGGCTTAGCCGATCGATCTGAAATTACCACATGTGCACTTTTGGCGTCTGAGGTGCCTTTTTATAAAACCATCCGGTAGTCGCCATTTTGAAACCGGAAGTGACGTCATATCTCGAAAACGGCTCAACCGATCAGAATGAAACTAGCGCCAAATGATTCAGACGGTCGTCTATATGGAATATCAATAGTTAAAGTAGAGATGTACTATTACCAAAACCGGAAATGACGTAATGAAAATGAAGAACTAGATTTTAATGACCTCTTACTACAATAACCACATATTCAGAAGGCTTATAATGATACATAACATTTATAGAAATAAATTCTAGGTAGCAGTTATTTCAGTCGCCATTTTGAAAACCGGAAGTGATACCATATCTCGAAAACGGCTGGACTAATTGGAACGAAGCTTTCGCAATTCTTCATGGAATATCACTTTAAGCTTAGGTATATTGAGCACCAAACACAATTTTTCGTATTAACCAATTCGGAAATGGCGTATTTTTTAAAAGTATTTAGTCATTGTTGCTCCGATGTGTGTTACAAGTTGTGTAAATAAACTAAAAAAATAAGTGATATCCCCATTAAAAAACACTCCGTGTAAAAATACCAGCCAAGTCTCTTCAACTATAAAAAAAATAGAAGAAATCTAAAAATTCAGCACTGAAAAGTAGTGATATCAAAAAATGAGCCAAGTCAAAACTTAATTTTAAAAACCAAAATATACTTGGCGCATCGTTTTTAAGGGCATTATAGGTATATTATATATATTTAGGTACATTTGATTTTTGGCATATGCTTCTATACTATTTATATACACGATGCGCCAAGTATATTTTGGTTTTTAAAATTAAGTTTTGACTTGGCTCATTTTTTGATATCACTACTTTTCAGTGCTGAATTTTTAGATTTCTTCTATTTTTTTATAGTTGAAGAGACTTGGCTGGTATTTTTACACGGAGTGTTTTTTTATGGGGATATTTGTTTACATGAACATCAGACTTGGTTAATTTAGCCAAACGAAGGCAGGGATGAAAATTTAGTAGGTACACATTTTTAAAATATTTCTAATTTATAGAATTAAATGTCCTTAAAATGACAATAACTTTTTTAAATAGCCAGAGTAGTCTTCAAATTAGCAAAAATACATACAATTTTGGTCCATGACCTTGTTAAAAAGTCACAAGAAAAATGGTTTTAAATTTTTAGTTTTAACCAATAGGAGGATTTGGCTGAAACTTTGTAAGATTGGGGACAATGTTGGTTGCAATGTCTTGTAAAAATTTCAAATTGATCGGACCAACCAATCGAAAGATTTTTTTTAAATTTGAACCAATCACAGGATCCCGTTCAAAAACGATCCCAGGGACCGCATAGATTACGTTAGTATGTGTGCAAAATTTCAGATTGATTGGTTGTGCGTTTTAACCTGGGCAGTACAGGCAAAAAAATACAAACAAAAAAACACACAGAGAAAGTGCCCTAAGAGTACCGTGGTGACGCTCGCTACGCTCGCTATCAATATGACCCCTATATACCTTGCCCTATAGGTCTTGTATTGACCGTTTCACTTTGCCCCCCCCCCCCCCCCCCCCCTCTCAAACTGACATCAATCGTGCAGTTCTTGATGTTAATATGAGTGATAAAATAACACGTTTTGTGAAGACAGCTAATGAGTTTACTGAACGACTAATACCTACATTCTATTTTCATAGCCATGAAGCGCAACAGATAATGAAGTATTTATCTAGTTGAAAACACAATTCCAGAGAAATCGTCGGTTATAACGCTACTTCATTTAGTAGGTGCGACTGTTTCAAACGAACAAGCTTCATCTGAACTTTCTCTTCTATGGACAAGTAAGTCGAACGTGTTTCCAGGATCGCATTGTTTCAATTATACCGGGTGGCCCAAATAAAACGTCCAATGGGCGAGACAACGCTGTGAAGAAACTACTGCAGATATTAGTCCGAAAATTTCACATGATATAACAAACATAGCCATGTTTGATGTGTGAAAGTTTCAAACACTTTTCTTTTGTAGGAAAAAAGTTACAGCTGTTCGAATTTGGTTGTCGAGAAATCGATTATACGGAGCTCAAAGAGCGCGCATTCTCAAAAAGTCCAGTAGCATTGACACCTTTATTTTCAACAGTACTGATAATATCAGGCTGAAAATTTCAAACGTTATTCAAAACATATGACTATCTATTGAATACAAATTTCAATACATTTCAATAAGTGGAACGAAAGTTATGGTATCTTGAAGTTGAGCTTGAACACAGAAAATACGGGAGATAATTTTACTTCTAAAATTAACATGTGAAATAAAACTTGAGAAATTATCTCTTTTGTATTCTGCTTTTTAAGCGCAACTTCTAGATAACATAACTTTAGTAAAATTGATTCAAATTATTTGAAATTTTTACACAATCGATAGAAATATATTTGGAATAACATATGAAATTTTCAGATTGATATCGTCAGCAGTTTTGAGTAAAAAGCGTCCTGGCCATTGGAAATTTTCTGGACGCGTGATTTTTGAGCTCCGTATAATCGATTTTTCGACAACGAAATTTGAACAGCTGAAATTTTTTTCCTATACAAGTTATGGTGTTAACACTTTCACATATTAGACTTTAGTATGTTTTGTATAATTGGTGTAATTTTCATCCCGATATGTGCAGCAGTTTCGTCACAGTGATGTCTCGCCCGTTGGACGTTTTTTTTGGGCCACCCGGTATAATTTCATTTTACATAACTAAATAGTTTAATCAGTCATGGACAATTTGAAAAAAATTTTCATGGTCAAGGTATTTTATAGTTAAACAAGTCTGATGAAGCGAAACAGAATATTATTTCCACACGTTTGGAATGATCGTCTTATCAACGTGAACGTAGTACCTACCGGCTAGAAAGATTTATCAGCAATTAATTATTTATTTATTTATGTATTTATTTATTCATTCATTTATTTATTTGTTTATTTATTTATTTGATTATTTATTTATTTATTTATTGTAATTAACCTACAAGCAGAAGGCCAGTGTAGGGCCCAACAAGAGCGCCCTCTTTAGCCTAACTATCTCCCCTAACGCAACTTTGGGACTTCAAATTATCTTAATTGAGGGGACACGAAGAGTATTTTTTATTAATTTTGTATTCATGTAGTTTGACGTTTTTTCTATTAGGAATTGTTAACACAATCTGCTGTTTATATGGAGGAAGTTAACATATATTTTTTTTATCTACCATGACCCTTCGTATTATCAGTTTTTGTCATTGCCATTAAAACGAGCCTAATTGACCAAAACATATAAATATGTTTTTGTAACTGAACATTTCACACCTCTGGTAGCTGTCAAACATACTGAAATATGAATGTTATAATGAATAGCGTGAGTTTTGATTAGCCTTCAAGTGACGCAACAAATACCACAATGTCTGAAATTAATAATTTTCGTCCTCCACATTTTACGCGATTTTTTTTTTACAGTCGCAACATCGTAAATTAATTAAAAACAGCAAAAGGAGGCCGTGAAAAATGCATAAAATGTGGATGACGAAAATGATAAATGTATTAACTGCACATGCGAGTTGGAGATGTTTCGTGATGTGTAATTGATATGAGAAGAATCGTGGTGAAAAATAAAGAAGAGTCTTAAACTTAGAATTACGGTATGCGTATGTGTTTTTAATATCTTTGTATTGTTCAGTTGAACACAGGCTGAAAATCTGTCTTTGGTCGATGTTTCTTCGTAATTCACAGAGCATTTTTAATAAAGTTAATAATTTTCATTATTTAATTGTCATATGAAACATTGAGAGCGATCTTTTGTGAACATTTGAGTTCAAACCGAATTATTGTAGTCAACACACTAGAAAGATTATTGTTCTGAATGGTAACCCCTTTTTTCCTATGAAATAAAATGGCATACCCCGTGGGCTTGCAGGCTAGTCAGATCAAACCTGCGTAGGCGTCAAACTGGTCACGTGGTATTGAGTCCCCTTAGGCCGGGTAGGACCAACTCTGGATTAAGTTAACTCTCGAGGGTTAACTAATGAAACAAGTTGGCGCAAATTCCATAGCCAATAAGATTCACTAATTTCCACTAATCATCGAGAGTTAACTTAATCCAGAGTTGGTCCTACCCGGCCTTAACAAATTATCTCGGTGGATCTGCTTTCTAATAATTTGCATATTCAGTTTGATTTCCAGGAACCTTAGTGGGGGGTTCAACAATGTAACATATATATGCAAATTATTAGAAAGCAGAGCCACCGAGATAATTGGTTAAATCGCCTCTTAATGCATGCCCAAAATTTCACTGCATGTTGGAGTTTCAATCTATTTATAGAATCAAAACTTACGCTATTTTAAAATAAAATGTAAAATTTTAACTTTACATGCCGGTTTCTCCAAATCAAAATTTTCTGTGTTTAGGAACATTTATCCCAGAATACGTTTATAGTCCAGCGAGCTGTTTTTTTTTTACCTATACTCCTGACAGGTTAATGAATGAACTAGAATCAAGTCTCTACTGTTATATTTGTAGTTTTAAAAAAATCTATGTATATTAAAAAAATTACAACTTTAATTACATAATTATAAATACATTTCTATCTTCCCAAGTATTTATGGAACACTCTTCATTCAGGCTCAATTCGTATATTACATATGAAATAATAGGTGGAAAAATTCAATTATGTATCTCTGATAGTTTCCTTAAAAATAGTTCCTTAGTAGCATACAAATTTACATGTTAAACCCAAGTGTAACAGTCCCCTTACTGTAGAGTTTGTTTGAAGTCAAAGTAGGTGACTGAGTTATAAATTATGATCCACTGAGTGTTTTCCTAACAAAGCCTTATTTTGTTAACAATTACATTGGTAAAAGATATGGATAAAAATCGATTAAAAAAACCTCTTCAAGGTCAAACTCACTTCTCAGCCGTCTAAACCACACTTCACATGTTGAATCTGGTAGAATGATGAATCGGAAACAAGATGTCCCAGACTGCGAGATGTCGCAACTTGTGGAAAGCAAAGACGGGGAGATTGAACCAGAATGTGCGCATGTGACACAGGACTTCAAAGTGTACAAGCGACGATGGGTGGTTCTCACTCTATTCATCATGTTCGGCGGGATAAGTTCGATGTCATGGATCCAGTATTCCATCGTTGCCAATGTGATGATGCGCTATTACAATGTGAGCAGTTATGCCATCGACTGGACTTCCATGATCTTCTTCATCACGTATGTTCCACTCATCATGCCGGCGGTGTCCCTTCTCGATAAAAAGGTAAATACAATAAAACTTATGTGTTAACAATTTTTAATGAAACAGTACGTCTGCACTTCAGAGGTATAATGCCGGAAGTCCATATCAATTATTCTTGAGGTGAGGTGAAGTATTATGTCTTCATCCAATCTGACTGTATTTGTTGACATCAGTAAAATATCAATTGATTGCTTCATTACATGATCCCAAAAGTGTTCAAATCGAGAAAATGACCACTGGGCATTTTCCTAGAGGCGGTGGCGCTACGAGGGGGGTGGGGGCATGGGTATGATTTAATTTTGTTTAAATTAACAATCCCTCCTGTGCCCGCACTCAAAATACGCCAGATAAGCTATTACTAGGAAAACGCTCAGTGTAACGCGTTGATGAGCGAGCACAGAACATGCAACATCCCCATAGTAACGATGCACGACACGGCACAAGACGATTTTCTCTGCAATTTTTCAATCTCCATAATACTCTGGATGAATAACAGATCCATTGTGTCGTGAAGTCTTACCTACATACTTTCTCCAGAAATCTCTTGTGACATCCCATACTAAACTCGTAAAATTACAATTAATACTTGACTGATTGGGCTTACAATATGTAAAATTTAATATTAAGTTGGTCTTGATCACCATACAAAATTTGAACTTAATGTGAACATTTTTATTATCGACCAATCAGAAGACATTATTTAAACTAAAACCAATTAGAGGATTTGGCCTTCGTACTGCATCCGATTTTATGCGCTAGCTCAAAAATGCTTTCATTTTACTGTACATTGTGGATAGCTTGGCTGCTCTACAGGCCTTGCCTTGGAACATAAGCTTAAAGAAGGCAGGGATGACAATTTAGTATACATTTTTCAAGATTATGGAATAAAATGACCTTAAAATGACAAAACTTTTGAAAATAACGACAGATTAGACTGAAAATTGGCAAAATACCTAAAATGTTGGTACCAATGACCACGCGAAGTTTTAAGTTGATCGGTCAATCTGTTCTAGTTTAAATGTCAAAAATCACATGAAAAATGGTTTTAAATTTGAACCAATAAGAGGATTTGGCTGAAACTTTTTATGATTGGGTACAATGTTGGTTGCAATGTTTTTGCTAAATTTCAAATTGATTGATGCAACCAATCGAAAGATAATTTTTTTTAAATTTGAACCAATCACAGGATTCCGTTCAAAAACGATCCCAGAGACCGCATAGATTACGTTAGTATGTGTGCAAAATTTCAGATCGATTGGTTGTGCGGTTTAATCTCGGCAGTGCCGACAAAAAAAAGAAAAAAAAAAAAAAAAAAACACACAGAGAAAGTGCCATAAGAGTACCGTGGTGACGCTCGCTCCGCTCGCTCAATAACGATTTATAGGCTTTTGTTTTACCCCTGTTTTACCTCCCTAGCAATGTTTTCTAGCGCGACTACTTACTAATTTATTGCATTGATAATTCCACATCATTTTATCACCTTGTAAGTAAGTTGAGTTTTTATAAGTTTAGTCCATAAGTTGATATAGGACACAATTGTCGACTCGAGGTACGACTTTCCTAAAATTAAGATTATATTCTAGCCCTTGCGAGTGTCAATACTGGTCGGCACGCTGGGCAATGCTCTTGGTTCCTGGATCAAAGTATTGTCCGTGGCTCCAGACCGCTTTGCAGTGGCCATGTTGGGACAGGCTCTGATCGGGATGTCCGAAGTGTTTCACGCATGTTTTGTCCTTCAGGGTTTGCGAGTGTCAATACTGGTCGGCACGCTGGGCAATGCTCTTGGTTCCTGGATCAAAGTATTGTCCGTGGCTCCAGACCGCTTTGCAGTGGCCATGTTGGGACAGGCTCTGATCGGGATGTCCGAAGTGTTTCACGCATGTTTTGTCCTTCAGGGTTTGCGAGTGTCAATACTGGTCGGCACGCTGGGCAATGCTCTTGGTTCCTGGATCAAAGTATTATCCGTGGCTCCAGACCGCTTTGCAGTGGCCATGTTGGGACAGGCTCTGATCGGGATGTCCGAAGTGTTTCACGCATGTTTTGTCCTTCAGGGTTTGCGAGTGTCAATACTGGTCGGCACGCTGGGCAATGCTCTTGGTTCCTGGATCAAAGTATTGTCCGTGGCTCCAGACCGCTTTGCAGTGGCCATGTTGGGACAGGCTCTGATCGGGATGTCCGAAGTGTTTCACGCATGTTTTGTCCTTCAGGGTTTGCGAGTGTCAATACTGGTCGGCACGCTGGGCAATGCTCTTGGTTCCTGGATCAAAGTATTATCCGTGGCTCCAGACCGCTTTGCAGTGGCCATGTTGGGACAGGCTCTGATCGGGATGTCCGAAGTGTTTCACGCATGTTTTGTCCTTCAGGGTTTGCGAGTGTCAATACTGGTCGGCACGCTGGGCAATGCTCTTGGTTCCTGGATCAAAGTATTGTCCGTGGCTCCAGACCGCTTTGCAGTGGCCATGTTGGGACAGGCTCTGATCGGGATGTCCGAAGTGTTTCACGCATGTTTTGTCCTTCAAGGTTTGCGAGTGTCAATACTGGTCGGCACTCTGGGCAATGCTCTTGGTTCCTGGATCAAAGTATTGTCCGTGGCTCCAGACCGCTTTGCTGTGGCCATGTTCGGACAGGCTCTGATCGGGATGTCCGAAGTGTTTCACGCATGTTTTGTCCTTCAGGGTTTGCGAGTGTCAATACTGGTCGGCACTCTGGGCAATGCTCTTGGTTCCTGGATCAAAGTATTGTCCGTGGCTCCAGACCGCTTTGCTGTGGCCATGTTGGGACAGGCTCTGATCGGGATGTCCGAAGTGTTTCACTCATGTTTTGTCCTTCAGGGTTTGCGAGTGTCAATACTGGTCGGCACGCTGGGCAATGCTCTTGGTTCCTGGATCAAAGTATTGTCCGTGGCTCCAGACCGCTTTGCTGTGGCCATGTTGGGACAGGCTCTGATCGGGATGTCCGAAGTGTTTCACGCATGTTTTGTCCTTCAGGGTTTGCGAGTGTCAATACTGGTCGGCACGCTGGGCAATGCTCTTGGTTCCTGGATCAAAGTATTGTCCGTGGGTCCAGACCGCTTTGCAGTGGCCATGTTGGGACAGGCTCTGATCGGGATGTCCGAAGTGTTTCACGCATGTTTTGTCCTTCAGGGTTTGCGAGTGTCAATACTGGTCGGCACGCTGGGCAATGCTCTTGGTTCCTGGATCAAAGTATTGTCCGTGGCTCCAGACCGCTTTGCTGTGGCCATGTTGGGACAGGCTCTGATCGGGATGTCCGAAGTGTTTCTGCACAACGTGCCTCCAAAACTTGCTGCCGTGTGGTTCGGAGACGACCAAGTCTCTACAGCATGCTCTCTCGGAGTCTTCGGTACTCAGGTGATCCTTCTGTAGGAGACACATCCTGTACAAGCGTGGAAGGTCCCTGTCATCCTTGAAGTTTACCTTGACTTGACCCGTTGTCATTTTTGATCACACCCCATGTATTATTATAATCCTATAATGAAACCATTAATTAATCATCATATAGATCAGCGGTCGCCAACCGGTGGTCCACGGCGTGAAAATTTTGGTGGTCCGCAGAGAAATTTGGAAGTTTACTTAAATTGCTGGCAATCCAATACAAATGTACTAAATTCGGGAATGCTTAAATACGTAAATGTGACTTTTAAAAGTATAGGGTATACATATTCACTAGCTCTATAATGAAAATAATATCGGTTTCCGAGTATTTTTCCAAAACCTAAGAATCATTTTAAACGCTTTTTCTCGAAATAAAAGTTGACTGAAATCGCGTAGAAACGCGCCATATTACTTCCTGAAAACAAAAATTTTCCGGGGATAAGCGCCCCGGACCCGCTTAATACGGGGGGCCCTCTCCCCAGACCCCCCATTGTCTCTCTCACCAATCGTATTTCCCGGCATACGTATTTTACGCGCCTGAGTGGTCCGCGAGATATAAAATTGCCATAAGTGGTCCACGAGTCCAAAAGGTTGGCGACCGCTGATATAGGTCATTCAGTCAATCGCAGCATTTAATGTTTGGGCTTTTCACTCCCATTTTTAGGTTGGGGTTGCTGCGGGCTTCTTGTTACCACCAATGATTATTCGAAATCACCCTAAAATTAAAGACATCGGAGCTGATTTATCACAATTGAGTTACGGAATGGCCGCCTTCTCAACGTCATTATTTGTATTGGTACTCTTGTGTGAGTAATTTTCATATTAATAGTATAGAAAAATAACCATCATGCAAACAATGTCATGTAAAAACATGTTTTCTTAAGTCTTTAAAGACACACCACCAGTTCCGCCCAGCAAGGCTCAAATCCTCCAGAAGGAGTCTACAAAGGAAGGGTTCTTCCAATCCATCAAGCAACTGATTGTCAACCGCGGCTTCGTCCTGCTTTTGATCGCCTACGGATTACGCTCAGGAGTGATGTACGCTGTGTTGACTCTTCTCAACCAACTCATCCTAAAGTACTTCAAAGTAAGATGACGGAATTGTATGGAGGGTAAAAAATGTTGTTTATGTGTCTTAACGTGGTGTTGTGTTCAGAATGGAGAAACGTTCGCTGGACACATTGGACTTGTGATAACAGTCTTCGAGTTGGTGGCATCAGTGCTTCTGGGTGTTGTCTTAGATAAGACGAAGAAGTACAAGTAAGTACTCACTACTCATTAATAGTCCGGTGCGACGTGTATACAGGTTTCCATGAATGTCTTTGTTTCTTCTTCGTTTTGTGACGCCACGAATGTGCTTTAAACAACGAATTATTAAACGAGCGTAACGAACGTCATTGCGGTATCTCTCACGGCACATTCCATTATATGGGTATTTTATGCAGTTGTTTTGGAAGTTCACTGTCACTTTTATCTGTAGTGCAGTCCATTCTTCCAACAATTAGTACGAAAATGTAGGTACTTATTAATTCGACCATTAGAAATCAAAATATTGATGTCCCTAAGCTGAATTCCTGCAACTTTCGGAGTAATTGGAGATAAGTCAAGAAGCCCTTCCCCATATCCCTGGGATATGCGGTGATACACCACTGGGTTCCGACTCTACTTCCAGGGAGACAACACTCGTCCTGTACATCTCATCCCTGGCAGCCATGTTGGCGTTCACATTCGTGCTCTCCTCCGAGTCCCATCCGCTCGTCTACTTCACTTCGGCAATGTTCGGCTTCTGCTTGGGTGGCTTCGTGACCGTCGGCTTCGAGTTGGCCATGGAGCTGACCTACCCCGTGCCGGAAGGAACTGCAGCCGGCGTCCTGCTCTGCGTCAGTCAACTGTTTTCATTCGCGTTCATCCTGATCTACGGCCGCCTGGTGGCGAGTGTCGGCGACGTCTGGTCTAATGTTGTGCTCTGCGCGGCGCTCGTGGTCGGTGTCGTGCTGACGGCGATGATCCCGACAGACATGAAGCGACAGGTGGCAGCGAACACGCGGTACTGTGCAGCTCCAGACGAGGAAGCTGTTGATGATGATCTGCCGACCAGTGTCGCAGAATATCCTGACTGAATAGAAAGTATGAGATCTCGACAACTATTAATTGCGTATTATGTAGAATCGTTTTCTATCGCCAACATTGTTCCGAGCAAAATAATTGTTGAACGACTCACTATTCAATTTATAAGTTTACTTGTCAATACAATACCACGTTGGTTTAAGAATTATCTAAAGTAATCTGGGGGGGGGGGGGGGGGTATTTTGGTACGTTTTACTCTAATGTAAAGGTGGTGCAAAAAGCGCTCGGCTGTTTTAGCAAATTGAGGGAGAAAAATGGAAAGTGGGTGTAACTTTGATAGGATGTCCACATGATCAGTCTGATTGTATATAAGTAGCACTTTTAAATTTTTGCTACGGACCTACCTTGTTTATTAGGCGCAGGTTATTCAACAAAACCGCGCAAAACTATGAAATTTCCAATACGAGTGGAGACCAAACCCGTTAACCGTTGATCTCAAATTTTAATCATGATTCGGATTAGGGTAGGATTCGGATATGATTCGGATAATCATGATTAGATAATCATGATTAGGGTTATCACTTGGCACATTCTTAAAATTAAATCTCATACGGCACCCAGCGAGACAAGATAATTTAGCATTTTTCACCAAAAATCAACTAATTATTAATAATTAACACAGCAAAAAAAATGTATTAAGTGATAAGCCTATTAGATTTTTTTTTTATCTAATCATGATTAAAATTTCAAACCATTTGGTCAACCCATTTTGTATCTAATCGTATCCAAAGAGTGCCTGCAACAAGCGGCAAAATTGCTCGCTCTTGCATGAAAGTTTGAAAATAAGAACTGAAGTTATGTGGTGATGCTAGTTAATTTAATAATTGGTACTTATTTCAGATATTAAATTTAAAAAAAAAGTCAAATCAGAAACTCAATAATATACTTAACCTCCCCCCCACCCCCCTAACGGTTTCTAACATTACAGTTGTATTTTGTTTTAGAAAACTATTTTTGTTGTTGCCCATTCGTGCATGGACGAGTTATCTGGATCACAAAACTGCATGTGATTCTTTTTAAATCTAGCTAGCTGTCCATTGACATTTTCGCATATTAAAAAGTGATAAGTAATAACTAATATTTGTTATAACTAATTTTAAATGAAATACATCGTTTTTATTAATTTAAACTGTATAATTTATATAATTTGTATAATTATGTATAATTTATAAATTAACCAATAAGAATGTTTTCAGTTGTATTTTAATTTGACTTAGATTCTAGAAAATATTTAGTATTAGGACCTCTACCACCTTTTCAATGTAACAAATTGTAGGAAAATAAACATACATACACAACATTAGCAATACGCATTGAATAAGCACAATTTGACTAAGTGTGCAATAATCACAGGCTGAACAAAAACACTGTGTAACAGATCATAATTGCACAATTTTACGTTCGTATTCATAGCTTGCACGAACTTCTTTTGTATTATATCAGCAATGCAAAATTATTGAATTTTCCACCTGAGGACGGACATTACGTTCGCACGTTGACGTTTCTGATTATAATTTTATTGAGGTAAATCGATGTATTTTTGTAATGTGAATGATTCCTCTTCGTACTAAAGATATCTCCGGAGTCTGTCAAAAAAACAGAGAATCACAGCTATTCTGCGTGCCATCAAGATGGTGGCAGGCAACAATGAGATGACATCACGTGAAAACAATGAATTGACCTTTGACCTCTAATCGTTTACAGATAAGACCTCCATACAAGCCAGTGTAACATTTATGACTAATTATACTGACCTCACCAACATCACGTATCGGCCAACAATCACTTTAACAGCTCGTCATAAACATAACGATTCAAAAGTCTAAAAAGTTTTTTTTTCTTGAAAGCCAAAGGGTCAAACCCCTCAGCTGAGCTTGTTGAAGGTTAAAATACTGCTATAAAATGAGAACTTTCTTGTCACGGTGACAAGCTTCTCATCTCAATGTTATTCACGGCCTTCTAGGGTCTTGTCACCGTGATAAGTAAGTTATCATTTTATGTGATCGCACCCCTGTATTTGCTGGGTTGTTAAACGTAGCTCTGAGTTGCATCTAATGATCTATAATGACCGAGAATGATTATGATGATAATGAAGAATAGGTAAGGAATTGATGATTGGAAGGAGGCAGTCGTAGTCTTATCGCAGGGAACTTCTCCATAGTTTGTAAATATCCTGAGGAAAACCACGATATAATTTCTGGAAGAACGACCGAGGGAATCAAACCCGGGACCTCAGAAGTACAATGTGACATTGAAAATTGAATGTTGAAGTTTTTCTTAATTCAAGAATAGTGCATGGGTACCTACCCAAAATATTTAAAAAAATCAGAGACGAAATAACAACTGGTATTATCATCAAGAATAAAAGGCATTATGATATAATGATTTTTTTTATTGCACACAATTAAACACAATAAAATAAATACACAAATCTACAAACTATCCCACATAGCCGAATGGCTAGTCTGTGGGAGACAAAATAATGTAAATAAACAATAAGCATACAGAAACAATAAAAATAACCAACTGCGTTAAACAATAAAGAAACGTCAGATTTATCAGCATAGTAGAAATAAGGAAGTATTACACATTGAAACAATCCGTAATCAAAAATTAGTCATCATTAGGTAACTGGATCAATAACCGTTCAACCAAAATCATTCCTAGTAAATAGCCACATCTTAATTTCTTTTTTTATACAATTGTATGTATCGAAATTTCTTAAATTTTGAGGTAAATTATTAAAAACTGTGGGTACTTCATAATTATTAATTAATTCATAATTAATTAATTCATAATTAATTAATTCATAATTAATTAATTCATAATTAATGATAAATGATATCATTATATCATATCGATATCATAAATAATATCATTATGATATAAACGCCATGAAAAATATTAATATCTGTCTATAGCGTCACAAAAATTAATAAATTTTGATCCGTAATTATAAATAGTGTTGAACTTGTGGAAATTAATATTATTTCTAAAATACACAGGTACACATTTAATGGATCTACTACTATAAACAATCAAACAGGTGTTAAATCATCAGTTTTTAACTGATTTAACCAAACACGACTTTGCGTCTATAACGATGAACATAAAACACCGGCCGTTTTGCATATTTCCCGTTCTTCAAGATAAGAGAAGAATAATAATGGAATGAAGTACTAAAGTACATATATTTTTATAGATATGGATCAAATTGTTCGACGATATGTTTATAAATGCTGTATAACGTATTTTAACTCAGAAAAGAGCAAATGATGAGTATTATTAAACACATGCATGGATGAATAGAATCAACGACGTGTCTTCACGCAGCTAGAACTCAATTTCTGTTCAATAGTGTTCTATGCAGGGATGATTTGACTCCATAAAATCACGACTATCAAAATTTAAAACTTGGAAAACGCTCAGTGTAACGCGTTGATGAGCGAGCACGGGAACGTGCAAATTCTCGAACCCGAAATGCGTACACAACGCACAGAAAACTTATACATCCATCAACTTAAAAATATATGCTTTTCATCGAAACTTGAGAATAGCATCTAAGCACCTGGTTCATAAAGCAAATCAGAATCAATTCAATTGGCACTGGAAAACATTCATTTCGATACTTCATTACTAACAGATATAAAAAATGTCAATACGTTCATACGTTCTTAACTAATTGGGATGAATTTTTGTAAAATAAGAGACAATATTGGTCTGAATGATCATGCAAAATATGAGTTTGATCAGAATTATCGAAGACCGTTTTCATTTTTCAGCCTATCAGGAGATGTTTATTTAAATTTTAACCAATTAATGGATTTCAAAAAAATTATGGTATGCAAACAGAGAAGGTTGGTTTTACATGTGTGCAAAATTTCAGCTCGATCAAAGAAAAAACTCTGACCTGTAGGAGCCAAAATATGAGTTTGATCAGATTTATCGAAGACCATTTTCATTTTTCAACCTATCAGGAGATGTTTATTTAAATTTTAACCAATAAATGGATTAAAAAAAAATTAGGGTCTGCAAACAGAAAAGGTTGTCTCTACATGTGTGCAAAATTATAGCTCGATCGAAGAAACATTGTAACCTGTGTATCGGCTATTAACAGAAAAAAAAACAAAAAAAACAGAGGTCCGTGCCAAAAGAGCCAAAAGGAGACGCTCGCTTCGCTCGCTCAATTATTAATATACCTATTCTATCAACTTTATTTTGTAAACTTGTATTTTGTATTTTGTAAAGTGTTTTCAGCCATCAAGCAGCAAAATCTATTAATTTGCGTTAAAATTGTTTTGAAGTATTCTTATTTCAAAGCTCTAGTAAATAATTACATGAAGATTGAAATGTATTTAATGATAGGCTCTCCTGAATTATTATAATCGTCTGTCGTTCTTGATAAATTACTTAGCTAAACGCAAAGATTTGCAAAACTGTCTTCAATAAAATGATAGACGTCTGTCATTTGCAAACGTCAATAGAACCTGACTTTTGGCAATAAACTCTTAATTTGCATGATGTTTTGTTTTGTGAAAAGGTTAAAATAAGAGATAAATATTGAACTATTGAGTGCAGACTTGAGTAAAATAGAACACGAATGATCGTTTTGGACTATATTTGTAATCGCAGAACATGCGACATAAAACTCCGAAATATCGTTTGACCCAAATATAGAATAATCATCAACCGTCGTTTAGGAAGATAATGGATTGTATGATTTTTTTAAAGTAAGGGTTTATTCATGTTTGATCAATTTGTACTCTTGGAATTGAGATACTTTCTGAGTTTTGTGGATAACTTCCAGTCGAGTAAGGCTGATGCTAAGGAATGGGTCAAGATAACATAGGCTTTACCATCTGGACCCTTACCTAATATCGCCAGATTTCAGTAGCACCGTGTTACTGTAGCACAACTTTTGTTTTAAAAGTTTTAGCCATAAGAGCTAACATTGTCGCCATGGCAACTAGCCGATCGTGCTACTGTAACACGGTGCTACTGAAATATTGGCGATATTAGGTAAGGGTCCTGAGCTGTACACTAGGATCCAGTAATTGACACTTTTTACAGTTTTGGCAGTCGATGTTCCAGTAATTGACACTCACAAATTATACTAAAACCATTATAAATAACACAGAAATGATTTTGTTTATCTGGGGCTTAACGTCACACTGTTCTGCAGCGCGAGACTAATGGCGACGGATGAATGATTATGATGATGATTGTGAGATGATGGTGATGAGTAGGTATTAGGATGGAAGGTGGGAAGGAGGCGGTCGTGGCCTATTAGTAGGGTACCTTCCCAGCATTTGCCTGTCGACTGAGGGAAAACCACGAAAAAACCTCAATCAGGAAGGACGGCCGCGGGAATCGAACCCTGGCCTCCGGAATACAAGTTCCGAGCGTTAACCACTCACCCAACCTGTTCCGTCCACAGAAATGATACTCTATGTTGAAACTACAATCCCTTCTGCACAATAATCATCACTCTTTGTTTTAAAATTGGTATAGATAATAAGATAGAACATAGGTTTCACTTGAGTCTATTCCTTGTTACTGCAAACTAGCCTTAGGAAAGTAAAAGGCACAAATCCCAGGCAGTCTTGAAAGCTAATTTTTACTGCCACTACAATATATTTTTGATGAATATGACTATGGAAAGTTAACGCTAGTACCTTTATCTGACAACAGATAGTATTTAATATTAGTTTTGACTCTTTAATACGAACAATATTATTTAAGTGACCGTCAATTACTGGTCCGCTGCATTTATCCTACGTATAGGTTAGAATTTTGCAGTTCTCACATCTCTACAAACATGAATGATTTTATACAGTTTATGAATGAATTAAACTTGTAGTAAACATTGAAAAAGAGTAAGGAAAAAGCTAAAAATAGTTTGTATACATTATCAGTTCGAGTTCGAGTACGTTTTCAGTTCGGTTTTCAGTTCAAGTTGTTGCTCGTATCGTTGCGCGCTCATCAACGCGTTACACATACATAATGTTTTCCTAGTGCTTTACGATGTGTAACACAGGCCAACTCCCTTCATCTCTTCAGTACTAATCACACTCCCCTCCCCCTCATAACCTGACCTTCATGTCCCCTCACATTCATCACCGGCGGGTGATTGATGGACCATCGATCTTCTGTTAATCAGGTGATGAGTCGCCATCACCTGACCTCTCATCGCTTTTCATCAGCTAATGGAAGATGTTCAGAGATAATGGAGGATGAAACTGTACGAGGTTGATTTAGAGAAATTCAGCAAACATTTTTGTGATTGAGACATGTTCGGCGAATACTTTTTTTTTTTTTTTTAGAGAGTGTTTACAACATATGTTGTGTCTCACCTCACGCCACACCCCAACTGTCATGCCTCTCTATCCATCCATTTGTCCTTCAGCTCTCTCTTCCTCATCGACTCAACCACCTCTTCTTGTAACTGAGGCAAAGAAAGATGTATATGTGTAAACGTGAAATTGCTTAAATTTCGGAATCATCTAGGTATGTAGTAGCTTGCTTAGCTCTGATTTCATTGATACAACAAGGATTAATTAACTGCTAACTGCAGTTCAGGATCGACCTAGTCCCATGCACTCCCCAAATTCGCGGGCCCCTCGGGCCGGCCTCCCCCCTCGAGATGGCGATCCCCCTGAACTCGGGTCCCACCGGCCCGAAGCCCCCTCCCGGTCTGTCCTCATTCTGAACTGGCTTCCCACCAGTTTCAGACTCCCCCGGATCGGGCCCGTTAGGTCGACCCCTCCCCATGTCCTCCCTTGTATTCAACAAAGTTAACAAAATCTTAATATGTGCGCAAAATGACCTCGCTGTTGACGCGCCGTTAAACACTATTGTACTACTACTACTACTACCTACTACTCAATGTTTTGTCCCTATTTTTTTGTGACGCCTCCAACCACTTCTCCTAAGACCACGATATGTAGCTCAAGAGCGGTTGGTTCCTACTCACGCAGTTTTCTTTCTAAATGGAAGCTGTTTTCGCCAACTAAAAATCACGATCACACCTCCAAATAGCGTGAGATAATAAAATTCTAAATTTTTTACCTTTTCTCCATAAACTCATGATTAGAATGTTACAATCAGTCAAAGTGACGTTAGGTTTCCACAAATGCGGAAAATATTATATTATCAATGATATTTCAGCCATTTGACTGTAAATGTCAAATCTAAGATAAAATATCGCATCAGATATCAGCTCGAGCTCAACCTTCACGTTGACTCAGGCAATAAGCTCTGGATTTCAACTCCGGAGGCCCCGGGTTCAATTCCTGATTCCCGACGCAAGAACATTTTGCTTCGTTTTCCTCAGTCGAGAGCCTTAAAGCTGGGGAATTCTCTATTTGTTGGCTTAGACGTTATCCTTCGTACCGTCCATTCTTAACAATTCTTCATTTTGTGGGGTATACCTATTTTGCATGATTTACATATTTAGCTCACAAATTAAAAAAAAGTCGCACACATTTTGGAGGCTTGGCCGTACTTTAAGTACACTTTTGGCGATAAATAGACGATAAAACGACAAGAAATAGACATCTTTATGTAGATTCTTTTAACTTCTCTTGTCGTACAGTAAATCTACAGAACATTATTGCCAATAATATTTCGTTAAATAAGTTGTTGCCCTACTTTCATCTCTGTGGCAATAAATATCCCAATCATCCCATCACTGCCCCCCCCCCCCCCCCCCCTCCCGCCGACTATAATCAATCTCGACGATGGCTTGAGTGATAGCTGTATGTAAACGACCCCGGCGGTCACTTTATCTTATCGGCAAAGTAATTTGATGGAAGTAGTTTGATACCTTTGGCCCTGATTTGAACTATTTTCAGGAACGATTTGATATCATAAAATATATGGACGTTCGAAATTGATGCTAATGGCGGGACTCGTTTTCACAACATCAAACAATGTCTTAAAAATAACCTGACACAATTTAACAGAATATATTTTTTTAATTCAGTTTTGATTTAGAAAATTACAAATTACATGTTATAGTAGCCCCGCTAAACCATGCAATATGCTAATAAATCGAAATTAAATTGTTAAAAATAAAGCAAATATTGAAATTTTATAATAATATATTTCTTCGGATTTCTCTTGATGCAGATGTAGATGGCATTTCCTGGTATCAAATCCTTTCCATGACATTCCTAATTGTTGACACCATCTTGTTGGTACCAATCACAGGTAAAAGCTCTCAATCTGTAGTACTTATCATACTCCGGAAAAATATTTGATATTAAGTGGAATTCCCCACTTTATTACTAAAATGCAACGATTATCCTTCATTCTATAAGTTTCATCTGAACTGTTAACGTGCCAACATAATGTCTGCCCTCTGGGAAAATTCAATGATAAACATTACTGATATAAAACAAAAGAAACTCGTGCAAGCTATGAATAGGTAATTTTCACCATTATAATTTGAGAAAAAAGTCAAAGGTTAAGAAGTATAGGGAATGTCAAGCTGCTAAGAAAATGGTTTTGTCGTGAGGTATAAAATGAAAAGAGCAAGCTGGTTCAGGTGAAATCTTTCGCTCACTCCCGAAGCCCATTTTGATTCCAACTGCCGACTTGACTCTGACAATCTCGCTGCTATCATCAGTCGAGACATATTATGGGAAGGGGGAGAAGGAAACAAAAACGTTGATCATTCTTCGTACTTTATTAGAATATGGTGCAGCGATAGAGGGCTGATCAAAAAGTTCCAGGACTGTATGAATTGCGCGGGAATGGAGCGTAGGAGAACGGTGCGGTTGGCAGCATTGTTTAGCATGACTCTTCCTGTCCACAACTTTTTTTTCCGACTTCCGATAACCTTCTGTATTGTGAAGTTACAGCTGGTATGGTGAAACAAGATTTTTGTGTTTGGCGAATTTTTGATAATTTGCGAAATTGATCAGAAAGAAGGTCTCTTCAGAGGGTCTCTTTAGTTTAAGGGGTTTTGGGGACGTCTCGTCTTCGGTAATGACGTTTCAAAAAAAATTAATCGTCATTTTGCCATTTCAAGAAGTTGCTGACAAACCAAAGCTCAGTGTTTGTTTTCTTCGGTCAAAAGTCTCGGAACACTCTTTCAGCCAATCATCTCATCTGCAACTTTTCAGTTAAAAATTTGTTGACATGGTGTGTCAGGAACTTCTTGAATGGCAAATGATGATGACAACTTTTTGAAACGTGTCATTACCGGAGAAGAGACGTCACCAAAATCCCCAAAACTAAAGAGACCCTCTGAAGAGACCTTATTTTTTTTTTATCAATTTCGCAAATTATCAAAAATTCGCCAAACACAAAAATCTTCTTTCACCATGACAGCTGTAACTTCACAATAAAGAAGGTTATCGAAAATCTAAAAAAAAACAGTTGTGGTCAGGAAAAGTCATGCTAAACAATGCTGCCAATCGCACTGCACTCCTACGCTCCATTCCCGCGCAATTCATACAGTCCTGGAACTTTTTGATCAGCCCTTATGGGACACATACAGAAAAAATTAAGTTGACGCACTTGAAAAGGAACAAAAATTGCTGCCAGGAGGGTGACAGGTCGAGTGAAGAAGTGGAGGCTGGAGAGAAATGCAAGGAATGAACTGGAGAAGGTGTGGGAAAGTCTAACTGAGATGATCAAGGAGCTGGGATGGGAGAGTCTGGAAAGTAGAAGAAGGATTACACGCCTGTGTAAATTGCTATAAGAGTTAGAAAATGGGAATCAGGGTGGAAGAATTAAAATGAAGGGAGGAAATTGTTGAGCAAAAATCAAGAATGCATTAATTGAACCACAAGCACGGAAAGACATCGAAAGATTTTCATTCATTAAAAAAACTTTAAAGGATTGAATGAATTGGGTAAAGTGACAGAAGATTGGATGGAAATGGATGGACAAGATGTAAGATCGGAATTAACGAACCAAAGAGCAAGACAAGAACGGGAAGAGATGGATGTTATTATTAAGTTGTAGTATTTAGTGTTTAGTAAGTATTATTACTTCCTTACATCCTGTCTGTGACAATCTGTAAGATGTAAATAAATAAATAAATATATTTTCCCCATGTTTAATGTTTCAATTTTTGTTTTAATTTTCTTTGGCACTATTAAAGTCTGATTTAACTCAAATTTCTACCATGTGTTCATCAAAGTATAAGGTGAACTAAAACGCAAAAGAAAATTGAACATTTGAACCACAAATCTTATTTTAACATTTTAATTTGGGTTTAATTATTTATCAAATGTGTACCAATACCTTAGGTACTACTTATTTTTTCCAAATAGCACTGTAAAATATTTTGATGTTTAAATAGGTTCACCGTTTGTCTAAAATACATGTTCAAATGGGTAAAAAAATCAGAAAGATTAATTTAGTGGTTCCCAACCAAGATATTTGTACCTTAGTGACAAAATAAGAAGAACTTACCTTGTAAATTGCATTTGAAATTGACGTTGAAAATAGCTGCTAATTCGAGAAAATAAGGAACACGACTGACCTCTGGTGAATTCTTTGGTAATAGCCATAAGGGGAATAATGGAGGATATCTCGGGGATATATAAAAAAATTATATTAAATATGCTTTAGTTGTTTGTTATGGCTCAAAAAGTAAACTTGTAACTAAATTTATATTTCAATTGTTTCTCCTTTTTCACTGCCCTATGGAAACACGAACTTCAAAATAAAAAAGTGCGTCTAAAAAGTTTCCTGCCAGAAGTGGCTCCATCACGTATCGCTTATTTTGTTCGAATACTAAAAGGGTGTCGAGGACGATCAGCGATGCGTTTTCGATAATATTTTGAATATAAATATTATCAGGAAACAAATTGTTTTTATTGTACTTAAAAAAAGAAACTCCAAATATAAATATTAGAAATTACCTTTTAAAATTTTATATTTATTGGCCCTTTTCCCTGTAAGGCGATGTCCTCCTCCTCCTCACCCCTAACCTTACCTATACCATACATTGTCATCGTCATCGTCATCGTCATCGTCATCGTCATCGTCATCGTCATCGTCATCGTCATCGTCATCGTCATCGTCATCGACATCGTCATCGTCATCGTCATCGTCATCGTCATCGTCATCGTCATCGTCATCGTCATCGTCATCGTCATCGTCATCGCCATCGTCATCGCCATCGTCATCGTCATCGTCATCGTCATCGTCATCGTCATCGTCATCGTCATCGCCATCGCCATCGCCATCGTCATCGTCATCGTCATCGTCATCGTCATCGTCATCGTCATCGTCATCGTCATCGTCATCATCGTAGTTGGGTGGGTGTGTATTACATTTAAAAGTTTGGATTAGCATAAAGTATTACATGATCTACATGATGTATTGCACCATATTGCATAGAAATACTCATTCAAGAAATCCAAACAATTTCAAGAAAGTCAAGGATTACTCGCAGATATTGCAGCTACATGCAAACTAGGTGTTAAAATGTAGAACTTCGCGGTTAATTAAATTAGATGCTTTTTATTAGATCTCGTACAATTTACTGCATAAAAGATGTATTTTTGTTTAATATGTTCTAATTATGTCAATGGTTTTGAACATCAATCACCTTTTCAACATCAATTTCATTATTTATTGGTGAATGATCAAGAAATGTGTCCTGGGTATTAATTAATTTGAACGAAGCTTAATTTTTGGGACTTGATCACATTTTATAAGGCACGGTTAGGTAAATAATACATATTACATTCATGATAAATATGATCAAATCTCTATAGGAGTGGGGGCTGGTAACCCCACATCCCCCATTATCCCTCAAACATGGTCCAGCTGTTTCAATTTACAAATATGTAACCCTATTCAAAACGTCATATGGACAACCCACCCAATTTGTGGTGGAAATAAAATTAAAGATCATCAATTGTGGTGCAATGATCGATATAAACCATCAGCGAATGGAAGACGACTCCCGGAATCTAACTAAAGTAGATATTTATTTACTTCGTCTTTTCAATTTATAGCTTCTTAATGTTTCAGAACACATCATTAATATATAAAATAAACTAATACGGTATGAATTCTAGGTTTTTAATTGGATTAATTGGATTAATTGGATTTTTTTGAATTAATTAATTTAAAATGTTACATTTCCGAGCCTGATGAGGGGTGACACAGTTCACTTGAAACGTCGCTCCAATTAAAAACCTAGAATTCATACCGTATTAGTTTATTTTATATTTTCAATTTATCTTAACATCAAATTATTCTTCTATTCCATTTAAATTACACTTATATATCTACATTTCCCCGTCAAAAGAAACCAAACCAATTAGAATACATACTTATTCCTCATGGGCAATTGAACCCTGTATCAAAAATATTTATGCCCCACAAACTTATTTTTACAACAAAACCATTTGCTCAGAGGACAGTCTAGGATAATGATTTTGATTTAAAGTAAGACAAAATAATAATTATCATTCTATTAAAAACAAGTTGCTTAGTTGGTTAGAATAATTATTGCAGGCAATATGATGTATGAGCTTGAACAAACTAATCATTAAATCTAATTAAATTTTATTGTAAACAAGGCAATATTATAATTGTAAAAGGATAAGCACGTGTAATGCAAGACTTTGTAATGATAAATAGTAAAGAAATTGATGATAATCTTAAACCGACCTATTTTTACTAAAGACCCGAAGTATAATGACAATTCCTGTTAAGGCATGCAAACAACGCATTAAATATGACGTCATTATTTAACAAAAAACCGAGCGTCATCGAAAGTTCGCTCGAACTGAGACTGTTTTACGGGGTGTGGTGATTATTGCAGAGAAATGTGGCTGAAATTGAGGCCAAATCAACTGAAATTCAACTTGAATGCAGTCTAAGGCGTGTCTTGATAATCTTATTGGACGCCCAATTTCCCTGGCATCGTCCAATCCGACGAGTTCGATGCGTTGCCAAGTCGACGTCGGTCTCAGTGCCGTAGCGCCGCGACGCTCAATGTGGAGTAGGAAAGTCGACCTTATTAGGTGGGAGTTGCTTGAGTGTTGGGGCGAGAATCGCTTGACGGATACGATCGATGGAGATGTGCTGTGATTTTGTGTAGAGTTGGGCTACAAGGAAGACTTTTTGGATATCTGAATAAACAGATGAAAATAATTAATGTTTACCTATAATTAGTAAATTAATTTTTACTATTACCCAAATGTTTGGAATAATGGGTTTGTTGAAAAAAATAATTTGTAAAGTTTTGCGTTTTATGCCTATGACGATCAGTTTTTATAGTACATTGATCCTGTACCCTCTTGCTCAATTTTATATTATTGCATTATTTTTTTTATCGATTTTCTATTAATGACAATACATCTCAGAATATAGAGTTTATCCTAGTTTAAAGTGGACTTTAGGACCAAATTTTTTTTTTTTTAGAATTACATTTTTAATAAAATATTTAACAAATTAATCTAATCAAATAATACCACCTAAAAAGTTATATTCAAATTAATAACATCATGTATTGCGTCATCATATTTCAACCTCATCCCTGAACACAGTCGTCTCGATGGGCTCCACTTTCCCCCGTCTCCCGTGTAGCCCCACCAGTCCGAGCAACAAGTTTACTACGTAGGTGTACCCTATGGTCAAGCCGGCAACACCGCCTCACAAACCCCCATTCTTACAGCACACCTCGACTAAACTCGGCAACCCATTAACTGACTCCGGTCAAGCAGGTATCAATACCAAAACAAAACATTCTTCCGTGGTCAGCCTTCGTGGGTCATTCAACATCCATAAGTGTCATCGTCAATTCAAATCGAAGTGACAATTTTTTCCGCCGTTGATGTTTTAGAATAGTGCGAATATTTTTTATTTCGGATAACTGTCTGTTGTTTATCTTAAACCCTGGATCCACCATGCAGTGCTAGACACCTCAAGACCATGCTCGCTCCCCAAGTCGTCGTCCAGCCAGCATCCCGCAGTTCATCCCGTCTCCAGAATCACTACAAGGAAGACGATAAGGACAAGGGAGACGACCACCTCGACGATGTCTCAAACGAACCGCCAGCGCCACGTAGCGATCAATTCCCGAACCGCGTGTCGGTCGTTGCCGGTAAGACGTCCATAGTACCGTCTATCCCCGCGAACGTGAACACCCACGTCGGCGGTGACTCCTCGGAGGACTACGACGACGAAGAAGATCATCCTCCTCAACAGCGTGCCATCGTCCACGCGAAGACAGGTGGGGGTTATTGGGGATCGTCGCGACCGACGTCTCCAGGTGCCATGGGCGATAATGGAAGCGAGGCGTCGTCCATGCCGGGAAGATCCAAGTCACGAATGGACGCTCCAGCTAAGTACAACAACCTGAATTACTGGAGGGCAAGACGGGTGACGTTTTACCGTAACGGGGATCCGTTCTTCCCGGGGGTTGAGTTCAGATTTAAACCGGGAAGAGATATCGGGAGTCTGGAGGCGATGCTGGATAAGTTGTCCCTAAGGATGGATCTGCCGAGAGGTGCGAGATACATCTTCTCCATGGAGGGCGAGAGGAAAATGAGGCTGGATGAACTGGAGGATGGACAGTCGTATGTTTGCTCTTCCTACAAGACATTCAAGGTAAGCGTGCGTGAATATGGTAATGCATGGTAATAAGTGCGGGTCGATCGTAGGCGTCATTGACGGCCGATTGGGGTTAGAAAACTGGTTAATAAGTTTCTTTATTAGTTGTTACATGTCCGGTGCGTACGCCTGTTTTTTTGTGGCTCAAGTTTATTTGAATGGGAACATTTTGTTACAGTACTTTCTCAAAGTGACAGTTTGTCAAAGCAAGTGGTAATTTCTTTGAATCTATTCGACATCTAAAAGTACGACATGTAAATTAATTGTGTTATAAAATCATAGTGAATTTCATGGGTAACGGCGGGAGTCGTGTATCAAACCATTTAGATGTTGACATGTGACTAAAATCATTCAAATATGTCCTTGAAGACCGAAAAGGTAAGCACTGTTAGTAACTGGAACAATCATTTTACTCTCAATTATCCAGATAAATATTGATTTTGATGCTCTTCTTCATTAAATGAATTGCACAATTCATTGCAACAGTAATTTAAGGTCACATGAGTTTAGTTATTCTAAAAAACTTACGAGTGCATATTTATTCGATAACTTCACTCTAAGATGTAGAATTGGATTTCGATTGCAAGTTTCTTTAGCATGAAATGTCTGCATAAATCAGAGGGGTCAAGACGCCAGCGCTATTGAGGTCAGTAGGTTGCTGGTCAGAAAGTGACAGCGCTGCCACCTTTTTATTTCTTATACCAGTCTGGATCTTTATCAGCGTTTATTAATTAGCAGATAGAGCTAAGAATAGAATAGATCACGATTTAATACTCTGATATTATTTGATATTTATGTTTGAAAAGCAATATTTTTTTATTTATTTTAATAAGACATATTGCACAATAATTATAAAAGTTAAAATGACACATGAGTCGTTGTGGCTCACTATGATTTTAGGTAAAATGTCAGTAGAATAAATACATTCATGTAAATTTGATTTTTTTATTAGCTGTTCAATGAATGCTATCTTGTACGGTATATTCATTATTTGTATAAAAACATTTTATAAAATATTCATTTTAGATTTTTTATGTAGTGGCTTATTATTTACAAATTTGCACTGAAGTACGACATTATCAAAAATAATTCAATAACAATTATATTTTATTAGTTATGAAAAAGCAGCAATAAAAAGCACAGTTTCTTAAATAATGTTCTCAATTTGAGGTTATCTGTTCGTCAATCAGCTCTAGCTTACAGCACGTTGCGTAACCTCGTAAACTTTACTGCGTATTGCGCACTGATATGTATAGCGGCGTGCATTTTAATGTTCAGCATTTTCGGTTATCTCCTTCCTAGACTTAGATTTGCATTCTTTCAAGGCAGCTTAGAAGAATCGATCGAGTGATCTTATCTTCTCAAGTAGCTCGCGTAAAGTGTGAAAACACGTGGCTCGTCTTGGGGTTAAAAAAGTCATTCAAACTTCATCCATTCGTCCTTTTATTGACTTGCTGTCATTGGTAACCAAACACATTTTGTAACTCTCATATTATTATAATTTAAAATGGTTTCGTGATTTTAATTCAGGACGAAAATGTCAGGTTCAGGTAGAATCCAAACATCCCGACAGATTCTGTCGCCATTAGCCTTGTGTTTCGCGGTTTTGTCGTCAGTGGTGGTGGCAGCACTGGTCATGCGCCTTGACCTACTATCGACGCCATCTTCATTGATTGACAAACTGTCCGATAGATAGCGACCTCTTACCATAAGTAAAGAGTAGTGAAGATCCATCTTAATTTGAGAGGCGCCTTTCCTAATTTTTAATCTCATTATTTTTAAATAATCATATTGAGAAAGGTTGTTTGGATTTATCAATAAATGATGTCATTAGTGTCCTAATATTCATGGTAATGTAAGCGATTTTTCGTGACACGTTTTTCTTTTTCTCATTTTCTTATAAATCACGAAAGTGAATTACAATCAATCAATTCGGTATACATTCACTTTGCTTTGGTCACGCATTATGTTGGTTCGGTGACCTTGAAATGCAGGTGGAAGTGCCGAGTTCATACCTTTCAAAGACCATATTATGCCATTTTCACTGGTTAGAATAACGAAAACTGAGAACTGATCTTGTCATAACCACTGATGTAGGTATTCTTAACAAAAATATTTAACGAAAACGTTGTTACAAAATTCGTCATTATCTCATATTGTATTATTCTCCACATATTACATTATAAAATATGTTTTAAAGCTTAATCATTTGTTTTCGGAATTAATTTATCTCGTAATGAATAAAGTCATTCAAAGCTGTGTTTATTTATAAGCAGCGTTTCAAAATACGTACACTTGGCCAAACAAAAATTAAACGTTCAATAAATCTGATAGGCTGATAAATGTAAGATCGCACCATCAGAAGTCAGTCTAAGCGATCTCATTGTCTCACTCTAGTAGGTGACCTCACATTTCAATGATAATAACAAGCTTTGATTGGTTATGAAACATGACCAGCAGTCATTCAAATTTTGTCAACGATCAATTTTTGTTTTGCCGAGTGTACATACATGACACTTACAATCTAATATAAGTTAAAGCCAAATTAAATTATGAAAAATATGACATCAACACTTGGAAGATCCATCAGTAATTTGCAAGAATGTTGACATAGATTTCTCTTGCCAGTTTCAATGAAAATCTGACAGAAACGCAAGTTGCGCAATTTTCTGTTTAGTACAAAAAAGCCCCGCATGACGACGGTGTATAGGTTTCCGGTCAGCCATATCCCCAAATCAAAATGACTTCATACACCAACCAACACCAATGACTCAACCGCCACACGCCATCTTGTATCGCGTGGTCAAGTACAAAGTGAGGTTAGAGTTTGTCATAACTTCCGTTCTCAACACATTTCCTAACACTTCTCCGGAAAATCGCATCAGATTCCGAGAAAGTCTCCCGAGTGCTAATGACGATCTTGGGGGGTGGGTGTGAGGGGTGATTTAACCCACTTCGAACCCCCACCTCGAGACTTATCGACCGAACCAGCGAGGCGGATCGATGAGATCGCGTTTTGACCACTGGTCAAGAACACTAGAGGGAGCTAAGATGTCGTGCAGAGATTGAGAACATGGTGATTAGCTAGCTTAGCTTCCTTCTCCCTTAGTTCGGCATGCAAGGCCGTTGGCTTTCGGTTCTAAATGCCGGTAGAAAAACATTTGGTGGATGGAGGCCATTTTGTTGACTGGAAAAAATACTCCATTTTGATTTATTTGACATATTAATGAATTTAGTACACAAATCAACATTTTGGCCAATATTTATATAGTTTTTACGACAACTATATTCTAACAAATTAAAAATGGTGTTAAATGTTAAAACACAAAATATCTTCATCACAATCAATTTCAATTTAAAAAAAAACTCAATTGATATTCAATGTTATTTAAAATTTCTACTTTCTTTCGATATCACGTGAAAGTGGGGGTATTTTTTACCAATACAAAAGGCACCAATTATTGGGCATGGAGTTAAATTAACAGTGACCAGTTTGCTGAGCTTTTCGCTTTTAGGGGACTTTATTCAGCGAGCGAAGCGAGCGTCTCCTTTTGACTCTTTTGACACGGACCTCTGTTTTTTTTTGTTTTTTTTTTTGTTTTTTTTGTTTTTGTCTGCTAAATGGAGCAATAGAAATCGCACAGTTTCACCGATCGACCTGAAATTTTGCACACATGTAGAGACAACCTTTTCTGTTTGCTAACCCCAATTTTTTTTGAAACTCATTGATTGGTTAAAATTTAAAGAAACATCTCCTGATAGGCTGAAAAATGAAAATGGTCTTCGACAAATGTGATCAACCTTATATTTTGCATGGTCATTAAGACCAACATTGTCTCTTATTTTACAAATTTTCAGCCAAATCGTCCCATTGGTTAAAATTTAAAAACATATTTCATGTGCTTTTTGAAATTTAAACCAGAACCGTTTGACCGATCAACTTAAAAATTTGCATGGTCATCGGGTCCAACATTATCTGTATTTTTGAAAATTTTCAGACTAAACTGTGTTTAAATTCAACAGTTATTGACAGTTTACGGATATTTTGCGTGCTGGCTGTCATATTTCTCGAATTTCACATTTCAC